>QPKB01000001.1:37363023-37451392 GCA_003546025.1 Camphora micrantha | reverse complement strand
AGCCAATCGTCTGCAGCTAAGGGATCTTCTGTCCCAAAGAATTCTTTCGGGCCCTTCTTCCTGAACTACTCAAACAAGGCATTTGGGTCATGCTCCCTCTGATTGATCACAATAGCAGGTTGAGCTTGCACAAGCTCGGGCCTCCTCTGTAACACCTCTAGAAGTTGCCTCTGCATCTCTTGCAGTTCCCTAGCATGATCCTGATCTTTCTTCAGCATCTGTTCTTGCAGTCTGGCCTGATTCTCGTTAGCCTGACACTGTTGATCTAGCATAGCTTGCATCATCTGTTGGAACTGATTTGGCATGGTGTTCTCGGGGATGTCCTCTTGGACTGGCCCTGTGAACTCACTGTTACTAGCGGTGGGATTGCCGTTTACCGGTCGCTTACGAGGTGGCATAATGCTGCAAAACAATTCGTTAGCACAAGATAATACAATAAGGGTCACACAATGCTCACACGATACTAACTAACGAAAACTCTAATGAATCCTCGCCACGTCCTTATGATTTCTAGTTTCTTTCAATTGCTTGAAACACGTCTCGCTCTGATACCAGTCTGTCGCGACCCCGGACCGGGTCATCGGGCCTAATCCGGGATCGGGACTAATATAATGTGTATGATTGTATGAATTAACAGTCCATATGATAAATGAATTTATTTAAACCCAAAACGTATACGAGTCTACCGAAGAGTACTACTCGTACACGCGATTTCCCAGAGGTGTCCGCGGTGAGGATATCACATCAACATGAATATTTCTTTTATGTGCGGAAGCGTGTAGCAAATCTATCTCATACATCCATGTCCAAGATAACAAGATTAAACCATTTGAAACTAGTATCAAAATGAGCAATGATCATTAGCGCTATAACCCAAAAGAAAGTTAAAGTTTACAACAATATCATTTAATTACAATATCCCAAAAATAGAGGCCGACAAAGGCCAATATGAATAAAATAGCAAATATCCAGAAGAATGGTTAGATCCTATTCCCAAAATGTTACGCAGCTCAAGCACCCGAATGTCTACGCGACATCATCTGCGTGCCACTCAACTAGACGTTGCGGTTCGCCGACCGCCTCCCCAAGCTCCTCCTCGGGGAGACCAACAACGGGACCTGAATACTAAAGCAAAGGGTCAAACACAACGGCTTGGCAAACGGGTGAAAAGACATAACAATAAAGAAGTTACCTCGGAAAACATTTAAACCTGTCAAAGCAATAGTTTCATAAAACAAGAGAAACATCTATTCAAATACATATGCAAGATAAAACATGTGAGGTATCCAAGGAAACGGGAAACAGACAAGATGGCAACCACACATAGCTAAGTCCTCTATCACCGAAGTGACATGAACATATCGGGATGTTGTCTCAGTCACCGAAGTGAGGAGATGCAACATAAGTAACATATACATATACATAATATAATACGGGACGGGACCACGGTAGCGAACCGGGTATCGGGACAAGACCACGGCAATAACCGGGTAGCGGGATCCAAACTGCAGCTAGCGGAACGGGAAAAGGTCTCCAAGTCGGTGGATCAAACCGGCAAGGAAAGCCAAGCTTAGTGGTGCCGACTCATAGGTCAAATCATGTAAAACAAGACATGTACAAATCATATGTAATGCACTTAAATAAACGGGCGGGACGGGGTGTTCAAAAGCACTAATTTCATTTTCAAACGGGAAGTGCATATCGGGGCTAGCAAAAGCTCTAGTTGCAAATTCAAAGTTTTCGGGAATGATAAAATCACATTTCTTGAAATTCGGTACAAGTATCGGGGTTCGATATAAATCCAGTGAATAAGGACCCCGCATGTCGATTGTAATGATTACTTGATACTCCTAGAGTTTGGAGACATTCCGGGCTCTTTATGCACCTTAGTGATATTCAAACTTTTAAATGAAAGCTTGTGGTTTGGTTTCTTTCTCCAATAGGTTTCGCATGTTGCCTCATAAACCTCCTAAATACCAAGGGATTCCATTAAAAATCTTTCCCGAGCCCCAAAGGTGGTCCATATGCAGGAGGGGGGGTGCGCTCGAGCGGACCTGGGCTGCACAGGAAGACAGGCAGACAGAGCGTCTGCGCGCTCGAGCGGCCAATCGCGCGCTTGAGCGGGCAGGCACACTGTTGCCCAAACTGCAGTCAGTATGACTGCGCGCTCGAGCGGCCTTATGTCCGCTCGAGCGGGCAGTCATTTTCTGCCCGAGCTGCAGCCAGAATGACTTCGCGCTCGAGCGGCCTGACGTCCGCTCAAGCGGGCAATCATTTCTGCTGCCCGAAAATGGCCATTCTGGCCTTCTTCTCTTCTTCCCCCTAAACATTTTTCCTGCAACAAAGGCCTTCTTGCCTCCCCATAACAACCATTAGGTTTCTTTCAAATACCACAACCTTATTCTCCAATTCCCATTACATCCAAATCAAACTCCTCCATTCAATCATATTTGCTCACCAAAGGAAGAGAATCCAACACCCATAAGATTCATCTACACTTTAATGACATAATGATACATTTACCAAGGTGCATAATAGAAAATCAATTCATAATTATGCATTCCAAAAGTAATAGAAATCAAGGCAAGGAAGACTATGAAAACACATAAGAAAATCATTAAGAATGATTAGTGCAAAAACAAGGGATTTCCATGAAACATGTAAATGTTTAAAACTTATCCATTCATCCACTTGCCTCAAGTCCAAAGCTAAGCAAAAGGTCCTCTAACACCCTCTCAAGCACAAATCCACAATCTCTACAAAACCCCAAAACAAATCCTAAAATGGGTTAAACAAGGAAATAGGAAGAAAGAGTTTCCAATAATGAAAATGGAGCTCCTCTAAGATCATAAGGACACAAATCTAAGAGATTAGTGAGAAAGCTTACTTGGAAGATCCTTTAATGACAAGTCTTAGCTCAAAACAAGTCTTCAAAATGGGACGTTTTCTTCAACAATGATGTCAATAGAGAGTTTTGAAGGAGAGGAAGAAGATGGTGATCTCCATTATGAAGTGGGTGCAAGCTTGGTAAGGGATTGAGATGAAGAGAGCAAGAAGAAGAAGGAAAATGAGGAAGAAGAAGCCCTAGACAAGAAGTTCCTGGAAAAAGGGAAAAAGGAGGGAGATGAGTGCTTATAAAGCATTTGCAAGTGGGCTCCACTTCTTTAGAAACTTGGAAAGCTGAAATAGTAGTTTTCGGGATCTCGAATGAAATCGACGAAGAAGGAAGAAATGATCGTCGAAATTTCTAGTTTCCAAAGAGTATATGTTTCGCGGGTTTCGGGAATATCAAGTTTTGGGTACAGGTTTAGTGTAAAAGTACTGTTTTGCCCTTAAGCAATGGAAAACGGGTTTAGGGATTCGGGACGGGAACGGGATCAACATGAAAGTTGAAGGGATTAACAAAACAAGTAAATCAGGATAAAACACCAAATCAAAAGAACTTCGAGCAAACCCCCAAGTACGCGCAAGTCATAACAAGGAACCCCCAAAGGGCCCCACTAATTTCAAAGGCACTCAAAATCCCCAAAGGTATGACAAAACTATTCTAAACCAACTAAACCAAAACACCCTAAACACACTTAGCACCAACACGCAACTAAATCAACACTAATCGAGGTCACTCGGGTCGGGGTCTTACAGATATAATCGAGAAGGATGATAGTACATCATCTAACCTGACTTGATTATGGATGTTACATAGAGGGCATTTCGGTCATTTCACTCAGTAGGTCGAACAAGAATGTAATTTCTTGACGAGCTTAATTCTTATTTAATATTTGTCCCTAGAGTGCAACCATAACTCTTTAGTGGAATGAGTTAGGGTTAAAATGATCTTAATGTTTCTATGAGGTTGGCATGGACATTTTGGTCATTTTGGGAGCTAAGGGCAAATATGTCTTTTGGTCCTTTCTCTAGCCACTTTCCTATATTGGCATGGTTTCCTAATTTGTTTAGATGATATGTGGTTGAATTAGTTTTTGTGGAAAAATAATTTTGAGTTTAAACTCAAATAGGCCTTTCATGGCATACATGAATTTAACTCTAGCTATATTATTGACTTGTGGGCCATGGTGTGTTTATCTATTATGTGGGCCAGCCATAAAGGGGGACCCTTGTGTGAGGTTTCCAATTTTGAGTAGGTATCTTTACTTGGAAGGTTGGATTCTTCATTGGGAAAGCATTCCTATAGTTAAAGTTATTAGATTGTATGGACTCAATCCATCAGATGATGTAATAAATTGATTAATTTCTTTATTTATCAATAATATCATGCTTTCCTTTTATGAGATGAATGGTGTTTTACTACTTAATACACATGACATAAATGGTTCATGAGATGAACTGGGTCCCATTAGTATATTAGATGTGATATATGTGTATGGATGAGATCCACACACGGGAGACATGTGTCACAAATCTTATACTTAAATATCTTCACAACCGGTGATGAGACTGGGCATCTCATCTGATAAGGTTGCGGCGCTTTGATCACTATAAGATAGTTTGATTTGTCTCGATCATCAGAATGTAAGATTCTGGATCACGGTGCTGGTACATTGGATGTATTGAAGGACCATGAGAAGCACCTTATGGAATACCGTCTCGAGTTTAAGGTTTGCTCTCATAATTCCCCAGCAATAGGCTCTCAATCCTGAGACATTGATGAACTCAAGTTTCTATCTATTCATTTGCTTTGAGTCACCAATGAGTGAGGCCAACTGTAGGTCAACACCTCGGTGTCTTGGGTACGTGGTAGTAGGACTGTGGGAACATCCAATGGTCAAGATAGAATCTATCTATATTATCCCCTTGTGCCAATTAATAGATTTATCATTAGTAAGTGCGCACCCATCTCGATTAAGAGTTAATTGGATGGTACTGATGATCATTGTGATTAATTGGGGCTCAAGGATAATAAGATGTGGATTTAAATTGGTGGGACAGTTTTAGTCCAGTTAATCCATGGATATTGATAGAGGGGCTTAATTGTGGTAATCGGGAAGTTTAGGGTCTTCATTGTAATTTATTCCTAAGACTGGAGTGCAATTGCATTTGTATAGTGGTGGTATTTGCAATTAACTGTGGGCCCGGATTGCACATGAGATGTGGGGTCGCGGTGTCCCAGTTGGAGCCAGCTTTCTATGGAATCCCTAATGGTCCCCACGCTAGCCCAAGTTATTGGAAAGATACTAATCCTACTAGAACTCTAAGATGAAGGAATTAGGAAGTTACTATTTCTATTTGAAGTGACACTTCTAATAGTGGTAATAGTAAGGTTACTATTTTGTGTGGAAGTAGGACTTCTATTTCAATTAGTACAAGAGAAGGAGGTTTCTTAATGCTATAAAAGGAGTACCAAAGGGGCTGGGACGTCTACTACCTTGGAATTCACGCCCAGCCCCCTTTGTGCAAGAGTTGCACATACTTCTCTTCTTCTTCTAAATCTCTTCTAGTTTCCTTTAGAGCTTCTAGTTGTTTTCTTTAGGAGATCCCACCCATCTCCTTTAGAGAAGAGATCTGGTACGGGTCATAGCGTCGAAGACTAAGAGATCTTGGAGATCTAAAGTAGTTTCATTCTCCATTAGAGCACAATTGGGCAGCAAAGGTATAATCTGCTTCTCTATCTTTTGTAGATTATTTTGCATGGTGTTGCTTGTATTATTGTTGTACATGATAGATGAGTTTGAGGGATTGCATCCTGGATATGGTTAATGGCCTTATGGGAGTTTGATCCCTGAGTCAAGTGGGTCAAAAGTTTTGAAATCCTATCCCTGAGGCCCACCTATTTCCAACAAAAGTTTCCTAATTGTTTTACAAACTAAAATTAGAAGGTATTGCACGCCTAAGGTAGCTGGTTGCTAATTTTATGGGATGGTCCTCTTAATTTCCTATTTCTAATTGGAGAAAAACTTAGAAGGAAATAAAATCATCTCTTTATATCTTCCATTGGGGCGTCCAAGAGCAGGTTAAGAAAAAGATTAGAGAGAGAGAGAGACCCTAGGCGTGCAATAAGAAGAAAAACCCTATGGCTGTCCACACCTAGGTTTTACACCCATTGCTGGCTTCTTCTTTCTTCCTTGAAGAGAGGAAATCAGGTCTGGTTTTTTCCACCGATTATAGTTTAGAAAACCTCTCAAGGAGACCAAGTTTTTGATCCCACTATCAAAGGCCAATTAGGTTAGCATTGTGGAATAGAGAAGAAGACTAAAGGAAAAATAGTGCAGAAAATTCCAGCAACACATATTGCTGATTGCAGGTAAAAAATCAGTCCCTTGAAGCCTTGGTTTCAGAGATTTGAAGTCTTCATATCAACAAGGTATTAGTCTCTAATCCTCCTTATTGTTTTTTCCAGCATGTGGACATGATTTAATGGTTCTTTTACATGATTTAGTTTATGATATTTGCTGCCCAGCTGTCACGACCCCAAACCCGGATCCCGACCGAGGGGGCGGGAGAGTTTGGGGAGGTGAGGGATGATTATATTTCTCCCAAGATCCGCGTGTGTGAGGATCCAAAATCACAACACTCTCTGAATATTTTTGCGGAAGCTTTTGTGGCAATGCGACCCGGAGTCCGTGAACAACATCGGATTCCGCGTCGCATAGAACCCCTAGCATAAAGCCATCATTTTATGAACCATATCAGACTGGAATAAACCAACATAAATAAAATACAGAGCTGATAGTAACAGGATATTACATTTCCAATATATTCAAGTTACAAGTATCAATGTGCATTAATTACAATCCCAAGAAAGGCTAATAAAAGCCGAACAATACAAACTAATATCCACTACCCAAGTGTGACGTAACTCCGATGTCAAGCACAATGTCTACAGGACATAGCCGACAAGACAACCTGCAACTCATGGCTCCACAGCCAACTACTCACAGCTCGGGGCGGGGAAACTGAACCTGAGTACCAAAATAGTGTGTCAAACACGACGGTTTGGCAAACGGGTGAAGAGACATAACAATAAGGAAAATACCTTGGAAAACATTTAAACCTGTCAAAACAATAGTTTTATAAGACGAGAGAATCATTTATCCAAATACATATGCAATATAAAACATGTACGGTGTCCAAGGAAACGGGAAACGAGCAAGATGGCAACCACACATAGCTAAGTCCTCTATCACCGAAGTGACATGAGCATATCGGGATGTTGTCTCAGCCACCGAAGTGAGGAGATGCAACATAAGTAACATATACATAATATAATACAATACGGGACATGACCACGGTAGCGAACCGGGCATCGGGGACCACAGTAGCAATCTGCGGCATCGGGACAAGACCACGGTAATAACCGGGTAGCGGGATCCAAACTGCAGCTGGCGGGACGGAAAGGGGTCTCCAAGTCGGTGGATCAAACCGGCAAGGAAAGCCAAGCTTAGTGGTGCCGACTCATAGGTCAAATCATGTAAAACAAGACATGTACAAATCATATGCAATGCACTTAAATAAACGGGCGGGACAGGGTGCTCAAAAGCACTAATTTCATTTCATTCGGGCATGTATAAACGGGCTAGCAAAAATGCTAAAATACACTTTCAATACTTTCGGGAAGGCTAAATCATAATTCGAGAAATACGGGCTATCATCGGGATTCAAGACAAATCATAATTCGAGAAATACGGGCTATTATCGGGATTCAATATAAATCAAGTGAATAAGGACCCCGTATGTCGATTGTAATGATTACTTGGTACTCCTTGAGTTTAGAGACATTCCGGGCTCTTTATGCACCTTAGGGATTCAAACCCTAATCGAATTTTAAATAAACGAAACATAATAGAGAGGGGAACCTAAGCACAACGTTAATCTAGTAGTACCTTCCAACCTACTCAGTCATCGAAAGGAAAACGGATTCGCGATATCCAAACAAACCAATTTCGCGTTTAGATAAAAGAAAGGATATCCCGTCGCTCCGTACCGTTCAAGATTGAATTAGATTAAGTACCGATACAACCGGATTAACCGTGAGGAAATGTCGGTTCAACCATCCTCGCAAGAAGTCGAACGGGTCCACAAAAGGGTCACTAAGTTCCACTTAAAGTCCATCTAATCATAGGGCAAAAGTCCATTTAAAGTCCATCTAACAAAGGGCCAAAAGTCCCTTTAAAGTCCACCTAACAAAGGGCCAAAAGTCCCCTTTACAGCAGGTTTTCCAGTTGGGCCGGTCGACCTGGCCCATGGCCGGTCGACCGCGTACACAGGGGCTCGATCGACCGGCCATGGGCCAGGTCGACCGGGAGTTGTAAATTAAATGGGTGAATAGTCTTTTGGTCAGGCTCCAGAGAGCCTGACCTCTGTGTCGCCGGTCGACTGCGCCCTAGGCCGGTCGACCGCGTGCTCTGCAGAACTGAGACTCCCGCAGTTCAGCAGGTTGCCCAACAGGGGGGCCTGTTCCAGTGTCGCCGGTCGACCGCGCCCTAGGCCGGTCGACCGCGTGAACGGCGTAACAGAACCCAGGTTCTGTTACAGCAGTTCAGTGATCTTCCCATTCATTTCTATCTTTTATACAATCTTTCCAAAACTGATTAGCAATCTCATATATGAAATAAACAAGCTTTAAAGACTCACAAATATGCATTTATTTCAAATCTAACAAGTCATTAATACCTCAAAATACTTGATGAAATTATAATGCATTTTTATCAAATCTCATTCAAATGTAAAAGGATCAAATCATCCACTTGCCTTGGGTCTTTAATCAATGAAAAACCAGCTCTAATCACACTTGCAAGCCAAGAACAAAATCTCTACAAAAACCCCCAAAAACAAACCCTAAAATGGGTCAAAACAAGTAATAAGAAGAGAGAGCTCCTAATAATGAAAATGGAGCTTCTCAAGGACCATAAGAACATGAATCTAGAAGATTAGGAAGAGATCTTACCAATAGATTCTCCAAATGAGCAAAGCAAGTCAAAAGAAGGTCTTGGAGAGGTGGGATTTCTCCAAAAATGGTACTAATGGAGAGCCCTTGCAATGGAGAAGAAGATAATGCAATCTTTTGAGATGATGGTGCAAGATTGGTTGTCTCTTGATGATGGAGAAGCCAAGAAGAAGGAGAAAAGGGTGCAAGAAACCCTAGGCTCAGTTGTGCTGGAAAATGGAGAAGGGAAAGGAGAGATGGGTTCTCTTATAACATATGAAAATGGGCTCCACCACTTAAGAACTTTGAAAGGCTGAAATAGTGGTTTTCGGGGCTTCGGATGAAATCGACGAAGAAGGAAGAAATGATCGTCGAAATATCTAGTTTCCAAAAAGTATATGTTTCACGGGTTTCGGGAATAACAATAATCCGGTACAGATTTAGTGTGAAAAGACTGTTTTGCCCTTGAAGCTAGAAAAGTCAAGTTTTGGGATTCGGGACGGGAACGGGATCAACATGAAAGTTGAAGGTATTAACAAAACAAGTAAATCGGGATAAAATACAAGTCGAGAAAACCAAGATAAAACCTCAAATACACGTAAAGCCATAAACAGGGAACCCCCAAAGGGCCCCACACTAAAACCAAGACACTCAAAATATCCCAAAGCTATAACAAAGCTATTTTAATCCCAATTAAACCAAAAACCACGAAACACACTTAGAGCTAAACACAGCTCCAAAAACACTAATCTGGGCCTCTGTCGCGACCCCAGACCGAGGCCGCGGCGGTTAGTTAAAAATTTTGAAAGATTAAAAGACCTCCCATAGGTTCCCGCGGTGAGGGTTCCAAACAAACACGCATGGAACAACCCACTCACACGATCAAGTATGCGGAAGCGCGTGGCAAATCACATCTTATCATATCATGTCACAATAGGAAACATAATGACATCGAGACATAATATCAGAATGAAACATGACAAGGCATTCCCATAATTCAAGTTGTAAAGTTAACAAAATAAGTTAAGTTATTACACTTCCCAAATAAGAGGCCAACATAGGCCAATACAATACCAAAAGTATATCAAAATCCCAAAAAGTGATCCAACGGAACTCATGCACCACCCCAACGTCTAGATGACGTCATCGGGTTGCCACTCACGGGCTAGGTTGGGCCCAACGGCCTCCTCTTGGCACTCCTCCTCAAAGGGAGGGTCTCCTGCACCTGGTCACCAACATACAAGCATCAAACACAACGGTTTGGCAAGAAATCATTTTAAGTGAAAGCATGTAAAACATCGTTTAATCAAGAACATAAAGAAATACTTTGCTGAATGTAAAACAATACTTACGAAACACTTTCTAAATCGAAGACAAACTAGCATGAATGCATACATATATATCATGAATAGTAAATCCACATAGAGCCCATCCTTTCTCTATCATTTATAATGAAAAGAGCAAGCACGCACGACAAGCACGAATATACATAATATAGCACGACACGATTCCCACAAAAACGGGATTTCCGCCCGCGGAACCGGACACGCACGATGTGTAATAAATACACTACTAATCTGCAGTTAGTTCACATGTTTAAGGACCCCCAGACAGTGGATCAGACTGAAAGGGCAGTCCAAGCTCTGTGGTGTTCACTTGAGTTCATGAATGCACAAAACACGCTAAACACGATTCAAACATATCGAAAATAAAGGGGGAAATCACTTGTCACGACAAGACAAGGCACGACTAGCACAATGCATAATATATATGCTCACAACTTATAGAAGTGATCCCCATTTGATACTTGAAACACATCTTGAAACATATCTTGAAAATACTTGAAAATACTTGAAACACATCTTGAAACATATCTTGTAACGAGCTTAAAGACTTGACTTCAAAACGAGTATACGACAAAGCTTACGGTCTTAAATCCACTTTCAAAACACGATAATTTTTATAAAGTGCAAGCTTAGGCTATTCATTGGCCATTGATTGATTGGAACTCTATGTTTAAAATACAAGGATTGGTGACCCCGAAGTTAGTGCATAGCATGGAGTTCCATTCACACAATGTCTATTTAAAGTCCTTAACATAGCCTAGTTTTCAAATTTTAAAAGAAAAAGCAAATGGGCAAAAATCTGCATAAACAGTAAAAATCTCAGTGTGCCCGGTCGACCGCGACATTGGCCGGTCGACCGCGTACACTGTGAGCCCGGTCGACCGGCCAAGTCCCGGTCGACTCAAAGTTGTAAATTTAATTCATGCACAGTGTTTTGGTCAGGTTCCAGAGAACCTGACTCTGTGTCGCCGGTCGACCGCGCCGCGGTCGACCGCGTGAACTGCGGTCGACAGAAAACACTGCGGTGCAGCAGGTCTTCCATCAGAACCCAGTTTAGATTTCTGCAGACCGCGCCCCTGGCCGGTCGACCGCGTACACTGCGGAAATCCCCAGTTTAGATTTCTGCAGTGCACTGGTCCTTCCTTCCTTCCTTCTTTTCTACCACCTTTTCCAACCTACTTAGCAAATTAACTACATAACTACACATGCTAACAAGGCTCACATTAGGGCATTCATTTCATACTTAAACAAGTCATTAACATGGAAACCCATTTTAAAACCCTTGAAACCATTTCTTAACAAAACAAATCCAAACTTCAACAAAAGCAAGACTTACTTAAAAGATGTGAAATCTGAATGTTTGGAAAGCTAATAAACATGCTTGCATTATCTAAAGTAAGATCACCATCATAAAAACCTAATAAGTCACAACCTTAGTACCAAAAATACAAATCCAAGAACACACATGCACTACAACTTAAATAGATCACTTGCCTTAGCCAAATGAACACAAAATCTTTCTTCAAGCACTCCAAATCAAAGGTCAAGCCAAGAACTACAAAATCCCATGAAAAATCCATTCAAAACTCACCCAAAAACACAACCAAGCAACCCATTTAGAAATAGGTGCTATAGGTTAGAAAAACATGCTCTTTAGGAATAGAAAGAACTCTATTGAAGAGATGGATTGTAGATCTTACCTAGAGGTGCCCAAACGAAATGCAAGGAAAGAAATGAAGATCTCTTCCAACAAGAAACTTTAAGAAAATGGTACCAATAGCAAGCTTGAGATGAGAGGAAGAAGGTGATGGTCTTAGAATTCCATTTGGAGGTTCATAGCTCTTGCAATCATGAAGAGAAGGAGAAGGAAAAAGAGGGTTTTCTTTCACTCTAGGGCAAGGAAAAGTGCAGAGATTTTTGTTGTGGAATGGGGAAAGGGAAAGGGGAAAGTAGCTTAAGTGTTTAGACAAGTGGGTCCCCTTTAGTGCAAAACTTGCATGAGTCAAAACATGATCTTATGGGCCTCGAATGAAGTCGACGAAGAAGGATAAAACGATCCTCGAAATATCTAGTTTTCAAAAAGTATATTTTCGACTTAGTTTTGGGATCTCGAAAATCGTGTCCAGATTTGAGTGTGAAAAGGCTATTTTACCCTTTTTTGGCCAAAACTTGATTTTCTGGGCTTCAAACACAAATGGGCTAAACACGAAAGTTGCACATAATCATAAAACCAATCAAATGAGATGAAAATCACGATTAACACACAACCAAACACAATCTTCCCACGCTTGCACGTACACCCAGGCCTTCCTGAGTGAGCCTAATAAACATTAAACGTTCTCGAACTCTCCAAAGCTATAACCATGACTAAAACTAATCACATTCTAACCCACGATCACTAAACCCAAATCAAGACTAAGCACACACTAAGCAAACACTATTGGGTTAATCCTGGGTTGGGGTTTGACAGCCTCTCGGGTCGGGGTCTCACACCAGCAAGGTTTGAAATTGTGGTTTGCGTTAAAACCAGCCTGGGACGTCTTCTTTCTTGGACCATTGAGATCTGGTTTGCAGCAACTTTCAGTGGTATCAGAGCCTCGCCATGTGAAATCATTACCCCATGTTGTGTTAAAATTAATCTTAGATTAATTAAAGACATGGTGGCGTCCTCTAGGATGTATTTTATTGCATGTTGGCTTTAAGTTATGGTTGCAGAAATTTTTTCAGATTGCAAAAATTATTTTTCAGAGTACCATATAGTGTTGTACATTGTGTTTTGCATGCACTAACCTCTTTGATTGCAGCCACGTATGCATCCTTGATGGTTCGTATGTATGTTTGTATGGATTTGGATGTATGGTATTTTTAATAAGTTGGAAATTGTACAATTGCGCGTTTGGCAATCATAGAAAAATTGTAATTTTAATTTTCTTTTCCAACTAGATTGAATGTAAGCTTTCTTGAAAAGCAGAGGAATCTCCAATGTAATTTTGGTTTTTTGTTTTTCATGGGATTGATTGTATAAATTTAATTTATTGCAACAAGCAAGAAGATTAAAGCTTCAAGCTAGAATGGTTGCAAGAAACCGGGTTCCATGGTGATGGAGGCGACGGAGTTTTCCTAGTGCAAAGAGGACACTTAATCAAGTATCCTAGTTGGATGAGGATTCGAAGTCCGAAGAGCAGGGAACCATCAAGAGTTGCATTTTTAATTCCTTTTATATATTATTGCTCTCTTTGTCACCTAGTAACATGGCCACCACTAGGACTCTAAAATTGGTGTCATTCCTTTTGTTATTAGGTTGTATTAGTTCAGCCATGTAATTAAACGGAACTTAGACCAGCCCATTATTTAGTCTAAGGTTTAATTTTGTTAAAACTGGTTAGGGTAATAGTACTTTGGTATCCAATAATGGCTAAACTAAAACCTAAAAAGGTTTTTTCCTAAGGGTTCCCATAGTCCAAGAATGGTGATTTTGACTTTTAAAGGGCATTACTTAATGAATTTTAAAGCAAAGGTTGTAAACACTTAAGATGTCTTGAAGACATGAGTGTTATTAAACCGAGTTTGCTAGATTTAAAATGTTAGGTAACAAAGTAGAAGTCAAAAGTGTTTAAAACCCTAATGACGAATAATCAAGTGGGAGAGGGGCTTGGAAAACCCCACGGCCTTCCAATTTCGGATCATGCTATCTCAATGGAGTGTTAGTGGGAGCGGCCACCCCTTCGGTGGAGTTCTTTACTAAAGATCGCTTCAAGGGGTTAGTAGGTGAACTAAAGTGAGTATTCATAATGAGGTGTTAGTGGGAACGGCCACCCCTTCGGTAGAGTTCTTTACTAAAGATCACTTCTATAGAATATCAATGAAGTGTTAGTGGGAGCGGCCATCCTTTCGAAGGAGCTCTTTACTAAAGTTCGCTTCAAGGGTTGATTAAAGTCACTTCCCTTCGAAGGACTTAAGTCATAGACATTCAGGGAAATCTCATAAGAAATGGTGATACACTTGACATAAGATGGTAATAACAGTGATGTTTGTCATATGAGGCCAAACCAATCAGTGATTGGACTGACACTGGATATGCTAAATCCAGATAGTGATAATCCAAATAAGCGAGGCTTTACTCAACGTGACTATAGACTCGGCCATCCTATCGGTGGAGGGTCTGTGAGGAGGTTGAGACACTGATACATTATGATAAGGGTTAATAATGTAAAAAGTTTGCCGTGCATTTTTTTTCCTTTTATTACAAGCACCATATACATGTTACACATATACTGCCCGTTTAATTATAAACCATTATATATATCCAGAGAGATGACCGAGGGTTCTTTTAGCCCGTTGATGAGTATTCTACGTGAGAACAAACTTACTGGTCCGAACTACGTGGACTGGAAAAGGAATCTTGACATAATACTTATTGCTGAGGAGTACAAGTATGTCTTGTTGAAACCCTGTCCTGCGATTAATGATAATTCTACAGATGACCAGCAAGAGGCTGAAAGGAAATGGAAAAAAGCGAATAGCATGGCTAAATGCTACATGCTTGCTTCCATGTCCAATGTGTTGCAAACACAGCACGAGCAAATGGACACAGCTTCTGACATCATGTTGTCCTTGTCTGAGATGTTCGTAGACAAAAGCAGGCCAGCTAGGCAAGCTGCTATAAGGACAATCATGAACACTAGGATGGTCGAGGGAACACCCGTCAGAGAGCATATGCTCAAGATGATGGATTGCTTCAATGTGGCTGAGATCCTAGGGGCTAAGATTGATGTGGAGAGTCAGACTGATATGATTCTCGAAACTCTGCCGGACTCTTTCAATCAGTTGAAGCTCAATTTCAGTATGAGCAAGATGGACATGACTCTACCAGAGTTAATGAAAGAACTCCAGGCGACAGAGGCTATCATGAAGCCCAAAGCCCAAGCTCACATTTTCCAATCTTCCTCTAAACTGAACCCGAAAGGGAAGAAGTTCAAGAAGAAGCAGGATAAGGGAAAGGGACAGAAAAAGGGCAATGCTGGTAAGAAGAAGGACAAGGGTACAGGTGATAAGCCCAAAGGGAAATGCTTCAAGTGCGGCCTCAAAGGCCACTGGAAGAAAGATTGTCCCAAGTTCCTAGCCTCTGTCAAGAAAGGTATATCCCTTTCCTACTACATTGAAACATGTTTTGTGGTTGATTCTATTGATTCATGGATAGTAGACTTTGGAACCACTAATCACATATGCAATTCATTGCAGGGGTTTCAGATAATGCAGAAGCTTGAGAAAGGGGAGTTTACCCTCAGAGTTGGAACTGGAGCTAAAGTTTGGGCAGTTGCAGTGGGAGCAGTTACCTTACATTTTCCATGTGATAGGATATTAGTTTTAAATAATGTTCTCTATGTTTCGGCCATGAGGAAGTATTTAATTTCAATTTCCAGACTTATTGAATTTAATTATTAAGTTTCTTTCCGTTCTGGTGTTGATATCAGTAGAGATGGAAATGTTATATGTTTCGGTAGAATGCATGATAACTTATTTTACATATATCCTATTGCTCCCACACTACATAATGTACAACTAGAAAGCTCAACTTCCCTTAAGAGGAAGGAATCTTCAACCAATGACACTTATCTTTGGCACTTACATTTGGGTCACATTAACCTAAAACGGATTCAAAGGTTGGTAGAGGATGGGCCCTTGAGCTCGTTAGATCTCGAACCATTGCCTCAGTGCGAATCATGTCTCAAGGGAAAGATGACCAAAAGGTCATTTCCTGCAAAGGGACTGAGGTCGAAGGAGTTGTTAGAATTGGTTCACACTGATGTGTGTGGTCCTACGAGCAAACCAGCTCGAGGAGGTTATGAGTATTTCATCACTTTCACCGATGATTACTCTAGGTATGGATATGTGTACTTAATGCGACGCAAGTCTGAGTCGTTTGATAAGTTCAAGCAATTCAAGGCTGAGGCGGAGCTACACCTAGGTAAACATATCAAAGCGCTTCGATCTGATCGAGGTGGCGAGTACCTCCTGGGTGAGTTCAAGGAGTACCTCTCACAATATGGGATTGTGTCTCAGTTGACTGCACCGGGTACACCCCAGTAAAATGGTGTAGCTAAGAGAAGAAACCATACCCTTCTTGATATGGTAAGGTCCATGATGAGTCATGCAACCCTACCCATATCTTTTTGGGGATATGCCCTTGAAACAGCAGCATACATTTTGAATCTGGTACCTTCTAAATCAGTGCCTAGGACACCACAAGAAATGTGGACAGGTCGAAAACCCAGTTTAAGACATATCCACATTTGGGGTTGTCCAGCTTTTGTACTGAATAATAATGCTACAAAGCTGGAACCCAAATCAAGAATGTGCTATTTCATAGGGTATCCTAAGGGAACGAGAAGAGGCATCTTTTATCATCCAAAGGAGCAGAAAGTGCTAATTAGCACTCATGCTAGATACTTGGAGGATGATTATATGATGCACCAAGAGCTGAGTTGTAAAGAAACACTAGAGGAGATTATTGCGCAATCTCCTGCAACACCTGTACCAGATCCTAAGGCTATAGATGAACATGACATTCCTTTAAACACTCCGGAGCCTCGTCGTAGTGGGAGAATTTCTAGACCGCCAGATAGATATCTAGGAGTGTCTTTTGAGACGGACTCCGAGGATCTGGTTGAGGATCCTGCTAGTTACGATGAAGCAGTAACGGATATAGATGCTGACATGTGGCAGCAAGTGATGAAATGTGAATTGGATTCTTTGTATTCCAATCAGGTTTGGGATCTTGTAGATGCACCTGAAGGGATTAAACCCATAGGGTGCAAGTGGATCTACAAGAGGAAGAGAGGAGTGGATGGGAAGGTAGAGACCTTCAAGGCAAGACTGGTGGCGAAAGGATATACTTAGAAAGAAGGTATCGATTATGAGAAAACCTTTTCACCGGTGGCTATGCTTAAGTCCATTAGAATTCTCTTAGCCATCGCATGTCATTATGACTGCGAGATATGGCAGATGGATGTCAAGACAGCTTTCCTTAATGGAAGTCTTAACGAATGCATCTATATGATGCAACCAGAGGGTTTCATTGCTGGTAGCCAAGAGAACATGGTTTATAAGCTTAAGAAATCCATTTATGGACTTAAGCAAGCATCTAGGGCATGGAACATCAAGTTTAATCAGGTAATCAAATCTTTTGGCTTTGATCAAAACATTGATGAACCATGTATGTACAAGAAAGGAAGTGGAAACGCATTTGCATTTTTAGTTCTGTATGTGGATGACATATTGCTCATTGGAAATGATGTAGGTATGTTGTCATCCACTAAGGTTTGGTTATCGTTTCAATTTCAGATGAAAGATTTGGGTGAGGCGAGCTATGTCTTAGGGGTCCAGCTTTTGCGAGATCACAATAATAAGATATTAGCCTTATCCCAATCTTCATATATTGAGAAGATTTTGGTCAAGTTTAACATGCATGACTCCAAAAAGGGTTTATTACCCTCTAGACATGGAGTACAACTATCTCGGGATCAATGTCCGAAAACACCTGAGGTGATAGAGAGCATGAGGAGAGTTCCATATGCATCTGCTGTTGGAAGCCTCATGTATGCAATGTTATGTACTAGACCCGATATTTGCTTTGCCGTTAGCATGATTAGTAGATATCAGTCAAACCCTGGACCTGTGCATTGGACGGCTGTTAAGCATATATTAAAGTATCTTCGGAGAACGAAAGATTACATGCTAACATATCGAGCAGATGATCTGACGCCTCTGGCGTATACAGACTCTGATTTCCAGTCTGATAGAGATTCCAGCAAGTCTACCTTAGGATACATTTTTACTCTGTCAGGAGGGGCTATATCATGGAGAAGTGTTAGGCAAGATTGTACTACTGATTCTACCATGGAGGCAGAGTATGTGGCGGCATCGGATGCTGCAAAGGAAGCTGTATGGCTTAGAAAATTCCTGCTGGAATTGGGAGTTGTTCCTGCGGTGCAGAAACCGATTGTCATGTACTGCGACAATACTAGTGCCATAGCATAGTGCAAAGAGCCCAGGAATCACAAGAAAGGCAAGCACATTCAGAGAAAGTACCACTTGATCCAAGAGTTCATCAAAGAAGGAGAAATAGTGGTAGAGCAGATTGCCTCAGCCAATAACTTAGCTGACCCTTTCACTAAGACTCTTATTGAGAAAGTGTTTAGTTCTCATGTTGAGTCTATGGGAGTTAGGTTAGGTAGTAGTGATCTTTAGTGCAAGTGGGAGTTTGTTGGGATTTGTGTATGCCCTAAAGCCCACTGTCTGCACTCACATCTCTATTACTGGATATTTACTGGTTATTTATTAAAATTATTATTTTCTCTTACTGCATGTATATATGTATGTTTGTGTAAGGTCCATTGTTTCTAGTAAATGACTTGGGTGTGTAGTGGCTACACACAGACAGGTCTGAGTCATGGACACTTAAAACAATAAACTGGTTCATAACTGAGAGATGGAGTTGGGCACTTCATCATGGTATAAGTTATAGTGAGATACACTCCTATATTCAGGGTGACTTACCTTAGTCACGAGAGGCTTTTTCGGATTTATCTCATTAGTGCATGTGTCATGCATTGAACAAGACCATAGTAGGTGTGATCTCTAAAATAGTACTATCACTGAGAGAGATCAAGTCACCTTATGCTACTGAGTGACCAATGCTCTTAATCTTGAGCATATGTAGATGAACTGACAAAGTCGAGTTCTTGTGCTTTAATTCACTATGGGTGAGATCCAGTTCATGGGTCGACAGCTTTGTGTTTTGGGTACTCGGGCTTGATTAGTTGGGACGTGCAGATGCAATATAGAATCTATGCCATCTAATGATGGAGTGAACGTCCCCTTAGAATTATCCGATTAATCATCAAAATCTAATATCTTAGTATATGGATGTTCCATATGGATATCGAACTTGTGGGTCGCTCCCTGGACCAAGAGAATGATATCCGGATGATGATTAAGTCAAGGATATGAAGTTCTAAGGTTGAGATATAATCGGGAAGGATGATAGTACATCGTCTAACCTGACTTGATTATGGATGTTACATAGAGGGGCATTTCGGTCATTTCACTTAGTAGGTCGAAGATGAATGTAATTTCCTGACGAGCTTAATTCTTATTTAATATTTGTCCCTGGAGTGCAACCATAACTCTTTAGTGGAATGAGTTAGGGTTAAAATGATCTTAATGTTGCTATGGGGTTGGCATGGACATTTTGGTCATTTTGGGAGCCAAGGGCAAATATGTCTTTTGATCCCTTCTCTAGCCACTTTCCTATATTGGCATGGTTTCCTAATTTGTTTAGATGATATGTGGTTGAATTATTTTTTGTGGAAAAATAATTTTGAGTTTAAATTCAAATAGGCCTTTCATGGCATACATGAATTTAACTCTAGCTATATTATTGACTTGTGGGCCAGGGTGTGTTTATCTATTATGTGGGCCAGCCATAAAGGGGGCCCCTTGTGTGAGGTTTCCAATTTTGAGTAGGTATCTTTACTTGGAAGGCTGGATTCCTCATTGGGAAAGCATTCCTATAGTTAAAGTTTCCTAATTGTTTTAGAAACTAAAATTAGAAGGTGTTGCACGCCTAAGGTAGCTAGTTGCCATTTTTATGGGATGGTCCTCTTAATTTCCTATTTCTAATTGGAGAAAAACTTAGAAGGAAATAAAATCATCTCTTTATATCTCCCATTGGGGCGTCCAAGAGGAGGTTAAGAAAAAGATTAGAGAGAGAGAGAGAGGGCCTAGGCGTGCAACAAGAGGAAAAACCCTATGGCTGTCCACACCTAGGTTTTACACCCATTGCTAGCTTCTTCTTTCTTCCTTGAAGAGAGGAAATCAGGTCTGGGTTTTTTTCCACAGATTATAGTTCAGAAAACCTCTCAAGGAAACCAAGTTTTTGATCCCACTATCAAAGGCCAATCAGGTTAGCATTGTGGAATAGAGAAGAAGACTAAAGGAAAAATACTGCAGAAAATTCCAGCAACACATATTGCTGATTGCAGGTCAAAAATCAGTCCCTTGAAGCCTTGGTTTCAAAGATTTGAAGTCTTCATATTAGCAAGGTATTAGTCTCTAATCTTCCTTACTGTTTTTTCCAGCATGTGGACATGATTTAATCGTTCTTTTACATGATTTAGTTCATGACATTTGCTGCCCAGCAAGGTTTGAAATTCTGGTTTGCGTTAAAACCAGCCTAGGATGTCTTCTTTCTTAGACCATTGAGATCTGGTTTGCAGCAACTTTCAGTTTGGATCCCACCAACTTGTTCTAGTTGAGCATGGTCGCAAGTAGATTGAAACTGTTCGGATTCATGCTGGAAAAAATGTAGCACATAACCATACATCAATCAAAGAATATAAATGACATTAGGGTTTAGTATTCTACCAAATTTATGTGGGAATCCTCATTGCCACTAAATCCAGAATATATCGGAATCCCAATCCCTTAGGGCATGCCTCCTTGGGGACTGCGAATGCCACTTAGACTGGTGAGGATCAAAGTCGGTCAAAATTAGGATTAAGACTAACTATCTATGATCCCCATCATTCATTATTATCTAGGTATCTCATACCAAATAATGTATAACTCTCAATTAGCTTGGTTTCTAAAATACATGAGGCAAATCCTTGGAGATACTACATCACTATTTTAGTTAAGTGTGACCCACCAACTAGCATTGCGCGACAACCGTTGTAAGCAGCTCCTCCTTGGGGAGTGGGCCCCCACCCTGTCTCACCAACACTATCAATAAGAGATCCATATCTAGTAACCAGACAAATAAAAACCCTATGTAGGGAACGACCATTCACAAGATGACGCAAGGCTAATACTTTCTTTACAATGGACTTATGGTGGAAAACCATGGGGATTTTCCAATTTAAATGCCCCGCTACCACTTAATATTTTAGAATTGAGGATTTCCTTATAAGGTATTAGGGCCCACATATTTAAACATCAAATCATCTCATGATATGACCAATGATTGGTTCCAAGTCAAGTTATATTTAAGGAAAGTCCAGGCTCTAAGATTAGTGTTACTAATGGGTCCATCTCATGGGTCTATCAACACTAATTAGAACTCTTTCCAAAAATTAATTAGATTTGACCAATTTTGGTAAGTTGCTATGTTTGGATCAGATTTGGAAACATTCTAAAACAAGCATGCATCCATAAATAAAAAGTGCTAAAATAGAAACTAGTCTTCTCCTCGACATGGCCCAAGCGGAATGGACGTTTTGGACTTCTAGACTTTCCAAAGCTTTGGGATTCCTCAAACTCTTTGGGCATCTCCAAAATCCTTTTGGCAATCTTCAAACTATTTGATTAAGAGTCCAACATCACTTTTCTTCTTCGTCTCACACTTCACCAAAATAGAAAATTACAATAATTCTTATGCCTCGACGATGAGACTTACATGGTAATCTAAACACAGAAATAAATTGGCTATAGGGAAATTCACCATGCCTTGCCATTATGGGAAACCGAGGAAACCATTATTCCCATTTCACTTAGCCTCAAATAAACCAAACAACTATTAAAAGAAAGCAAAAGACTTGTGGACCATATGGAGAGGACATGAACTTGCAAGGTTAGTACCATGAACATAGTAGGAACTAGGTTTAGGAAGATACCATTCATCATCTCACGATGAAAATCCCGAACTACCAAAAATAAAATTTTTCCACACAGTTCGCTCGAGCGGACCATCCGCTCGAGCGAACTGCCCGGAAATCCTGCAGAAAAAACTTTTCTAGTCCGAACCAGTCCTTTCTAGTGCATTCATGAAAGATACAGCATGCATAAAAACATCAAATCTGATCCTTACAAAGCACTAGGTCTATCCTCTTTACATCTCATGCAAAGATTGGATCTAGTCAACTGATCTAATTAGATTAGAAATGAGGTATAACTCTGATACCAATTGTTGGAAATAGGTGGGCCTCATGGATATGTTTCAAAAACTTTTTACCCACTTGATGCAAGGATCAATTATCCATAAGGCTTTAAACCCAATCCAGGATCCAATCCTCAAACTCAACAACCATGATCAAGAGAAAAACTATCTCTAAGATAGAAAATCGCATACCACGCATCCACAATAAATCTACAACATACAAGGAGTAGGTTTTACCTTGGGAGCTCGGTAGTTCTCTAATGGAGAAGTTGATAACTTGTTGGATAAAGAACTCTTTCTTTCTTAACAAATTAAGATCTCCAAGACCTCTTACTCTTCCTTGCTATATCCCGTATCGGATCTCTTTTCTAAAGGAGATAGGTGGGATCTCCTAAAGAAAACAATTAGAAACTCTTGAGGAAACTAAAAGGAGGAGAAGAGGCGTGCAACACCTGCACTTGAAGGGGGCTGGGTGTGAATTCCAAGAGTGGACGTCCAGCCCCTTTGCTCTCCTATTTATTATAAGACCCCGACCCGAGTGACCTCGATTAGTGTTGATTAAGTTGTGCTTTAGTTCTAAGTGTGCTTAGTGTGTTTTGGTTTAGATTGGGTTTAGAATAGCTTTGATATAGCTTTGGGGAATTTTGAGTGCCTTTGTGATTAGTGGGGCCCTTTGAGGGTTCCTTTTTATGACTTGTGTGTACTTGGGGGATTAATTGAGATTCTTTGGATTTGTGTTTTTATCCCGTTTTATTAATCTCGTCAATCTCTACAACTTTCATGTTGATCCCGTTCCCGTCCCGAATCCCGAAACCCGATTTCCATTGCATCAAGGGCAAAACAATCTTTTTACACTAAATCTGGACCAAATATTTGATATTCCCGAAACCTGTGAAACATATACTTCTTGCAAACTAGAACTTTCGACGATCATTTCTTCATTCTTCGCTGATTTCATTTGAGGTCCCAAAAACTACTATTTTAGCCTTCCAAGTTTTCTAAGGGGTGGAGCCTACTTGCAAATGCTATATAAGCACCCATCTCCTTCCTTTCTCTTTTTCCAGCAACTTTCCTCTTGTCTAGGGTTTTCTCCTCATTCTTCTTCTTCCTCTTGCTCTCTTCATCTCAATCCCTCACCAAGCTTGCACCAACATCATAATGGAGATCACCATTCTCTTCGTCTCCTTCCAGGCTTCCCATTGATACAATTTGAGAAGAAAACTGCCATCTCCAAGGCTTGCCTTAAACTAAACCTTGCCATTAGAGGACCTTCCAAGTAAGCTCTCTCACTAATCTCTTAGATTTGAGTTCTTATGATCTTAGAGGAGCTCCACTTCCATTATTGAGAGCTCTCTCTTCCTATTTCTTTGTTTAACCCATTTTAGGGTTTGTTTTTGGGGTTTTTGTAGAGATTGTGGATTTTGTGCTTGAGAGGGTGTTTAGAAGACCTTTTTGCTTAGCTTAGAATTGAGGCAAGTGGATGAAATGATAAGTTTAAACATTTGATGTTTTTAAGAAGAATGTGATTGGTTTTGTCATTTGTACTCATATTTATTGACTTGCATTAACTTTTGAAATAAATGCATCTATAAGTCTTGTTAGCTTGTTTAACTCTTGAAACATTACATTTATGGTTGTAATAAATGAACCCTTATGATTATGGTTTCTCTCTCTCTCTCTCTCTCTCTCTCTCTCTCTCTCTCTCTCTCTCTCTCTCTCTCTTATGGTTGAATGGGATGAAGAAGGGTTGATTGGATGAATACTTATAGGAGTATTGAAGAAGTGTTGAATGATGATTTGGAGGAGTATTTTTAGCTCATTTTATTGCAGGAAGATGAATGTGAATGAAGGGAAATGGTTTGAAGGAGAAATGGGCTCAAAATCTAGACACAATGGGGTATTTCCGCACCTGACGGCCAGCCAGCGATCACCTGTCGGCTAGCCGTCTGGTGACTGGCGGCTAACCGCCAGCTAACCGTGCTGTCACGATTACTTTTCCAGATGACACATCTTCGCCCAAAACCTACGGTCGGCTTCACGGTTAGACTGCGGCTAACCGCCGAACCCACTGGCAGCTAACCGCCAACTAACCGTGCTGTCACGGTTACTTTTCCAGAGAGCATGATTTCTTCCCAAAACTCCACGGTCAGCCTCGCGGTTATCCAGCGGCTAGCCGCTGAACCCATCGGTGGCTAACCACCAGCTGACCGCCAGCTGACCGAAATTCTACAGAAATTCTAAAATGAAGAGAAATGAAGAGGATTCTGTCCCAATCATTTGTGCACCCTTTTAGAGAATGATGGGGACCGATCAACCAGAGATATGTATGGAGTCTGTTTGAGAAAGAAACCATCACACAAAGATTCATTTGAAACCTTAAGAAAATCCTAAGGTGCATAAAGAGCCTAGAATGTCTCCAAACACAAGGAGTACCAATTTATATTGAAATTGACATACGGGACCCTTATTCACCATGATTAGTTTTGCATCCCGATACTTGTCTCGAAAATTATGAATTATGATTCATCATTCCTGAAAGCTTTGAAACTGTATTGTAGCATTTTGCTAGTCCCGATATGCACTTCCCGTTTGAAATGATATTTGTGCCTTTGAGCACCCCGTCCCGCCCGTTATATAAGTGCATCATATGTATTTTGTACTTGTCTTGATTTCTGATATTTGACCTATGAGTCGGCACCACTAAGCTTGGATAACCTTGCCAGTCTGATCCACCGACTTGGAAATCCCCCCCCCCCGTCCCGCCAGCTGCAGTTTGGATCCCGTTACCTGGTTATTTCCGTGGTATTGTCCCGATGCCGCAGATTGCTACTGTGGTTCCCGATGCCTGGTTCGCCGTGGTCATGTCTCGTATTTATTATATATATATGTATATGTTACTTATGTTGCATCTCCGCACTTTGGTGACTGAGATCAACATCCCGATATGCCCATGTCACTTTGGTGATAGAGGACTTAGCTCCGTGTGGTTGCCATTTTGTTGTTTCCCGTATACCTTGGATGCCTTACATGTTTTATATTGCATTTATGTTCAAATAAATGATCATCCTGTTTTATGAGATTTATTGTTTTAACAGGTTTAAATGTTTTCCAAAGTAATTTAAATTGTTGTCATATCTTTTCACCCATTTGCCAAACCGTCGTGTTTGACCCTTGTTTTAGTACTCAAGTCCCGTTGTCGGCTTTCCCGAGGAGGAGCATGAGGAGGCGGTTAGTGAACCGCAATGTTTAGTTGAGTGGCACGCCGATAATGTCGTTTAGACATTCAGGTGCTCGAGCTCCGTAACATTTTGGGATAGAAATTAACCATTCTTTTGGAGTATAGATACTTTGTTATATTGGCCTTTGTTGGCCTCTAATTTTGGGGAAATGTAATTAAATGATTTGGGTATAAATCTTAACTTACTTTTGGGAATTTGCCATTGACCATTGCTCATTTTGATACTGGTATGGAATATGTTTAATCTTGTTATCTTAGACATGAATGTATGAATTAGATTTGCTACACGCTTCTGCACATTAAAAGAAATATTCATGTTGATGTGTTATCCTCACCGCGAACACCTGTGGGAAATCGCGTGTACGAGTGGCATCCTTGATGAACTTGTATACGTTTTGATTAAATTAATTCCTAGTGGGGACATGGATTGGATCATCATTCATCTTATCCATTATCCTTCATTAGCGTCCCGATCCCGGATCAGGCTTGCTCTTGTGTGGGACCCGGTCTGGGGTCGCGACATTTATAGCTCAAAGCAACCTCCTCCTTTCCAATTAAAATAAAAGTCTTACTTTCATAATAATTAGTAACTATATCACAATTAGAAGTCTCACTTCAAATATGATTAGTAACTTTATATTTCCTTCTCTTTAGAGTTCAAGTAGAATTAGTATCTTACTAATAACTTGGGTTAGCGTGGGGACCCCTAGGGATTCCATAGAAAGCTGACTCCAACTGGGACACCGTAACCTCACATCTCATGTGCGATCCGGGCCTACAGTTAATTGCAAATAACTCCACTATATAAATGCAATTGAACTCTAGTCTTAGGAATAAATTACAAAGAAGACCCTAAACTTCTCTATGACCACAAGTGGGCCCCTCCATCTACATCCATGGATCTGTTGGACCTGTCCACCAAATTGGTTCCCTATCTAATTATCCTTGAAACCCAATTAATTATAGTGATCATCGGTACCTATCCAATTAACTCTTAATTGGAATGGGTGCGCACTTACCAATGATTAATCCATTAATTTACACAAGGGGATAATGAGAATAGATTCTATCTTGACCATTGAATGTTCCAACAATCCTACTACCACGTACCCAAGACACCGAGGTGTTGACCTATAATTGGCCTCACTCATTGGTGACTCAAAGCAAATAGACATAAACTTGAGTTCATTAATGTCTCAGGATTAAGAGCCTATTGCTAGGGGATTATGAGAGCAGACCTTAAAAGTAAAGACAGTATTTCATAAACTGCTTCTCATTGTCCTTCAATACATCTAATGTACCAGCACCATGATTCAGAATATTACATTCTGATGATCGAGATAAATCACACTATCTCATAGTGATCGAAATGCTGCAACCTTGTCAGATGAGATGCCCAATCTCATTACTGGTTGTGAAGGTATTTAAGTATAAGATTTGCGATACATGTGTCATGTATGTGGATCTCATCCATACACATGTATTGCATCTAGTATACTTGTGAACTCTAGTTCATCTCATGAACCATTATGTCATTCGAATTGGCTATGTGCAAGTAAGTAATAAAACACCATTCATCTCATGAAAGGAAAGAACGATTATATTGATAAATACAGAAATAAATCAAATTATTATATCATCTAATGGATTGAGACCATATAAACTAAGAAACACCCCCAAGAGGCAGAGTCGGGTGGCCTTGCTTAAATGAGTTCTTCCACCATTCCATTAAGTCCGAAGAGTGAATAGAATCAGATAAAAAACCCCACTATGAGCCGAACCAACCCGCACTAGAAAAATCACACCGCATAAGAGCATTGCGAATTGAGTCATCCTCTTTTTCACATATAGGACATTTGTCATCGAAAAAATAAATCTTTGATTTAACGATGGCTCTTATCGGAACAACATTCTTGAGACATTTCCAACCAAACATTAAGACCCTTTGAGGATGAGGAAGTCTCCATAAAGTTTTCCAATTTACCACCGAAATGAAGTTAGCATCATTTCTGGTGCATATTAACTATAAGCCGATTTAGTAGTGAGCTGACCGATTTTTAATAAGGGTCAAACTCTTTCGTCCCTTGTAAACGATCTATAGATATAAATTTGACCAACATCCTCAATGTCAATGGAGTTGTTAAAATACTCTTTTAGAGCATTAGTATTCCAATTATTATTTGCATTCCATAGATATTTAACTTTAAGAACGGCGTTATTTATATAATAAAATGGCTTTCTCAAACTTTTTTGAATGGGATCCAGTTACACTTTCAAATAAATATACTCTCTCTATTTCCAATTATCCATCCAACCTTTCATTTATGAAATCAACTCCCTCTACAAAACCCTTCCAGAAATAGGAGTCGTCTTCCACTAATCAAGTTCTTAGGGAATAGGTGGACTATCTTTACATTATCTGGTGCACTTAACTCTATCTTACAAGTAAGATTGAACCCTATTCATTGTTCAGATATATGGGGATATGAAGGAATAAGTCTATGCTAAGAAACGGTAGTAAATAGTTAAATTGCATAGATTTTGGCATATGGAACCACCTATGGGATTAGGTAAGATGTCTAGTCAAACTTGCTTCTATTCTACAATTGATGGCTTCTTATATAGTGTAAGCCGTAAGGAACGTCAACTTCCTATCATATATTTTCCCCAGTGATGACATTTGTGGTAAAAGAACTTCTCCATACAATTGCATGTTAATGATTTTAAACTTTAGAACAAATCTCTAGTTGGATTTATAGTTTGAGACCGATGAGAGAGAGAGCGAGAGAACAAGAAAGCGAAGAGTCTACAGAAGTGGCTAAAAAGAGATGCGGAATCAGTGGAGTTACCTTACAACAGACATTAAGAATGGGAATTTATGAGCTGCCTTGTCTACTATTTGCAAATAACCACATCTATTTTGGAATGTTTACATGTAACCACCCATATTCCTTAATAATATCAGTCGGCCACCTTGGCCAAGGCTTGAATGATGGATCCGGATATGGAGACTTAGGCACGTGACCGGAGATCAATGTGCTTTCCGGCGATTGAGAAGCTCCGCAGATTTCTTCGCATCTGTCTAACCTATAGGAGTGAAGAGTATCCAACCCTAGGGCTCCCTTGTCTTATATAGACAAGTCTCAAAGAGTCACACTTACTTAAGACTTTTCGCTAAGAAACTCACATCCATTGATCCTATTGAGAGTCTGATTTGTGGGGACAGATCAAGTATTACCATAAGTGAGATTGTATTCTCTACAGGCCTATGCCCTACTTGATCTGATGTGGGATATGTGAAATTCGGGCCACACGAATTCTTACAATCTCCCACTTGGCACGAATGCCATGTACATAAACTGTTCCTCATCCGTCCCTAAACACATCACATGCCTGACTATCTAGGCAATAACTCAGTATAATCCAATAATTAATTCCACAAGTGGGACACTCGAGATAATAATCTCGTTATTTTTGGCCCATAACTCAGACACTCTGAGATCTAAGTTGAATCGGGGGACTGTGGAATTAATGTTCTATTTTACTGATGTGGTGGTGGACTTTAACATTTGTATTGGCTCATCGGTTCTTTCCAACTTCGATTATCGATGAAGAGATGCAACTTGATGGCCACTTAGACTACTACTGCATTTCCTGGTTGTGTACTCAACTTTTGCTCCTGATAGAGCTTACATGATTTATCTATTTCTTATCTTGGAAAAATAGAACTTGCCTGAGGACATGAACTCTTTTTGTCTAAGTTACTACTTCAACTGACATACTTATAACCATGCAGTTCCAAGTTAACGACTAAGCCACAAATAACATAACAAATGTTTTGATGTATATCAAATTCCTATTACTCGCTTAATCATCTTATTCACTTGCCACACTGTAAGGCCCCCGACCTTACTAGGTTAGTTGGGCCCAATAGTAAGCCTGTTGACCCGTTTATTTTGTAATTATTATAATTAATTGTATTTTAGATATTTAAGTAGGTTTAGATCATGAGGGGGTTTCCTTCAGTGTTCGATTAGCGTCTGGGAAGTTTCGTGTGATTCCGAGTTCGTTTAACCTTAGCATGGTGGTAGTTTGGAATTTAAGGAAAAATTGAGTGTTTTCCGGAAAATTTCAATCGTCGTGATTTATGGGTTTACTGGAAAGGTCTCGTCGCGCAGATCACTTTTGTCTGCTGGCTCGTCGTGATCCAACGACAAGAAAACCTCCAAGTGGTCCATTCCTTCACCGGACGCACTTAAGGGGCAAACTTGTCTTTTTTCCCCTTCCTCTATTCTTAAGCAGGGATTAACCCTAATTCTTTATTCATTCTCTGCAATGAATGAGAACTTCCGAAGCCCTTTCTTCTTCTTCATTTTCCTCAAGGTTCCAAGACTCTACTATGGAGAGATCATCTCCACGATCCGAACTGCTTATCTTCATCGTCTCGATTTCCTCTTTCCATTGATACCAGTTGGTAAGCCTTTTCGTACCATTAGTTTTTCAATCATCTTTTCTTTCTTTTAGATCAGGTCAGATCATGATCTTTTTTCCTTTCTTTCTCCTTCTCGGTGTTCTAGATTGTGTTTGGTTGGGTTAGATCTGTGGTTTCCGCGGTAGAAGGTTTCTCCTTGAGTTTCCCAATTTCCAATCTTCTTCTTGGTTGAGGCAAGTAGATTTGTAATTTATATATATGCATGTGTGTATGTTCCTTTATTGAATTCAATGATTTCTTGTTAGAATGCCATAATTCTGACCCTGTTCTTGATATTGATTTTTGGATTTAACATGTTAGGTTAGATTCATGGTATGGTATGAATTGGATTAATTGTCGAATTGGTACCCTTTTTGTTTTAACCTGCTAGAATGGATTTTATATGATGAATGTGATGATTGGAGGAGCATGGTGGCTCATTTTATGTAGATTAGCCATGGATTGGCTGGAGGAAAAAGGAGAAGAAAACCCAATTTCGGGGTTCAGGTCCGCTGTCCGATCGATTAGACACAGTTTTCGTCCCAGTTACCTGAGACGGATCTCAGTCCGATCGATCAGACGGAGCCACTAACTGAGAGTGGTTCAGTGCCGATCGATCGGACCTACAGACCGATCAATCAAATGGTTTACTAACTGAAACTGATTACAATCCAATCGATCGGAGGGTAATTTTCTAACAGCACTTGGCAACTTCGGACAATTGTAACTTTTAATCCGTCCATTGGATTTCTACATGTAATATACCGTTGGAAAGCCCTTGAGATGTAGAATCCAATGGTTCTAGTTTCATCACGATCGGAGGTCAAAAAGTGATGTAAATACTCAGATTATTTATCCATCTTATGTTTTATTGGAAAATGAGAATTTAGGTTTGAGCCTTAGATGTTGGAAACCATGAACCTACTCTCACCTGACTATTAATGGGATTAAAATCATAGCACGTGGCTTGGTGTGCTTCGATGGGTTCTATGGGTATTTATGTATTACGTGTGGTGTAACCTAATGCATAGGGAATTGAATCAAACGATGCTTAACAAGATTGTGCACCAAGGGATTTTCCTAGAAGCATTGTTGATCCAATTTCCACTTGTACTCCGTTAGAACATGTGGGATACAGGGATGACACAACTTGCCTAGGTTTGGATTGGAAATCCTCCTTGACTTGTGAATTGTATCCATTGTTATTATTCCTTGTACACTCTCTTGGCATAAAACACTTGACTAATTATGAAACACAAACTCTTGTAGAACTAGGATATGGACCTGACATAGAGTGTACTGTAGGAACCTTGTGTCATGTATTGATAAACATGACTGGCTAGCATGTAAGGGATTATCATGCGGTTGACTTGTTTTGAATGAGATAATCCCTATGATCATGTCTTGTGCATTGAGCTAGCCAGACTTGCTTGTCTTGCTTTCCTTATGTCAATACCACTTCATTATCATTTGCATGTCATAGCCAGCTACAATTTGGGGTTTTTATTTGATGAGCCGGCTACTCTAACATCGGGATGGGCAGTTGGTGTAGGACGGTGTCCATGGCGTTGAATAGTTGGGAGCGGGCTAGGACCGTGCTGCTATTCCCAGGATCGGGAGCTAGGATCCCACTTGAGCTGGACTTTGGTATCAGTAGTCTGGTTTGGATTGTTACTTATATTTCGGGAGGTGGCTAGGACATCCTTGGAGTCTCCCTCTTGCTTCTTGCATTGCATTGTTTGGATAGTGTTTATTGCTAGATGATGTTAGGATTTCCGTTATTGCCTCTTACAATTATTATTCATGCTTTATACTCATCTTCGCTTTCATTGTATTCATATGATATTATACTTGTCATTATTCTATACTTGATGCATGCCATGTCATTTATACTTTGCTTATCTATTGCTCAACATGTCGTTGACTCTGTTCCTTGGTGTACAGACACCCCAGGTGACTACCACTACAAGGAGCAGGCTGGTGAGGAGATCCCAAAGGATCTCCAACTAGTTGAGGAGGAACAAGAGTGGCGTACCGATGATGTAGAGTAGCTGACAAGGAACGAGAGTGGCGTGCCAATGACGTAGAGTAGCGTCACCATATCTGGCACTAGAAAGCCTCATTGGGATTCCATTTAGATTCTTTTATTCTTTATTATCTCTTGTTGAGCCTTTAATATTATTGACATCAGTTTATTTTACTGGCCTCGGTTTTGGGTTGGCCATTGTAATAACTTAATACTTTGTGTAGTTTTGTTTACTCCTTCTTGCAACTTTAAATTTAAATGAAGTTTATTATCCATTGTTTGATATTCAATATGCCTGGATGTATATGCATTCCGCAATTATTGTATGACTTGAGGTTTGAAATATAATATCCTCACAGCGGACCTACGATCCTTATGCCTAATGGACAAAATTTTTAATTAGTCATAAATTTCACTCTCCGGATCCGGTTTATTCTCTAATCGAGTTTGGGGGACGTGACACATACTGGCACTAAACTAGCATATCCGGATTACTTAGGAATTTGATTACGAGATTTACGACGAATACAAATATTGATCTCATAAATTTGGTCACATAGCATCTCATACATGATGCTTCTCTTACCGTCTGCTCGCAAGGCCTGTTTATTGCCAACATCCTGCCCCTTTGCACTAATGAGAATCTGATTGTCGGAAAATCTCCAACACATGCAAATGGGAGGGTCGATTGGCTTGTCGTTCGCATTATCAAACAGCTTCAGTATATTTCAAGTAAGATCCCTTGCGATAAAGTCAATAACTAATTCGGTAGATCATGGATTACTTTTATGCCAATCACTCACTATGCCCCACCATGTCTTGTATCTCTAATCTTGACTTTATCTACTATTTGATTTAATTGATGGCTTTCAATTCGTCACTAAGAATCAACATGTCATATAATGACGAGAGTAAAACTACTCCCACTGACTTGACATAAACACATGTCATTATTTTGGAGATTAAAATTTTTTACATATTACTTCATGATTCTTTTTTTAGGTCACCATTCTGTGTATTCTGAAAATACATGTAGTGTCACTAAATAGTTTGTACACTTCTATCATTGTGACCTTACATCATAAAACCAGTAGGTTACTTGTAAAGCTCTTCCTAATCGTCGTTTTAGGAATAATGTAGCGTTTACATTCATTAGGTGCAACTTCTGGTCATCATCAACTACCATTACCACTAGGATTACTATGGATAGGAATCTCACAACTGGAGCAAATATCTCCTCGAGATCTATTACCTTCCATTTGTAAATCCCTTAATTGTTAAATGTGTTCCGTATTTATTAAAGCATCCATTCGACTTAGATTTCCCCTCTTAAGAACCTATGGCTTGATCTTTTACTAGATCATCCATTTGTCATACCTGGTTCTTACCAATAATTTTGTCTCCTCTCGTCTCTAGCCAATTCTATGCATATTGCGCATTGACCGCTTGAGAGTAGGGTGTCGGATCCAATTCCTTCATTATTTCATTAAATTACAAAAGTCTGCCTCTCTTGTTGAATGTTTTCATTCCTAGGATTCCTAGATCATACAGATCGTCTCTTGTCAAGTGGGCCTTGGCCAGGACTTTTATATTCAACATCATCTACGCTAAAAACTTCCCCTGACCTCAACACCCATCATCCTCCTAAGATATTATGGGAGTCAAACATAACCCACATCCATAAGAAGCTAAGTGTGCCGTGCACACTTATTTTCTTGCATTGGATGGTGACAGCCCACCTGAATGACTGATGGTGTACTAGTTACAGACACAAAAAACTTAAGATGAATATTCAGTGATAAAGACATCAATTCATTCTTTCTTTTTTATTCATGAAAATAAATTTACAATGCCACATTATCTACAAGCAATTAAATTATAAGAAAAGTTAGAAAATATAGACTCAAAAGGAGATTCTACACATGCAATTCCTATTGTTTTACTTTACTTGAAATGCAAATAGACAATAAAAAAAATGTAGGGATATGTCTCAAAACTAGGAAATCATGCTCCATCCTTTGATGAAGGCATGATCCTAGTCCTTAACCTGCTTCAAATCTTCTCTTTAGGAACGATCTCTTCTCTTGATAATTCCGGTAGTGCGTCCTTGGAAAATGGCAGCCTAGTGCTCTCTTTTTGTATGAAATTCTGCAGAACTTTTCCACCCTTTTCTTGCACCAAGTAGTGGCCTTTTATAGGTTTCTTGGAGCTATCCCCACTATGTTTGGTTGCTAAACACAGGGCAATTGCTGCCCACATTGTTCCCCACCTTGTTACCTACTTTAAAGAATGGGTAGAGATGTTACACGTTCTCCCCAAGCTCAGAGTGGATGGACACCTATCATAGGTGAGCGAAAGGCCATTCGATTTTATCTCAGGAATGAGTAATACCTCCCAAACTCCACATTCTTTAAATGTACATTTGCAAAAGGCATGGCTTCCCTCACATAATCGATAGTCATGTGACAATGTAGACTTGATGATTGTGCCATCATATGATTGATGGTCACATAATCATATTGGTATTGTACCGAAGTTACCGGGCCCATACGTAATGGCCCACCCATAATCTATCAAGGTTGGTCATATGGCATCTACCTAAAGACATGGACTGGATATATGCATTGAACCTAACATGACATGGTCACAAAAATTGGCCTGGACCTATATTAATTGGTCTCACCTCATTGCCACATAAATATGAGAGAATTTGATGGGTCATGGAAAATTAATTAGATAGACATCCATTACTAGTCATATGGTATAACATGGGGTGTGACTCACATGAACATGTAGTCAATTATGAACTTGGAAGTGAGCCCAATGGCTAAATGGATTTAGGCATGTCAACCTATAAGTGAGCCCGATGTATAGTTGGGTTTAGGCCCATCTAACCAAGCTCCACAACAATGGGTCTTATGCTCGATAGATTGTCAGTTTTTTTAGCCTGGATCAGGCCTGGGCCAGAAATCGATTTGGACCAACATTGACCAAGATTGGCTTAGACTAAGATTGGTCATATACTTAGGCCAGACATTAGCTTGGACATTAATGTAATGGCACTCCCATAGTCAATCAAAATTGCCAATATGGTTTAGGCCACAAATTGACATGGATTAGTTCATATGGCCCATATCAGAAATTGGCTGGGACCACCATCAACCAAGACTAGTCGTATGACTTAGGCAAGAAATTAGTTTGGACTTTAATAAACCAAGATTGGTTTTATGGCTTGGGTCAGAAATTGACTTGAGCCTGAACTTAGATGGCCTAGGCCAAAAATTGACTTGACCCTAAATCAACCGAAGTTGGTCATATGTGGCCTGTGCCAGAAATTGACTTGAGCCTGGCATCACCCAAAATTGGTCACATGGCTTGTTGATATCAGAAATGTCATTTTGCCTCTTCATACCATTTCAAACATCAAAAAAGCTACAAGAAACTGCATCCGACCACAACGGGCATGATGCTACTTGAAGCATCAAATTTTGTTAAAACCATCCAGAAACTTCAAGATCTTTCAAAACAATCATAAGAAGAGTACACATGGAGTTTTGGGCCATTTCGACATCATTTGGCCTAACGTCACTATTCCAGCAGCTAAACAGACGCTCCCGCGGCGGTGAAGCTGGAGATCTTATTTCACAAAATAGATCACATAGTTGGCCTAAAAATGCCATTAGAAGGCTCTACCTCAAATTCCTGGCCATTCTGATAGAATTTGGCCTAAAAAGGAAAAGACTGCATTCTCCATATGATAAAGTCAACCCTTTTAGCGACAACAACATCGAAGACATCAAATCTTCAATCATAGCCTATGGATGGTCTTAAAATACTTTCAAGAGGCTTTATGTCAAATTTCAAGTCAAATCGACGATGTGTGACCCAACATCAACCATCAAACGACAAAACTAAGCCTCATGGCGGTGGAAAGCACCGAGGCCATCACTCATCAAACAAAGCATTTGGATGGTCTCAAAATACTTCCAAGGGGCTACATGTTAAGTTTCAGGTCATTGTGATATCGCTTGACCAGACTTTAACCCCCTGAAGCTAAATAAGGTATTCTACGACGGAGGCCTTTGGGACCATGATTTTCAAATCAGAGCTAATAGATCATCTTAAAATGATTCCAAGAGGCTCCTTGCAAGGTCAATCGGACATCGTTTGACCATACATCAAACTGAGGCGTCTCCCTCGCAATAAAATCAAGTCTACTGGCAACATGATTCCACGGCTTCCGAACTCATAAAAAAAGCTGTGGTTGGTCTTCTTTCTTGCCCATGAAGCTTCACCTCAAATTTCAGCTCATTCCAACATCGTTTGACCTAGTTTTGGCTTCTAACGGCAAATCGGCATCCTTGCGCGACAAAGTCTTCGGCTTTCCCGAAAAATCAAAAACTTTTTTCTCTGTTTTGAACGACTTTTCATTAAGCTTTCTGTAGGGAAATCATGCAAAAAATTGAATAAAAATACCAAAAAAATCACGCTAAAGAAGAAAAATAAGAATAAAAAAATCAAAAAAAGGCCAAAAATGCAACCTAAAAGGGCAAAAATGCCCCATGGTCGCTGGCAGCCCTGGAAATCCAGGTCACCGGATTTTCACTGAAACACATTTTTTGGGTTCTTTTCGCGTTTCGAGTTATTTGGCCTCTGTGGATTTCCAAACAACTGATTTTCGGGGCACCAAATTTGTCGATCTTTAACAACATCACGGATTCGCCGTTGGATTTATGGGTTCGTCATCGAACACTTCAAATCACCAACCGACCAACAAAGAAAGCACACTTTTTGCCTAACTGATCGAGAAATCGATAGGACAGATGGTACCAGCCCACCGGTAGCAATTAATGTTTGAAATTGTATGATCATACGACAACAATCGGCATGAAAGATCCACCCGCGATCGAGGGTCCCTACGTCGCGGGAAGAATTCCAAAAGAAGCGGCGTGGCCCGCAACCCTTCAAGCACTTCGGCGGCCACTTAATGCCGTTAATGACCCACTTTTATGACAAGTTAATGTGGTTAATTACCCATTATTATGGACGGCCCAATTAGAATTCAAGGAATGAGGGTTATAAGCCAACACAATTATGGCATTAAACCATATAACTCATCTCATGATGAAGTTTAAATGAAAATAAAGGCCCATTATTCTCCAACGGCCAATCAAAATTCAAGAAAAAGGAGTTACAAAATACAAATTCAAAAACATGTAACTCCTCCCATCATGGAGCATTAATGTAATTAATGCATTTAAAGCCATAAACTCCTTACATGGCCACCAAAAGCCTATAAAGGAGGCCATTCCCACCATTCCAAAGCATGACGTGAAAATCCAACAAAAAATTCTACATCGTTGGTACGACACTCCAATGATGATCTCTCCTCCGTTAAAGAAGCTCTGCAGTGACCACCACTACAAGTTGAACGAAGATCCTAGGGGAGCCACCCCCCTAAGGCCCTATCCTTTTATCTCCATGGCTTAGACACAGCCTTTTAGTACATCTACTTTGCGACCGTCAATTCGAACTAGTCTTCACAATCTCGTGTGAAGTCAGATTTCATTTTCTTTCTTCTCATTGTATTTGTACTTTTAAAAGAGACAAGAATAACAAATCTTGTCTTTTCATGATTTGCAATCATCAATCTGAACGAGTCCTTACAATCTCTTGTGAAGTCAGATTTCATTTTCTTTCTTCTCATTGTATTTGTACTTTTAAAAGAGACACAAAAATCACAAATCTTGTCTTTTCTTTTGATGAGAGTTGTAAAACGCCTTTTATAGCAAAAAACTGCCTTTTACAGCAAACAAATGAAAATCGCCTTTTATGGCATCAAAATTCAAATCATGTCTCTTTTCTTAACACATGTGTAATGAAAGCTAAAAAAAAGTTAAATTTCTTTTCTACTCGAAAAGGTGGATCTACGGACCACCGCTTATATATTATTTTTCAAGTAGAGTAGAAAATTTGGCATACTTGTACACGAAGAATTGATGTTGTTCGGTTGTCTTCGGTTACGAAAGGGTTGAACCCCATGGATTCTCACATCCACTAACCCTGATAATCTCGCGAACATTAGCGAGCCATCATGGCTTAGGTTAAAAAATCGACTTGGACCAAGATCGTCATATGGCCTAGGTCAGAAAATGGTCTAAATCAACAAAGACTGGTCATACGCTTTAGGACATGAATTTGCTTGGACCTGAGCGTTAATATAATGACCTTCCCATATTCAACCAAGATTGGCCATAAAATTGACTTAGACTCCATTGGACCTAACACGATATGGTGGTACAAGTTGGCTTCAATCTATATTAATTCATTATGGTACCTCTACATGCCATATAGCGGTCTCCAATCATTGGCTTCAGCTTGGGTCTAGAGGAAAAATGGATTTAGTCCCACTTGATTGAGATCACACTTGATTGGTCTAGGTCCAAGCATTGATGATGATGTATATACATATATTTTCTTTATCTTCCAACATCAACATATATTGTGCAATCAATATCTTATCCCCATGAGTACAAAGGAAGACTTGTATGGCTACATACAGACCTTCCAAAGTCAAGAAATAATGATTTCATTTTTTTTTAGCCACACAATTTTCTATGGAGGTGTACATAAACAAGTTCCATACATACAGAATTTGCACAATTTTCAATGTTATTTGATCCACGTACGAAAGGCACACATTCCCCCTCTCGGATCAAAATTTATTCATTTCTTGCCCTTTTTGGTTCTGTCCTTGAGCGGCATGTCTTACAAATATTTTAAGAAATACTTTAAATTCATGCCCATCAAACAAGCCGTCTACATCTACTGAAGCCACCAATACGAGTAGCAGTTTCTTACTATTTTAAGTTACGGACTTTTATAACAGTCAGGACTCACCAAGGGTGAATAATATCACAACTCCCCACTTCTAGTTTATGCAGGAAAATCTCTCTCTCTCTCTCTCTCTTAGCCTTTTTCATTTAGATATGGTTCACATATGGGATCTATCTCATGTCAAGGGACAGCATGAGTCTTGTTTAACCAGTCTATTTATTCTATTCCTATGGACGTGTCTTGTTCTTAAATTCATAGTCATGCCAAACCACACATCCAAAACATACAGAATAATCACAACTAGAAGATTTCATCATACATGTTATAGTTTAGCCATAATAGATTATCTCGAATATTCAAAAAATAACAATCTCCCATGCGTACAAATTTATATCTACATTGCCTCTGATTGAATTTTGAATCCATTTAACACCAGTTGTACCATGGAATTTCCTCCTTTCCCAAACTGGGTATGATTATAGTATCTACCAAAAGCAATTATCTGCAGAGTGTAATGCACCCATATTTTTGTCATTTAAAATTCTACACTTTGCATAGATGCTCATATCTCTGGATTTAACCTTATCCTGGAGATTGCATGAAAAATCTACAATGGCATCACCAGTCTTGTTCACTTACATCTTCCGGATCCACGATTATAATCTCCACGTATGATCCATGAGGTTGTCTATTTTGTCGCTTTATCTTATCCCCATGATTTAAACAAATCCTTACATTCTTTGCCTCAAAATTTCTAATTTCTCATTTTATAAGAGGTCTGGGATTTAAGAGTCACACTTCCACTAAAGTGGATTACTCAGCAATAGACACAAATATTCCTGGAACACTTTAGTCTATTGATTTTCCAACCGTGGTCAACACTCTGTTAAAATGATTGATCAACCCAATTGTCAATCAAGAAACTGATCAGGCAATTTATGTGTATGCATCTTAGATTATTTTTAATCGAGATTTAGTGGTTTATTTATTTATTTATCAGATTTACCACTATTCATAGATCACTGATTTGTTGTTTCATTGGATTGTGCATACATTACTTCCATTCAAGAGGCAACTAGCGAAAAGTCCCCGTGCTTAGCACGGGCAACGTAATTCACAATATTAGATAGTGAAAACCATTATAAAAAAGTGTTTTGGAAATAGAGGGGGGAAGTAGAGAGAAGAAAGGCAAGAAAATGGACACACACAGAAGATGAAAAGATGCATTAAAATGTTGAAAATATATTGAGAAGATGAAAGGAGTGCAGAGAAATGGGGAGTCTTAATATTAAAGAGTCATGAAGGGGGAGTAGTTTCAGTAGTAAAGAGGATTTAAAAACGGAAAGAGTCGAAATCAATCTAGTGAAGAAAGGGGTCAAAACAAAATTCACACAGTCCAAGTCAATTTGAAATCAATCTTTGATTTCTCAGTTCGCTTCATATATATAAATTGCCCCATTGGACTTGGGTCCACTGTAAAACTAATATATAAAAAAAAAAAAGCTAAATAGTCTACAAAATCTAACTATGTGTTTTAGTTCAGCCCCCTTTTCAAATGAAAGAAAAAAAAAATTGGTGTCCACCATTTATCCTTTGATCAAATCCTTGATTCTGGTTCCGCACAACTAAGTAAATTAAAAAGCTGGGGACCATTCATCCACTCTCACTGCTCATTTTATGATTAGTTAAATGGTTCTATAGTGAGTCTCAAGGGTTTAAAAAAAAAAAAAACTTTAGTTGGGTTTTATCAAAGCATAATGCTGCAAAAATCCCAACACAAGGCACCTACATGACGTTTTCATAAGCGTGGGGTCTGTTTTTATACGAAGATCCTATCCATTTTGCAAGGTTATACTATGCAAGTATAGAAGACATGTTCATAATTTAAATAAATAAGGAAACTTTAGTTGCGTTGACTGTTCAAGCTGACCAAACCCCTTTTTCAACCTTTGGATTGTCTTCTTTTAACTGTCTCTGCATAGATCTCCTTGCAACGAATCCGCAGGCGCAAATAAATTGTCGATCTAACTTTCTATGATCATGATATGGTGATTGGAAAATGGAACTGCTAGTGTCTTCTGTCTGTGTCGCTACCCTGCACCGGGTCAAGGGCTTAATATGGGATCGGGACACTGTTATTAGTGATAACGATGAAGTCATGTATAACACAAGATTATTTTGGCCCATACGTACACGGATTCAAGCAGAACACTTAGCCCGTGTATGTGATTTCCCATAGGATTCCGCGGTGAGCATTTCACATACAAGTCATAAATATGTTCAGGATGTAGAAGCGTATAGCAAATCGGGCACATGACAATTCATTCCATAAACATGAATTAATTTCACATGTATAAACAACATAGTGTCAGAGTGAGCAATGATCAATATCATTTCCCAAAATATAAAGTTAGAGTTTATACAAAAAATCAGTTAATAAACATTCCCCAAAAATAATTGCCAACAAAGGTCAGTACAACCAAATTAGTTCCCACAATAATGAGTTAGGCACAACTCCCAAAACGTATCGCATCTCAAAGCATGATCAGATGTCTACATGACATCGTCAGCTTGCCATTCAACTACACGTTGCGGTTCGCCAACCGCCTCCTCTATCTCCTCCTCAAAGGCAACAGGGCCTAGACCTAAGCACCAAAGAATGGGTCAGACACGACGATCTGGCAGGTGGGTGCAAAGATATAACAATAAATTTAAAACAATGATACCTGTATAAATAATGAATTTCATGAAAATAAAATCATCATTTATTAAGATAGACACTTGCAATATAATATACGTAAAGGTACCAAAGAATGATGAACTAGAAAGATGGCAACCACACAAAGCTAAATCCTCTCTCACTAAAGTGATGAGAGCAATATCGGGACGTTGACCTCAGTCACACAAGGTGAGGAGAGTCAACAATATTCATGCAAACATATATATATATATATATAGATGGACGGGACCGCGGTATCGGAACAGGACAGGATCCAAGCTGCAGCTAGCAGGACAAGAGGGGGACCTCCAAGTCGGTGGATCAAACTGACAAGGTCGTCCAAGCTAAGTGGTGTCGAATCATAGGTCATATGCAAGAAATCAAGACAAATTCATATATAAACGGGACAGGATGCCCATAGGCACAGTAACACTGTTATATTAAGTCAAGCATGAACGGGCTAGCAAAAATGTTAAAAACATGATTTCAATATATTCCGGGGCATGACTAATCATATAGCATAAAGCTTGAAGTCTATGAGTTAAAATTCAGGTAAAAACAAGTACGATGGATTTTCCCTAAATTCGAGGTCAAGCATTGGGGTCCAAGATTTAAATCAATGTGAATATGGTTCCGTTTATTGAATTGGTGTATAGTTGGTACTCTTTGAGAATTAAGGACATTCCGGGTCCCTATGCACATTGACGAGTCTTTATAATGGGGTTTCTGTTGAAAATAGGTGGGCCTCGTGGACAGAATTTCAAAATTTTTGACCCACATGACTTAAGGATCAAGTGCCCATAAGGCCACAAATCATATTCAGGATGCAATCCCTCTGTCTCATCAATCATGTACAGCAATATATTCTATCTAGAAGATAGAAGAACAACAACAATTCAGCAATTAAAATAATCCACAATAAAGGTAGATGAAGATTATACCTTTGGAGCCTGGTTGTGCTCTAATAGAGAAGAAGACTTACTAGTTGAAGAAACTCTTTCTTTGTAAGCAATGTAGGATCTCCAAGACCTCTTAGTCTTCCAAGCTATGACCCGTATCAAATCTCTATTCTCAAGAAGACTGGTGGAAACTTCAAGAGAAAACCTTTCAAGAAACTCAAGGAACAAGAAGAGAACTAGAAGAGCAAGAGAGATATGCAACTCTTGCACAAAAGGGGGCTGGGCGTGAATTCCAAGAGAGAGTGGACGTCCCAGCCCCTTGCTCTCCTTTTTATAGCTTTTAGGCAACTCCTCTTCTTACTAATTAACTAGAAGTCCTACTTCCATAATAATCAGCAACTTTCTCCTTTCTAATTACTATAGAAGTCTCACTTCCACAACAATTAGTAACCCTACTATTACCACTATTAGAAATCTCACTTCAAATAGAAATAGTAGCTTTCTAATTCCTTCATCTTAGAGTTCAAGTAGGATTAGTATATTTCCAATAACTTAGGCTAGCGTGGGGACCACTAGGAATTCCATAGAAAGCTGACTCCAACTGAAATACCGCGACCCCACATCTCATGTGCAATCCTGGCCCACAATTAATTGTAAATAAGACCTCTATATAAATGCAATTGCACTCCAGTCTTAGGAATAAATTACAATGAAGACCCTAAACTTTCCGATTACCACAAGTAGGCCCTTCTATCAATATCCATGGATTAATTGGACTTAAACTGTCACACCAATTTAAATCCACATCTTATTATCCTTGAGCCCCAATTAATCACAGTGATCATCAGTACCATCCAATTAACTCTTAATCGAGATGGGTGCGCACTTACTAATGACAAATCTATTAATTGGCACAAGGGGATAATATAGATAGATTACATCTTGACCATTGAATGTTCCCACAGTCCTACTACCACCTACCCAAGACACCAAGGTGATGACCTACAGTTGGCCTCACTCATTGGTGACTCAAAGTAAATGAATAGATAGAAACTTGAGTTCATCATTGTTTCAGGATTGAGAGCCTATTGCTAGGGAATTATGAGAGCAAACCTTAAACTCGAGACAGTATTCCATAAGGTGCTTCTCATGGTCCCTCAATACATCCAATGTATCAGCACCATGATCCAGAATCTTACATTCTGATGATCGTGACAAATCACACTATCTCATAGTGATCAAAGTGCTGCAACCTTATCAGATGAGATGCCCAGTCTCATCACCGGTTATGAAGTTATTTAAGTATAAGATTTGTGACACATGTCTCCGATGTGTGGATCTCATCCATACACATATATCACATCTAATATACTAATGGGACCCGGTTCAACTCATGAACCATTATGTCATATGTATTGGTCATGTACATTAAGTAATGAAACATCATTCATCTCATGAAAGGAAAGCATGATATTATTGATAAATAAAGAATTAATCAATTTATTACATCATCTGATGGATTGAGTCCATACAATCTAACAGTTTCTTCCTCAATCAAGCTTCGCAATTCTCTTTTTCGGTCTTACCATCGCATTGGGGCTTCAAACAATACCTTAGCAAGCCTCTGAAGAATATTTTAAGACTTCCATCATTGACTTAGGCCTGCTATACAGTTGGCTCGAGCGGACAAGAAGTTCGCTCGAGCTAACAACATTCTGTGAGGGGTTCGCTCGAGCGAATATACGTTCGCTCAAATGGACCTTCTAGTTCAGGTTGGCTCAAGCGAAGTTTCAATTCGTTCAAGCTAACAATGTTCTGTAAGGGGTTCACTCAAGCGAAGTGTCCAGTTCGCTCGAGCGAACTGTCACAGAAACACAAGTTTCTGGGCAGTCCGGCTCCTTCCTTTTTCTCTTCTTACAAATCCCTTTGAGTCTCATTTCTTCATCAAATTGAGAGGCTCAAAACTTCCTTAAAACCCCATTCAAAACACCATCAAATCTTCCATGAACAACCCTCCATTCACCTCCTTCTTAACCATATTCAACCACAAAATAGAAGAGAAAATCCATTAATCATAAAGATTCATTTGTACTAAAAAGAAGTACTAAATAAAAGACTATGAATACCAATATTTCGAAAAGTTAAACAAACCAACAAGACTCATTCATGAGCATTTATTTCAAAACCAACGCAAGACAAGAATAATTAATAAAGTCATCCACATTTCACATAAAAACTATTTCAAGCTCAAAATATCTATTCATCCACTTGCCTTAGGTCCAAGCTTAGTAAATGAAGCTCGAATCACTCTTCCAAGCCAAATGTCTCAAGCCACAAACAAAAACCCCCAAAACAAACCCTAAGTGGTCGAAGTCAAGAATGGGGACGAGCAAATTTACAATAAAGGAGATGGAGCTTCTCCAAGGTGAGGAAAACTCAAATCTAAAAGATGGAAGAGGAAGCTTACACGAGGGTTCTTCAAATGCACAAAGCTAGCTCCAAGAAGACCTCAATGGAGTTGGATTTCCTCATAAATGGTATCAATGAGATGCTTTCATGGTGAGGAAGAAGAAGATGAATTCCATTTTGCCATTGGTGCAAGATTGATAGAGGATTGGAGATGGAAGAGCAAGAAGAAGAAGATGAGAGGAAAACCCTAGCTTGGGTGTTGCTATTGAGCTTGAGAAAGAAGAAGAGGGGGGGAGTTCTCCTTTTATACAAGTAGAGGTGGGCTTCACTACTAGAAATCTTGTGGGGCTGAAATTATGCTTTTCTAAACTTCGGATGAGTTCGACGAAAAAGAAAAAAATGATCGCCGAAATATCTAGTTTTCAAAAAGTATATGTTTCGCGGGTTTTGGTGACAATGAAAATTGTGTCCATATTTGGTGTAAAAAGACTGTCTTACCCTCGATGCTAGGAAAGTCGAGTTTAGGGATCTCAAATGGGGATGGGGTCAACATGAAAGTTGTAGGGATCAACGAAATGAGTCAAATAGGGTTAAAAAATTAATTATGGAAATCTCGAGCAACCCCTCCAAGTGACGGAAAGTCACAAAAAGGAACTCCCAAAAGGGTCCCACTAATCACAAAGGTATACAAAATTTCCCAAAGCTATAGCAAAATTATTCTATTCCCAACTTAACCAAAATTCACTAATCACGCTTAGAACTAACATACAACTTAATTAGTACTAATCGAGGTCACTTGGGTCGGGGTCTTACAGTCTGTGTCACTACTGATGTCGCCTCTGCATCAGTCAATGATAACATCAAAGCTAATCAAAATCTATTCTAACTAACAAACTAAGTTAGTTAACCTCTAAACCCACTTAGCATGGTAATAACACAATTAATTAGCACTAATGATGGGATTAACAGGTCGGGGTCTTGCATGGAGCTTGTGGAGGCTCGAGGAAGAAGATGTGAAAAAGATTTGTGCTTGGGAGGCCACTTGGTCTCTAATGGAGGCAAGGAAGTGAAAAGAGGAAGAGAGAAAAGTAAATAAGAGTAAAGAAGAGAAAGCAAAATTAATTCTAGAGAAGGGTCACTCATCTCTATATTTGGTGGGAAAGTTTTGTGAAATTTCAGTTTGGTGCTTGTCCATCTGAAGCCGGGATTTGGAAGGCTTAAGCGTGTCGGATCGAAAAATGATTGATGGAAAACTTCGAAAAATTAGAAAATCTACCCAATGAAACCAAAATTAGAAAAATATGAAGGTTTGGAAAACCCCCTCAAAACTTCCTAAAATTGCAAACCACTACCTCCAAATACCAAAGGAGCTTGAAATATGACGAAACATCTCACACACAATCCAAAGCATAAACCAGGCTCGCTTAGCCACTAATCTTACTTAATTAACTAAAATATAATTAATTACCCGATTAAGGGTGGAACCTTACAATAATCAAGCGGGCCCATTTTGTGACGCCCCGGAGTCCCACATCGATTATAGAGAGGAAAGTGAATGCGGTTATATCTAGAGCTTACACCCTTACCTTGCATAAGGCTTTTTGATGGGTTGAGGCTCATCAGAAATAAAACCGTAAAGCTAGTGCGCCAAAGCAGACAATATCATGCATGCGTGTAGGGGTGGGGCGTTAAAAATTGTATTAGAGCTGACTCTCGACTAGTTCGAGTGTAGATCCCCTGTCATGGTCTGGTGTAAGTGGGCGGGTCTCCATGTGGGCTGGCCAAGAGGGCTGGCAGGCTACTGCACAGGGACGTGCAGCCTTAAGGGGGGTGGATTATGACGCCCCAGAGTCCCACGTCGAATATAGAGAGGAAAGTTAATGGGGTTATATGTAGAGCTTACACCCTTACCTTGCATGAGGCATTTTGATAGATTGAGACCCATCGAAAAAAGAAAAAAAAAACTGTGAGGCCCGTAGTCCAAAACGAACAATATCATGTATGCGTGAAGGGGTGGGGCGTTACAGATCTTAAATGACGTTATCATCCCAACAATTCTAGTCATTTCCCACCTGCATGTCGTTTCGTCGCTGTCTATTTGAAGCCTAGATCATCTCCATATATACTAGTCATTTTATGTGCCACATGGCGGTGGAATTGGCCGCTACGTTGCTGGTGCATGTTCAAGAGTCAGGCTTTGAAGATGCATGCCAATTTTCAACACTTTTCTCCTCTCTCCTTGGTCTAAGAAGAATGTATTAAAAGTAGTCTTCGTTCAGTTGAATTTATAGGAAGGATTTTCCAGAGGCCATGGATGGAGAAAGTTCAACAGCACCCAATACACGAGACCTCTCTTTGGTGTCTCGATTTAAGAAGACGTTTCTTTATTATACCACTTCCTTGCGAGAAGGTCTGAGGTATATAAAAGCCACAGTCATGGGTCAGGTACGATTTCATATACCTACTAAACACATTTAGATGTGTAGGATTACAATTTACAGCTAACATCTGATTGCACTCATCGCAACAGAGGCCGGTCTGAGTGGGCCTGAAAATTATATTTCTACATTAATACAGGCAGAGGTTCCAATAACCAGATCTTTATTAAATATCAATTTGACGTGATTAACTAGTGATTAACCCTAATTCCCGTTAAAAAGCAATCAAATCACAAAAAGAAAAGAATAAACAATTTTTACGTGGAAAACCCTACTCGGGAAAAAATCACGGGCCCTATCATCTAGGCTAATAGACAACTGAGCACTGTATGAAAAACGAAGATTACAAGAACACTTACAACCCTTTTCCAGTTGTTGACTCAACCTAAGGACTGCTTCAGATCTTGTTGACAACTTGTCACAAATCTTCACCGTGTTTGAGCATAACCATCTTCAAGAAAGGTGGATGGAATCAGACCCAAAACTTGATCTTCAGCGTAGTAGGACTAGAAGCCTTGGGGGAACTTGATGGATCTCTCAAATCTTCTCTTCATCAGTGTTATCCATGAGAGAGAGAGACAGATAAAGCCTTTTTATAAGTCCTAAAACGTGTCTCAAAGGCTTAAAGAATAGGAAATTGCCTTCAGAAAATTTAGAAAGAGAAGTTCGGCTAAAATTAGAATTCCTAGGTTCGCTCGAGTGGACAGGGGAGTTTGCTCGAGCAAACTGCTCTCTATTTGCAGACGTTCAGTGCATGGCATACTTGGGTCGAGCGGTTAAAAAGGGTGGTCGAGCGATTAACATTCTGTGAGGGGTTTGCTTGAGCGGTTATAAGGTTCGCTCGAGTGAACTGCGCTCTGTCTTTAGATTAACAATCCAGAAGCATGATGGCTCAAGCGAACAAAAGGATGGGTCGAGTGAAGACACCTCTGTGAAGGGTTTGCTCAAGCGAATGGAGGTTCGCTCGAGCGACCTCTGTCCATCTTCAAAATCAGAAATTTCATTGTATTTAGGAAAGAGATCTTTAGCAGTCCATATTCTAAATAAAATACAAGTTTTAAGAAATCCCAGTTTTGTCCAATAACCTATGAATTAGCCAACTAAAAACTTTACAGGGCCCAAATCCCAATGAGAGACATGTCTGTGTTGTCACTGCATCAGAGACTATGGTGATGAACCCAAATATTTTAATCGTCACCACCATCATCAAAGTCTCAGCATATTTCTCTGGTTTTGGCATTATAATTTCAAGGGATTTCTACCTAAAATTTATGTGAGACTCGTTAATTACTGTAGAGTTTTCTATTCTTTTCCAATCGCCCCCACATTGTGTTTAGTATCAAAATGGTAGGATACTGATGTATATTGTTGTCAACAAGCCAATTAAGCTAGCCTGCTACTGGTAATTAGTTATGACTTAGTTTTGAGTACAGAGCTCGGACTATCATCGTATGAGTCAAACGCAAGCTAGGTTCAGCTCAGATCAAGCTTGGTCTGAACTTGACCTGTTAAGAGGATTCTGTTTTTTTTTTTTGGTTTCTTTTAGAAGTTAAACTTGATTCTGTTAAGAGGCTCGATCTGCATTTGTGTTTATATCATAAGGGGTCGTTTGTTTAACTTGGTTTGACATAGGTATCTGATGCACATGGGAAGAAACACTTAGGCGGAACCCTAGATTTTCGTTTTTCCTTTTTTTTTTTTTTTTTTCCTCTGTTGGAGGTGGGGATGGGGCATAATTCAGACTCTTCGTGTTGCGGAGGGGTCCTGTTTGCTTAGGCCTTGTTTGCATTAAAATACTTTGGAATTTGATTATATATGGTGGTTAAAAATGAAGATGAAAGGTGGCTTTTCCAAGAGAGCATCAAATATCATCTTGTTTTGATCCTATATTCCTTAAAGACAATGTTATTTGATGTTCATCTTTAATCTTCATTTTAACCACCTTATGCATTCAATTTCTATGTATTTTAATGTGAACCTTACAAATATGATAGTGTTTGCGTCAGATTGTATGTCCTCAATTCAATGAATGATGTGAATAAATTTATTTATTATGTTAGTTTATTTATAATTTCATGCTTCCTTCATGACAAGAATGGAATTTTATTTTATAGTTGCATAAAATTGATATAGAATGACATGATTGTTCCGGAGATGAATATAAGCCCTTAAGTACATTAAATGTGATCTATGTGTGTGGAAGAGATTCACATGCAAAAGACCTAGTGTAACATCCCACTAATTTGGACCCCCTTGAAGAAGGGAGATTAAAAGGGTCCGCATATGGACTTGGTTTGCAAGTGAGGAATACATGAGTCTCACACTGGAAATGAGTTGTCTAGATCCCTGGGCTTATAAATCAAATTTCGTTTTAACTTAACATGATGTGTTTTAAAACCGTGCAAACCCAAAAACGGTAATAATTATGGAGTTAAGCGTGCTGGGACGGGAGCAATACTAGAATGAGTGATCTCATTACAAGTCCTCGCGCGCGCATGTGGGCCTAAGCGGACAATTTCATATTGAGTTGGGCGGGGTCGTTACAGTTGCTATTAGAGCCGAAGATGTCTCTATTCTTAGTAGGGGAGATTGTAATGCCCCACGATTATGACCCCCTTGAAGAAGGGCGATTAGAAGGATCCGCATATGGACTACATTTGTAATGTGAGGAATACATAAGTCCTACATTGGAAATGAGCTGTCTAGATCCCTGGGCTTATAAGTCAAACTCTTTCTTAACTCAACATGACGCGCTTTAAAATCATGTGGCCACAAAAACTGTAAGAACTACGGAGTTAAGTGTGCTTAGATGGGAGCAGCACTAGGATGGGTGACCTCATGGGAAGTCTTCGCGCCCACACGGTTGCCAAAGCGAACAATTTCATGTTGAGTTGGGCAGGCCATGACACACAGATCAAAACTCTTATATTTGATGTATTTCACAACGAATGATAACATGGCATCTCATCTGAAAAAATTATAGCACTACATTCACTATGAGATAGTGTGGTTTGTCTCGACCATCAGAGTGGAAGACTTTGGGTTGTTGTGCTAATACATTGAATGTATTGAGTTGAATGACCATCAGGAGCACCTTATACTCAATACTGTCTTTAATTCAAGACAAATCCCATAATTTTCAAGCAAGAGGCTCTCAATTTGGAAGAATAATTGACTCAAGTTTTTACTATGCATTTACTTTAACTTACCAATGAGTGAGGCCAATTGTAGATCAACACCTCAGTATTTTGCATAGGTGGTGATGGGACTGTGTGAACATTGTTAGATTGTATGGACTCAATCCATCAGATGATGTAATAAATTGATTAATTTCTTTATTTATCAATAATACCATGCTTTCCTTTCATGAGATAAATGGTGTTTTACGACTTAATGCACATGACCAATGCATATGACATAAATGGTTCATGAGATGAACTGGGTCCCATTAGTATATTAGATGTGATATATGTGTATGGATGAATCCACACACAGGAGACATGTGTCAAAAATCTTATACTTAAACATAATTACAACCGGTGATGAGACTGGGCATCTCATCTGACAAGGTTGCAACGCTTTGATCACTATGAGATACTGTGATTTTTCTCGATCATCAGAATGTAAGATTCTGAATCACGGTGCTGGTACATTGGATATATTGAAGGACCATGAGAAGCACCTTATGGAATATTGTCTCGAGTTTAAGGTTTGCTCTCATAATTCCCTAGCAATAGGCTCTCAATCCTGAGACGTTGATGAACTCAAGTTTTTGTCTATTCATTTGCTTTGAGTTACCAATGAGTGAGGTCAACTGTAGGTCAACACCTCGGTGTCTTTGGTGCGTGGTAGTAGGACTGTGGGAACATCCAATGGTCAAGATGGAATCTATCTATATTATCCCCTTGTGCCAATTAATGGATTTGTCATTAGTAAGTGCGCACCCATCTCGATTAAAAGTTAATTGGATAGTACTGATGATCACTGTGATTAATTGGGGCTCAAGGATAATAAGATGTGGATTTAAATTGGTGGGACAGTTTTGGTCCAATTGATCCATGGATATTGATAGAGGGGCCTACTTGTGGTAATCGGGAAGTTTAGGGTCTTCATTGTAATTTATTCCTAAGATTGGAGTGCAATTGCATTTATATAGTGGTGTTATTTGCAACTAACTGTGGACCCGGATTGCACATGAGATGTGGGGTCGCGGTGTCCCAGTTGGAGCCAGCTTTCTATGGAATACCTAGTGGTCCCCACGCTAGCCCAAGTTATTGGAAAAATACTAATCATACTAGAACTCTAAAATGAAGGAATTATGAAGTTACTATTTCTATTTGAAGTGAGACTTCTAATAGTGGTAATAGTAAGGTTACTATTTTGTGTGGAAGTAAGACTTCTATTTCAATTAGTACAAGAGAAGGAAAGGAGGTTGCTTAAAGCTATAAAAGGAGAAGCAAGGGGGCTGGGATGTCCATACTCTTGGAATTTTGGAATTCACGCCCAGCCCCCTTATGTGCAAGAGTTGCACATCTTTTTTGTCTTCTAGTTCTCTTCTAGTTCCTTAGTTTTCTTGAAGGATTTTCTTTTGAAGTTTCCACAAGTCTTCTTGAGAAAAGAGATCTGATTCGGGACATAGTGTGGAAGACTAAAAGGTCTTGGAGATCCTAAGTTGCTTACAAAGAAAGCAGTTTCTTCAACTAGCAAGTCTTCTTCTCCATTAGAGCACAACTAGGCTTCAAAGGTATAATCTGCTTCTTTATCTGTTGTAGATTATTTTGTTGCATGGTGTTGCTTGTTCTATTGCTGTACATGATAGATGAGTATGAGGGATTGCATCCTGGATGTGGTTGATGGCCTTATGGGTGTTTGATCCCTGAGTTAAGTGGGTCAAAAGTTTTGAAATCACATCCACGAGGCCCACCTATTTCCAACAAACATATGTTCTCAAGATAGAATCCATCCTCTATAAGAGAAATATCCCCTTGCACTTATTAATGAAATTTATAATCGGTAAGTACGCACTCATCCTGATTAAGAGCTAAATAAGATTGTATTGATGATCAGTGTGATTAATTGAGTCATGAGGATAATAAGAGGTGGGTCCAAATTGGTTAGACAATTTAAGTCGAATGGATTCATGGATATAATTGATAGAGGGGCCTACTTGCGGTAATTGAAAAGTTTAGGGTCTTCTTGTAACATTCGTATGACTGGAGTGCAATTGCATTTATATAGTGAAGTTATTTGAAATTAATTATGGATCTGGCACTTACATGAGATGTGGGGGTCCAGATGCTTCTGTTGGAGCAAGATTTAAGGAATCCCTAGCAATCCACATGCTAGCCCTTATTAAGAGAGTTTTATTCCTATTTGAACTCATATGGAAAGGAGGAGTAGGACTTCTAAGAGAGGAACCGGAGAGAGTCTCAAAAACTATTTAAGAGCACCAGGGTGGACGTCCCACATATACATGCACGCCCAACACAGAGGACATTTAAGAGGTTTCTTTCTCCCTCTCTTTTCTCCTCTGGTTTCCCCACTTGAGTGCACAAGGTTTCTTCTCAACCGAGATCCCACCATTGTCTTTGATAAGTTCTCTACGAGAGAGTCATAGCATGGAAGATCGCAAAGCCTAGGAGATCACAACTACAAAAGGGTTTCACGGAATCAAGAACATCAACTTCTTGATTTGAGCGCAACCAAGCTCCTCGGGTATATAGATCTGCACTAGTTATATTAATAGATCTTTCTGCTTGTTTGTCCATGTTCAGATATGTCCTTTTGCTAATAGATCTATGATCTTAATACGATGGGATAGTGATTTTAGATCTTTGGATTGGGTTCTTGGCCTTTTGGGCGTCTGATCTTAGCATCAAAAGGGTCAAAAGTTTTGAAATCTCAACTGGTTGGCCCATCTTCTTCCAACAGTTTGTTTATTCCTTTTTTTAGTGAATCATTTACATACCTAAGGAGGTCGTAAATCATTTTGCATGTACATGGGAAATGTACGCTATGCACATGGCTTTTGTTTTTGTTGTTCTTTTTTTTTTTCACTTCTAGACCTCAAATTTTGTAATTTGATCTATTTATCTTTTTAATAATTTTTTCTGCAACTTTTTTGGACCCCAAATTGGTAATCTAACCCGTTTATCTACTTTATACGTCTAACAAAAACCCTATAGACTACTAAAGAGTATCCCCAGGCTTCTTTGTTAGGCTTCTTTATTTTTTATTTCTTTTTGTACAGTTGGTCTGGCATTTGGGCTCATTGGTTTCAGTTTTATTCAGCTACTTTATATATATATATATATATATATATATATGAGTAAGGCTCTCCTAAGCTCAATCTCCTAAGCTCAATCTTAGGAGAAAATTGCGTAAGCTCATGCTTGTGGGGCCCACCTTTGGTCCATCCAAATGAACCAAACACATGGCCCCCCTAAATTGCACATGTCCACCAACTTTTGGTCAAATCCGAATTTAGTGGACCGTTGGATCGACTATGTATCGATCCAAATGAACTATTGATCATTAAACTTTTGGGCCCATATGGAGATGATAGAAATCACGGTTAGGGCTAAATTTTTATAGAGAAGAGAATCCTAGGGAGTCCTTGAAATCCCCCCCATCCTCATCCTCATGTGGGTCCCCAAGTGGGCCCCACCACACACTTGAGTTTACCTTATCCTAAGCTTGAGCTTAGGAGAGCTGGCCCCTATTATATATATATATATATATATATACATTTCTCCTCTTTGGCACACAGCATGTCGCCATATGCTTCGGATAGCTGGTTACAAATATTGATCGGGGTCCTCATGCATATTTCGTCTTCCCCCATTTATTGGCAACTTTAATTTAATCTTATCCTCCAATAAAGAAAAACAAAAAAACCTAAGAAATTTTGTTTCACATATTAAAACTTCATGAATTGTCCCGTCTCAAAATTGGTTATCCATAATGGAATTCCAATTTCATGATGTAACTAGTATAGGGATTGAAGTCATTTCAACTTAATAGGTTGTTAACCCCCGCACGATGACCTACACGATATCATAGGTGAGCTCAATCTGAATTGTGTGTGGCAACTCTCAAGACACCAAGATTATGCTGACTCTAGCAGCAATCTCGGCTGCGTGCACTCCAGCTCGAATGCTAATACACCAGCCAAGACGATTATCGTCATTTCGGTCAACCCTGGCCTAAGACCGATGTGACCTCGGCCATATGGCTTGGACTCGATCATGCACCTCGACAAACAGTTGTATGACGAACAACCAACTGAGACAGACACTGACAGCCATCTCCCCTCTTCAGACACGTGGTGGCAGGATATAAGCACGCGCCAATGGGACAAGTTCATCATCCCAGCCGTCCAAATCCTCCTCGAATCTCTGACAGAGCGACATCCAACGGCTACAGCCATATCAGGGCGAAGCCCAAGAAGGGATCCGATGGGACCTTTACCGCCAATAAGTCAAGACGGGATCAGGCCCAATGTGATTGACATTTAATGCAACGTGGGCTGATCGGACCATCATTTAATGCAATGTGGGCTATGATGGATCCTCATTTATTACTTTGTGGGCTGATGAGACCCCAGCAGTCAGATCATCAGGCCCACCACCAGATATCTAGAAACTCTCTTTTATATGGAAGAGGACCTATTCCGAGGGGGGTACGTGAGCACAAATCCACCATGCATTCTTACTCTTCTCCACCATGCATTCTTACTCTTCTTCAACCTCAGTTTAGTCCCTGCACTAACTTGAGCATCGGAGAGCCCTGTGCTGCCCACAGCCAGGGTCCGTTGACCGTTCTTTCTTCCCTTTCAGGTTCTCGAAGCAGTTAGCTTTCACAGTCAATTGGATAAGTCCCGTAGGGCTCCCTTTAATCTTGTGAGTTGTATTTTCTGCACGTACAATTGGCGCCGTCTGTGGGAAACGTTTGTCAAAATTTTCCTGAAACACCATGACTAAGCAAGTTGCGAAAGGCGGAGAAACATCTAGAACACACCGTGCGGAAGCCGCGGCGGACGACTTCGACGAATACCTTTTCACCCCTCTCAATGTTCAAGAGCGCCACCTTCGCTCGGAGTCACTCTTGAGGGCAGTAATGGCACCTCTCCAGCAAGGAAAATCCCAGCGACATCCTAGGGAAAGAGATCCCATACCAGATGGAGCCCGACGAAATAAGTCCTCAGTGGCGGGTGAGTCGCGCCTATCCGGCCATCAAGGGGATGATGAGGATGAAGATAACAGTCCCGACGAAGATTTCGATCCTACTCTTGAAGAGATTCGGGCATAGAATGTCATTATCCGAGAAAAAAAACGCCTTGATCGATCGGCTCCAGCAGCAACTGAAGGAGAAGGAAAGAGTAGCAGATTCAACTAGACAGCGTTCACAGTGAGCCAGCGAAGAAGGTTCTCGTCATGAATAGATCACTCCTCCCAGGAGAGACCTGAGAACTCACTTGAATGCCCATCGTGAACAGATCACCCCTCCCCGGAGAGACCTGAGAACTCATTTGAATGAGAGAAGGCGCAGTCAAACTCATGATGAAGGCTCAAGCAATAGCCGTAGCTATTCGAAGAGGCGGTAGGAGACCATACCAGAGGTTCCTCATGGCACTCAAGAGTGGCTCAACAAGCGTATTCAGCAAGCGGTTCGGCAAAATCTGGAAGTGGCTGGTCTTGCCCAGGACCAGCGAGATGTTTGCATGTTCATTGATCTCGGCACATCACCCTTTACTCGTGACGTAAGAGATTTCCCCCTTCCAAGGAAATTTACGGTCCCAAGGTTCGTCACTTATGGAGGAGCCTCGGACCCAGCTGCGTATCTTCGACATTTCTCTCAGAGGATGTTTGTTTGGGGAGACGAGGGTCACCTGAACTACAGAGTTTTTTCCTCCAGTCTGGGCGAACTCCCCCTGAAATGGTTCTACAGACTCCCAGAGAAGTCCATCTCGAGTTAGCAACAGCTCCAACACTCCTTCATGAAGAAATTCCAGGCCTACAGAGTCATACCCAAGACTGATGCAGACATAATGGCTCTGAAGATGAAACAAGGGGAGAACATCACCCAGTTCGCCAAGCGATTCTAGATGATCTACAACCAGATTGATAGCTCTAAAGATGAAGTGGCAATTTTGCTTTCCAAAACGCTCTCTTGCTAGATAATGATCTTCGAAAAGATCTAGCCGGTAACCCCGTGACCTCAATAACGGCATTTATGGCCAGGGTAAACCGCTTCATTGCCTAAGAAGACGACCAGATCCGAGCTCGGGAAAGCTTCGATGTCGGACATAGAGATCAAGGTGGCAAACCTTCAAAGAAGGACAAGGGATCCTCTCGAAGAGAAAAGCTGAGCAAATGCTAGGCTCCCTCCGGCTCGGCAAAGGCTCCAGTATCCACCTCTGAAGGTAGCAAGAGGCTCAGGCCAACTTTTGACCCCTATAAGGCTGTCAACACCATCTTCAAAGAGCCTATTCATAAGGTCATGAATAAGATCAAGTCGAAACCATACTTCAGCTGGCCACAGCCTATGAGGAGTGACCCGTCTGCCCGTGATCAGAGCAGATTCTGTGCTTATCATAGACAAAGCGGACACAAAACCGAAGAGTGTAGAATCCTGCGATCGCATCTGGAGAAGCTCGTTCATGACAGGCATCTGAAGGATTTTATCAAGGCGGGTGCCAGGAACAACGACCGATCTCCGCGCCAGAACGAGAGAGGGCAGGACAGTGACGAGTCCGAGAGGCTCATCAGCGTCATCCACCTAGCTCCCCCTCCTAAGGGGAGTAACCAAGCTTGTACCGAAGCCAGACGACAGACCTCCCAAAGTAAGCAAATGATGACGGCCGAGCTCGAACCCGCCGCAAAGAGGGCTCGGAAAGAGCGGCCCAAGATATGGTTCTCGGACGGGGACTTAGAAGGTTTTCAGCTCCCCCATAATGACCCGCTCATCGTCACTTTGAAGCTAAAGAACTGCAAGGTTCAGAGGATCCTTGTCGACCCCGGCAGTTCATCTGAGATCCTCTACTTTGATTGTTTTAAAAGGATGGGCCTCTCCGAGGCAGACCTGCAAGAAGCCCAGACTCCTCTAATCGGTTTTAGTGCCAAACCGGTTTATCCCAAAGGCAAGGTGTCTCTCAGAGTTCAAATTAGAGGAGTATCCCTGATGAAAGATTTTTCTGGTGGTCGATGCGCCATCCCCCTACAACGCCATAATGGGCAAGACCTGGCTCCATGGTATGGAGGCAGTGCCCTCTACTCGCCACTAGAAGCTGAAGTTTCCGCTGGAGGATAAAAACGGCAGAATAGAGGTCATCACGGTCAAAGGAGACCAACAGATAGCCAAACAATGCCTGATGACCGTGGTGCCCGAAGAGCAAGCAGGTCAACATGGCCGAATTTGAAAAGAAGCTCTACGAAGTCAGCCAGGATCCAAAGAAGAAAAGTGTGGAAGATCTGACAAAGATCAAGATCGACGCGCACGATCCAGATAAATTCTTCCTGCTCGGAAGCCAGCTCGCCGAGCCAGAAATGTTCGAACTTGTCGATTTCCTGATGCTAAATAGAGAAGCCTTCGCCTAGACGCCCGGCGTCAACCCCGAGGTCATGTGCCACAAACTGAACGTGGACCCCAATCATAAGCCTGTCACGCAGAAGGCTCGCAGGTCTGGGGTGCCGCAAACAGAAGCCGTGATTGAAGAAGTAGACAAGCTGCTTCAGGCCAAAGTAATCAGAGAAGTCCAGTACCCGGTCTGGTTGGCAAATACGGTGGTGGTCAAGAAGAAAACCGGCAAATGGAGAGTGTGCGTTGACTTCACTGACCTCAATAAAACTTGCCCTAAGGACAGCTTCCCAGTCCCCAAAATTGATCAAATGATCGACGCCACCGCCGGTCACGATAGGATGAGTTGCCTATCGAGGTTATCATCAAATACCACTGTACGGGCCGGACGAAGAGAAGACCGCATTCATAACACCTCGAGGCACTTACTGTTACTAGGTAATGCCATTTGGGTTAAAGAATGCGGGAGCCACTTATCAGTGCCTCGTCACCAGAATGTTCCAAGCCCAGCTTGGCAAGATCGTCGAAGTATACATTGACGATATAGTTGTCAAATCCAGGCAGTCCCAGAATTATTTAGCAGATTTGACCCAAGTCTTTGCTATCCTGAAGCAGTTCAAGCTAAAACTAAACGCCTCCAAGTGTACTTTCGGTGTCGGTTCCAGCAAGTTCCTTGGGAGTTTAGTCACGAGACGAGGAATCGAGGCCAATCCAAATCAGATATCAGCCATTCTCAAAATACAAAGTCCCACCACTGCAAAAGAAGTGCAGAAGCTCACCAGCATGGCTGCTGCACTGAATCGCTTCATTAGCAGATCGTCAGATAAGTGCCACCCATTTTTTCACCTACTACGAAAAAATTTAAAATTCCAATGGACTCCGGAGTGTGAACAGGCTTTACAAGCACTTAAAACTTATCTCTCTTCACCTCCCTTGCTTTCAACTCCAAAACATGGAGAAACGCTGTATTTGTATTTGGCAGTCTCGGATCACACGGTCAGCTCAGTCCTCGTCAAAAAGGAAGATGATCTTCAAAAACCAATTTATTATACAAGCAAGACCCTCCTTGAAGCTGAGACCCGATATTTGCCATTGGAGAAGCTTGCGTTGGCACTCGTCAATGCCTCTCGTAAGCTCTCCCATTATTTTCAAACTCACGCCATAGTGGTCGTCATTGAACATCCATTAAAGTCTGTCTTCAAAAAGGCTAACTTTTCAAGACGAATATCCAGATGGGCCGTTGAGCTCGGACAGTACGACATACAATACCAACCCAGGAGGGCGATCAAAGCCCAAATTGTGGCATATTTCATCGTGGAATTCGTCTCTTCGAGTTCGGCACCAACCGAGCTCGGCATCGAACTGAGGAGCAGAGGGCTCGAGGAAGCACCCACAGAGACTGAACAAACTCAAAGTCAACACCTTGCCTCGAGTTGGAAAGTCTTCGTTGACGGATCTTCAACTTCCGGAAGAGCCGGCGCAGGTGTCGTCCTCTAGTCTCCAAAAGGACTGGTCATCGAGCAACTTTCACCCTGGATTTCAAGGCGTCAAATAATGAAGCTGAGTATGAAGCTCTGATAGCAGGACTAAACAACGCCAAAATCCTCGAAGCTCAACAGCTAGTAGTCTTTAGCGATTCACAGCTGGTGACAAACCAGCTGACTGGAGACTACCAAGCTTGCGACGACAAAATGGCTGCTTACCTAGCCTTTGCAAAGAAGCTCCTCTCTCAGTTCCATACAGCCGAGATCAGACAGATAGACAAAGAGTCCAATTCTCACGTCGATGCCCTTGCAAATCTAGCCTCTGCCGTCGAAGTAGGAAAGAAAAGAACCATCAAAGTAGGATCGTTGAAGCCCATTTCTAAAAGACAGAAAGGCCTAAAGATAGAAGAGGAGTAAACCCCCCCCACAAAAAAAAAAAAAATAAAAAACCTAGAAGGAAGCATAAATGAATCAAACAGGACGGAACTTACGAGTCACTCTCAGGACTTCTCTCGCGCGTCAATGCAACTTCTGAACTTCTGCTCTGAAAAGCTCTGGAAAGTTTCTTTCGAATACAGGAAATAAAGATTAGGGAATAGAAGACGACGCCACTATTTATAAGAGAGAGAAGCGCCATCTTAAGGCGCCGTTTTCAAAATTCGAAAATGTCACATCGAAAGGCTATGAGCGCCCTCTGTTTGACGGCACAGCAAACCAAATAATGACAAGTATCGTCACTAGCGTGTTTTCCGCAATGATTAAAGAACAGCATTTATTGCCTCGGGCAGACAGAGAAACCGGGTGAAGATTAAACGTCGGCAGCCATCATTAAAACAGATCTGTCTGGTTCTCATAGCTTCCGACCTCATAGAGTCTGAGACTTTGAAGAGTCAGAAGCTTGGGGGCAATTGTGTGGGCAACTTTCAAGACACCAAGATTATGCTGACTCCAGCAGCAATCTCGACTACGTGCACTCCAACTCGAATGCTAATACACCAGCCAAGACGATTATCGTCATTTCGGTCAACCCTGGCCTAAGACCGATGTGACCTAGGCCATATGGCTTGGACTCGGTCATGCACTTCGACAAACAGCTGTATGACGAACAGCCAACTGAGACAGGCACTGACAGCCATCTCCCCTCTTCAGACACGTGGTGGCAGGATCTAAGCACGCGCCAATGGGACAAGTACATCATCCCAGCCGTCCAAATCCTCCTCGAATCTGTGACAAAGCGGCATCCAACGGTTACAGCCATATCAGGGCGAAGCCCAAGAAGGGATCCGATGGGACCTTTACCTTCAATAAGCCAAGTCAGGATCAGGCCCAATGTGGCTGACATTTAATGCAACGTGGGCTGATCGGACCATCATTTAATGCAATGTGGGCTATGATGGATCCTCATTTATTACTTTGTGGGCTAATGAGACCCCAGGCAGTCAGATCATCAGGCCTACCACCAAATATCTAGAAACTCTCTTATATATGGAAGAGGACCTATTCCGAGGGGGGTATGTGAGCACAAATCCACCATGCATTCTTACTCTTCTTCAACATCAATTCAGTCCCTGCACTAACTTGAGCATCGGAGAGCCCTGTGCTGCACATAGCCAGGGTCCTTTGACCGTTCTTTCTTCCCTTTTAGGTTCTCAAAGCGGTTAGCTTTCACAGTCAATTGGATAAGTCTCGTAGGGCTCCCTTTAATCTTGTGAGTTATATTTTCTGCACTTACATGAACTTTTCAAAACTTTCCATGCGGAAGCATATGATAAAATAACAAAAGTTTTATATATGTATAACATGAGATAAACAAAGCATAGGAAGTTTCTAGAATATACAAATATGTTTTATTTAAACATATCTTTCATAACTCATCACACCACCATGGTAACTTTTCCAGAACCTCTTTCCAGAAAACCCTCTCTTGTGATGAGTTTTCTTTAACCAGAACATTATGCAATTTCATTCGTAGACCACTCACCTACTCCCTGGCCAATCTCTTTGACTGCCTGAGCCCTCCTAGGTACCGGCAAAGGTGAAATCTCCTATAACGTCAAATGGTCCATCAGAAAAACTGATCAAGTAAATTGATATAATAAACAGAATTGTGATGCTAAAACTGATACTTTAAATAAACAGATCATTCGTAAATTAGAATGACAAATATGAAATCATGATAATACATTACATGATTTTTAATATCAAGAGGGCATATCCACCTTAGCTATATTCTCTCAACAGAGACCTAATCATAGTAAACAGGACAACTAATGGTACCATTTTATATCAGAGTGTAGCTACTAATCAGAATAGAGGTACCAAAAGTATAAATACTCCAACTAATAACATAACTAAGCTGCATCTAGTATACAAAAACAGATGCAGTCCTGCTTTCACCGTGATTAGTTACAAAGGGACCTTAGTTAAGTGGTTCCAATTCCAATATTCATATGTAACTTATAACATTTCATAAAAAAAGTTCATCTTCTAAAATAAAACTGAACATAAATATTCAGATAATACATAAATACCAAGATGTAACATGAACATTTTAGGAATCTAAAGCCTTCAAATACTTTAAGATATCTAAGAATTATCATTAAATAAAATTATTCATTTTCAGGCTTAAGCACGTTGACACTAGAGTAATTTCGATGATAAAACTCCTAAATATTTCACTTTATTGTTTAATAATAATTATACAAAATTTAGACAAATTTGAAAATCCAAGTGTGTAATAACATCATAAACAATCACTCATTGAAGTTCTAAGATCATTGGATCATTATAAAATACTTCTCCAAACTAAAAATTCAAATTTGAAAACCAACAGTACACTTCCACAGTCGGCTTCACGGTTAGCCCACGGTTAACCGTAGAAGCTCATGGTTGACCTCATAGTTAACCGTGAATGCAGTTCACGAAACACGCAGTCTCATGTTTAGAAAAATTGACTGACATACAATATGCATGTGTAGTGTCCATGGTCGACTGTGGAACTTCTCACGGTTAACCGCGAACACACTAAACAAAAATTCAATTTTTAGTTGCTTCTCTCCATAATTCCTTTTCATTTCTTTCTACTCTACAATTGATATACACTCCATGAACTTCGGAAATACCTTTCAAGCATAATTAGAGTAAAAGGAACTTAAAATACCATGACACACGAAATTCACCATTTAATTGAACTCATTGAAACTTTGAATAAACTGAAATGCCAGTAATTTTCTTTCATGCCAACCTTTGAAAACATGCATATTAGATCAGAAACTTGCCTTAAGTTTAACTTTACCAGCCGAAAAAAACTCTAGCCTTGAGAGTTTTCATAAAGTATCCAATTGAGAAAAGACAATGGCAAAGAATGAGAAGTAGAAGAAGAACAAAAAGCAGAAGAAAAATGAATAGTAGTATCGTCATGAAGGAAGGAGGCGTAGAAACAAGAGAGATGGGAGCTTCATTCCTTTGCTGTAGGTGGATGAAAAATGAGAAGAAAAAAAAAAAAAAAACAGAGAAAGATCAAGAGAAGCAAAGCAAACGGAGAGAAACAGAGAATTAGGGAGTTTTCTGGAAAATCTCAAATAGTGTAATCTTTGAAAATCTCAAAAAGCCCATTTTTAAAGGTATCAAAATTAGTTGGAAAGGGTTCTGAGCAACATCTTGTTAGTTTGTATGGTCTCAATCCATTAGATGATGTAATAAATTGATTCATTTCTTTATTTATCAATATAATCATGATTTCCTTTCATGAGATGAATGATGTTTTATTATTTTATGCACATAACCAATACATATGACATAATAGTCCATGACATGAACCGGGTCCCATTAGTATATTATATATGATATATGTATATGGATGAGATCCACATACAGGAGACATGTGTCACAAATCTTATACTTAAATATCTTCACAACCAATGATGAGACTGGGCATCTCATATGATAAGGTTGCAGCACTTTGATCACGATGAGATAGTGTGATTTGTCTCGATCATCAAAATATAAGATTCTTAATCATGGTGCTGGTACATTGGAAGTATTGAATGACCATAAGAAGCACCTTATGAAACATTGTCTTCACCTTATGGTTTTCTCTCATAATTCCCTAACAATAGGCTCTCAATCCTGAGACATAGATGAACTCAAGTTTTTGTCTATTCATTTGCTTTGAGTCACCAATGAGTGAGGCCAACTGTAGGTCAATACTTCGGTGTCTTGGGTATATGGTAGTAGGACTGTGGGAACATTCAATGATCAAAATGGAATATATCTATATTATCCCCTTGTGCCAATTAATGGATTTATCGTTAGTGAGTGCGCACTCATCTCAAGTAAGAATTAATTAGATGGTACTGATGATTACTAGAATTAATTGAGTCTTAATGATAATAAGATATGGATCAAAATTGGTGGACGTGACCAATTGATCTATTGATATGGACGGAGACGCCTACTTGTGGTCATAGGGAAGTTTAGGATTTTCTTTGTAATTTATTCCTAAGACTAAAGTCCAATTACATTTATATAGTGATATTATTTGCAATTAACCGTGGGCCCATCCGCACATGAGATGTGGGGTCGCGGTGTCCCAGTTGAAGCCAACTTTCTATGAAATTCCTAGTAGTCCCCACGCTAACTCAAGTTATTAGATAGTTACTAATTCTACTTGAACCCTAAAATGAATGAATTAGAAAGTTACTATTTCTATTTGAAGTGAGACTTCTAATAGTGATAATAGTAGGAAGAGAATGTTACTAATTCTTTTGGAAGTGAGACTTCTAAATAATTATTAGTTAGGGAGGATTGCCAAACTATAAATATGGGAGTTAAGTGGGCAGGACGTCCACCTTGGAATTCACGCCCAACCCCCACTAGTGCAAGAGTTGCACATCTCCTCTCTCTCTCTCTTCTAGTTTCCTTTAGAGCTTCTAATTGTTTTCTTTAGGAGATCTCACATATCTCCTTTAGAGAAGAGATCTGATACGGGACATAGCGTAGAAGGCTAAGAAGTCTTGGAGATCCTAATTTGCTACAAAAAAAGAGTTTCTTCATCTAACAGGTCTTCTTCTCCATTAGAGTACAACCGGGCTTTCAATGTATAATCTACTTCACAATTTGTTGTGGATTGTTTGTCGTTGCATGGTGATGCTTTATTCTATCTTAGAGATAGTTTTTTTTTTTTTAATTATGATTGATGAGTTTGAGGTTTTGGATCTTGGATGTGGTTCATGGCCTTATGGGTACTTGATCCTTGTGTCAAGTGGGTCAAAAGTTTTGATAACCTATCCACGAGCCCCACCTACTTTCAACACATCTAACCAAGTTGAACCAAGAACAAAAGTTGTTCTGAATTTGACTCATTTTCCAACAAATTCAAAATCATCAAATTATTCCACCATTACACACCATCACAAAATCTAAAATTACAAATAAGTCCTTAAGAGTGAAGATGCATCATTTCTGATCAAATGACACTTCAAAACAGTGGAGTTCAAGAATAAACAATGTTTGCTAAATCGTCCCCAAACCAATGAACTAGGGTCGCGATGTAGTAATAATCCAATGAGTATGGGGTCGACCCACAGGGAGCGAGAACAAATAGCTTGTGTGCATGTCACAAAGAAAATATAATTCTAGCCTAAAAGAATCTATAAAACCATCAATCTACTAATATAAAAATTAAATTAATTACAAATCTTTACAAGCCGTAAAAATGCCTAATCTAAAAACCCTAAACTATAAACCTAAACTAGTAAACTGCAACCAACAAAAATAAGTTAAAACAACCAATTTATGAAAGTAAAAAAAAAAAATCAGAAATTAAAAAGATAAAATAAGATTGGTGGAATTCTAATCCAAGGATTTGTATCCATTACCTCAAGTGACTAGAAATACATATGGCTTAGATTTCTCTCCCATTGGGATAAGCCAAGATGCAATTTCAGAATTATTTTCACTAAGAGATAGTGTTTCACTAGGCTTCTACAATTGTATTTTTATCATTAGAGGTCTCCAGGTGTTCCATATTTTTTTTTTTTGTAGAAAAATAAGAATCATAGAAACTTAATTGACAAAAATAAATAATCAACAAAAAATGACAACTTGTTTTAAATCATGTCTTGTTGGAAGGAAGTGGACCTTCTCTATAGGTTTTCAAAACTTTTGACCCTCTTAATGTAGGGATCAAAAACCCAAAAAGGCCAAGAATTCAATTTCAAGATCTAAAATCCTTATCTCATGTAATAAGATCATAGATCTATCAGCAAAGAACAGATCTGAACATGCACAAACAAGTAGAAAAGATCTACTAGAAAAAACAAGTTGTAGATTTATACCAAAGGAGCTTGGTTGTGCTCAAATCGAGAAGTTGATTTTCTTGATTTCACAAAACCCTTTTGCAGTTGTGATCTCCTAAGCCTTGCCATCTTCCACGCTATGACCCTCTCGTAGACAACTTTTCAAAGATAATGGTGGGGTCTCAATTGAGAAGAAAACCCTAGGCACTCAAGTGGAGAAACCAGAGGAGAAAAGAGGGGGAGAGAGAACCCTAGGGGACGTCCAAGTGTTGGGCGTGCAAGTCACACTTGGACATCCATCCCTGGCCACCTGTTTAGAGTATTTTAGAACTCTTTGTCTCCTAATATATTTAGAAGTTTCACTTCTAATTCTCTTATGTATCCTACTCCTCCTTTCTTTCTGAGTTCCAATTGGAATAAAACTCTGTTTCTTAGGGCTAGCATGGGGACGACTAAGGATTCCTTAGATCTGGCTCCAACTGAAGCATTTGGATACCACATCTCATGTAAGTTCAAGATCCGTAGTTAATTGCAAATAACTCCACTAAATAAATGCAATTGTGCTATAGTCCTAGGAATATTACAAGAAGACATTCAACTTTCCAATTACTATAAGTAGGCCCCTCCATCAATTATATCAATGGACCCATTGGAATTAAACTGTCCAACCAAATTAGATCCACCTCTTATTATCCTTGTGACCAATTAATCACACTGATCATCGATAACATCTGATTAACTCTTAATCAAGACAGATGCACATTTATCAATGATAAATTCCATTAATCAGCATTAGGGGATTTTTTCTTTTAAAGGACAGATTCCATCTTGAGAATATATGTTCCCACAGTCCCATTATCATCTACTGAAGATATCGAGGTGTTGACCTACAATTGGCCTCACTCATTGGTAAGTTAAAATAAATGCATTGCAGAAACTTGAGTCAATTACTCTCTTAGGATTGAGAGCATATTTTTTGGAAATTATGAGAGCTTTCCTTAATTGAAGACAGCGATTTGTATAAGGTGCTACTCATGGTCCTTTAGTATATCCAATGCACTAGCACAATAATAAAAAGTCTTCCACTTTGATGGTCGAGACAAACCACATTCTCTTATCACTGGTTGTGAAGAAACTTTAAGTATTGTGAAGAAACTTTAAGTATAATAGTTGTGATCTATATCTCCTATATGTGAATCTTATTCACACATGGATCACATTTAATATACTTACGAACTGCTGTTCATCTCATGAATAATCATTTCATTTTATATTAATTATGTGCGACCATAAAATAAAACCCCATTCATCTCATGAATGACGCATGAAATTATAAATCAATTAAGATAATAAATGAATTTAATCACATCATCCACAAATGAATCAATCTAACATGTCCATCCGTTAGGACTAGTGGTAGAGTTACAACTTCACCTTTGATCTCCTTGAATTACAATAAAAATCACCACTCCATCTTCTTAGTCTTTTTCTTCAAAGTATATATTTTGATCCCCATGGAAGGAAAAAAAGAGAAAGGGAGGGTGTAAGATGCGTGAGTGGAGAAAGGAGAGCATTGGTGTGGCTTGGAAGACAAATTAATAAAAAAAGGTGGGTGGCTGGTCTTGGACGTCCAAGACTTCCAACTTTGGCTTCTTGGTGCACAAGACTTCCTAATTTTGGTCTCGCCCGTTCTTCTGTCGAAATTTCTACTTCGACAACATCTCTCTTTGAAATTTCCTCTCCAGGGAAGAAGTTTAAGTTTTTGCAACACGGATGGGCCTCACAAAGGGCGTCCCATAGTGGCTTGCAATTTCCTCTCCTTCCTTTCTTGAATTCTCCTTGGATTTGAAATTTGAATTTCAAATTTGGATTTTCCTAAAAAGAACATACGAAACTCCTTGAGTTTGCAACAAATTGAAATGGGACCCACCTTGGCATTAACGCCAAGAAATGTGGGTCCCATGGTAGTTTGGTCATCTGAAATATCTCTTAGGCTGTTTGGTAATTCAACTTGTAGAGTAAAAAATTAATAAATGTTTGGTAATTTATCTTTAAGAAAAGAGACATCGTAAGACCCTTGAAGTATCCATTTATTCTCTTTTCATAGATCTTGTTTCAATTACATTACCCATTTTTTGTTTGTCGGTTGAGGGTTGATTCATGATAATACCTCAAAATATTAAATTCAAAAGTATCTCGACATAAGCTGATAATTTCTGAAATGTGATATCTGTGACAATGTCATGAATAACAGATCATAGTTTTTTTGGGACATTTACTTCAAAAATCCCATTAAATAGGGTAATTATAACTGAAGAATCTAAATTTTTATAATGACTGTCAAGAACCTCCAGCCCAAAATCTAATATTTCATTCTGTTTTTGCCCTTGGTTAGTTGATGTCAACACAACCCTTAAAAAAAATAAAAAAAATAATAAAAAAAATCTTCACCCCTAAATCAACAGCCACAGTATTATATATTAGAAAGAGATGAAGGAAAAGAAAGAGATCAACGCCCTACCTATTTTTTATCAATCACAATAAGAGAGAGATTGCTCAATGTCAACAAAACCCTAAATAACAGAAAACTCAATTTTTGTTGACGCTAATTGGGCGGTTTTGTTGACGTCAATACAATTTTTTGTTGATGTTCACAGGGTCATTCATGCTATTAACTGGGCATTTTTGTTGACGTTAACACAATTTCATGTTGATGTTGATAAATCTTCTATCGATGTCAACAAATTCACAGGGTCACTGATTGTAATAGATGACCATTTTTGTTGATGTCAATACAATTTTATGTTGATGTCGACGAATATTTTGTTGATGTTGATAAATCTTCTATCGATGTCAACAAATTCACAGGGTCACTGATTGTAATAACTGAGCATTTTTGTTGATGTCAATACAATTTTATGTTGATGTCGACGAATATTTTGTTGATGTCAACAAATATTACTCATGACAAAATAGGGAACTGGTTGTGTTGACATCAACAAAAAAAGGGAAAAACGGGAAAAAAAAAAAAAAAAGAAGAGATAATTTGAGCTGGAGGTCCTTGGTCATCATTATAAAAGTTTAGGGACCTCAACTGTAGTTACCCTATTTAAGGGGATTTTTGTGGTAAATATCCCTAATTTTTTTAACTACCTATCTAATCCTCACTACCTAATTTAAGTTGATTCCTGGAGCAGGCAAAGAGAGTGAAAGCAAGGAATGAAAAGGAAGCAAATGAAGCCGACCTAATAACAGCAAAGATGCAAGTCGAAGCAACTAACGAGGCAGAAGACAAAAAAAAAGAATTGGGTTTCTAAATTTTCTATTCTATCTTCATCAGAGGAAAGAAAATTTGTCCAACAGTTCCATGTTTAGTGTAAATAACCAGTCCCCTCACGGGCCCAAGTTACTCTTCACTCGGTCACAGTTCGGATTCTCGACTTTGGATTGCCAAATCTACGATGTAGACATCTCTCGTTTGTTCTCATTTGCTTTTAAATTATGAAGTGATGAAGGAATAGCTCTAACTGGACCACCCAGCTTGATCCTCTCATATATATTGACATTTAAAATTACAGATTCGAGTTTAAGGATTGCATATCCCTATATCTTTAGGGGGATTCCTTCATCTGGGTGAATTCTCTCTCTCTCCAAGTTTATAATCAAGGCAGAACTCACTTTTTACATGTTTACTGGATGGGTAGATACATTCTATTGTTGGCTTTTCTTTATACCAGTGGTGCCCTGCACGTGCAAGGCACGTACATCAGACATTTTTTTCGAATTTTCTTAAATTGAAGATCTTGAAAATGTGTTGATACTTGTGAAGCTTGTTTAGATGAGAAGTTCTAGAAAATGGATCTCTTTTGTAAAATTGTCTGTGTTTTTATTAGTTGATTATAATAGAACCTTTTGGCTATTCCAGTCAGCAAATGTGTACTGCAATTTTAATTTTTTTTCAATACTGAAATTGAACAAATGAGTTAATCAATATTTGTTTTTAAAATTGTATATTCTACATCAAGAGGCTAACATTATTGATATTATTAACACGTGATAATAATTTTTGGGCACTTTACCAAAAGGTTTGCTTTAGTCAATTGCTCTTTTTGCTTTTGTACCTGTTTCTTTTGCACGACAGTATAGACAACCATTCCTACAAGAACAAAGATGAGAAGGATATTATTATAACTGCTATTGTAAGAATTAGAGCTATATTTGTTGCATTTTTTTATCATGCCAATTGCTGATGGGATTAGTAGGATGACATTATTTTTCAGAGATGGGCTGTTGACGCATGACAACACATACAGTGTGCTAAACCAATGCCATTTAATAAGCCTAGTTGAACGAGCATAGAACATAATAGAGAGCAGCAGCAGCATAGGTATATAATGGGAACAATACGAATGAATGTGAAATAGAATAACATAGTGAATTTGAACTTCTGACTTAATTAAAATAAAATGAGCATTATATGAATGCAAACAAATAACATTAATCAAAGACATGACAAAAGGAAGATTTGGGCAATAGATTATTTTTAGTGTTTTAAGAAAATAAATGAGAATGCAATTCGTACATGAGAAGTGTTACAGCCCGACCCAAATTTAACCATGTTTAGTGCTAATTGATGGTGTTTTAGTTAAATTAATTGTGCTTAGTTGCTAATTATGGTAATTAGTGTTAGTTAGCTCTTATGGGTTGAGTTAGTTGAGTCTTGAGCCTTAGATAGGTGAGTTGGAACAGGTTCGACTCGGTTGAGTAGAGTCGAGGGCTTTTTTGTAATTATCAATTTTCTCATTTTGCATCATTTGCACGTCATCTTGGTGTCATCGCGTGTATTTAAACGAGCACGTTGATTTTCGTATTGGACTCTACTTCATTTGACCAACCATTGAGTATTTGGACCCCCATTTGACTCAGAATAGAAATATACTATTTTTGGTGGACCTTCTTGCAAAAATGGCATCCGTATCCTTTAAACATAACTTTACCCATGTTTGCCTTGCCATTTCCTCTCTACTCTTCTCTTTACTCTCCTTCTTCTTTTCCTTTTTTATCATCAAATTGAGGGTGATTGTTAGTGCGATTGGAAGAAAGGGGTGGAGATCTTTTCATCTCCTTCATCTCCTTCATCTCCTTCATCCTCTTCATCTTCCATTCTTCTTCGTGGACAAGAACCCATCCTCTTCACTCCCTACTCTTGCCAAATTTGGATTTCTTGTCAAGGTAAGAGCCAAATCCTCTTTGTTTGATGTTTTGGAGTTACATTAAAGTCAAGAGGCTCTTGGATAGTCATGCAAACATATTCATTTCCATTTTCCACATTTATTTGTGATTAGGGTTAGGTAATTTGGGGTTTCTGGATTTCCTTGGAACAAGAGTGACAAGAGAGGATTTGGAAAGCTTTAGTGAGGCAAGTATAAGCTAAATTTGGATTTACATATTGTATAGTTACCATTTGATTCAAATGAGAATCTTTTCTTAATAATTTTAATCTCTTAATGAATGAATGGGTTGGATTGGCTTATGATTTTAATTGATGAAATTGATTGGAGGGATTACATGTTGTAAATGGGAGCATGAAGGCTCCATTTCTTGTGCAGGTTATAGGTGGAAAAAGGTTGGGAAATGAATGGGGAAAGAACACATGGGAATTCCGGATTCAAGAATTCTGAAGTATCCGCTCAACCAAACCTGGGTCCGCTCGAGCGAACACCCTTCTGGAACACCCGCTCCAGCGAGCAAAAGACTCGCTCAAGCGAGTAACTCTCTGGTTAGGGTCCGCTTGAGCAAACATGGGTTCACTCGAGTGAACCTAAATTGAATGCTAGGTCTCCATTTGACCCAATCTTAAGGTGAATTATCGCCCCTAATCCATAATAACCCACCTTAATCATCTCTAATAGGTAATTATGGTGCACACCCTTATTTTCATAGGGATCTAAGGCCTCTAAAACTCTTATGACCCTAGAATGGAACCGTTAACTTTGTTTATTTGGTCCAATGAGCATTCATTAGTTAGGAAGCACGGACACCTCTCCGGGGCCAGAGTGTCCGTATTCGACACGTGTCAGACACGCAAAAAAGAGTGTCATGTTTAGTTTTTAATGTTTTATATTTCGGACACGTTCTGGACACGATCTGGACACGTGTCGGACACTGTTTGCCTCTTTTAATTGGAAAAAAAATAAAGTTAAGAGTAAAAAAAAAGAAAAGCAAATGGGGTTTTTTGTAAAATGTCATAACTTAAAAGCAAGGGGCCAGCCAGCCTGCCCTAATAACATTCGAAGCTTTTCCAGCGAAAGAGAAATAGAACGATCTAGAAGAAGAAGAAGGAAGGAAGGAAGGAAGGAAGGAAGGAGGAGGAGGGAGAAGGAGAAGGAGAAGGAGAAGATCTTCTAGGTACTGTTTTTTTTTTATTCTGCACTTTCTTCCCCAGATACAGACATCATCTGTCGACTGGGGTTGTGGGATCCCCTGGCCCACTTGATGAGGGATCAGGACCATGGATATGAAGGAGGACCCATGGTTGACCACTGTAGCACTGGACCCATGTGCAGTGGGTCCCGGTTGGTTCACCAATTTGTGGCATCAGATCTCAAAGGCGGAAGACCCTTTTTGCTGTTTGTTTTGAGACTGTGGGAGCAGGGGAACTATTTGATCAATGATCAGATCCAAGGATCTGCAGGCACACCCTTGGGCGACCCTAAGTAGTAGGTTAGATCATGGATTTGGCCAATGGGGTCCACTACCTCCCAGGCTTGTGCTATTGTGTTCCGAGCGATTGTTCACTTACTGTTTATATGAATCTAGAAAATCTGTTTTTGCTGTTTTTATATCAAATTATTTTATTTTTTTCTTATTTATCAGCTTTGCTTCTTCACCTTTGCTTGACAATTTGGAATTTAGGAATATGAGTTCTACTCCTGGCTCTAGTTCACAACCCTCCAATGAAGAAGATATAAATGAGCCTCTGTGGAAATATGTAACCAAGTTTGATAAAATTAATGAAGGAGGGGGAAATATTACTTGGCAGTGTAATTTTTGCAATCAGATAAAAAAGAGCTCATACACAAGGGTTAAGGCTCACTTGTTAAAATTGCTTGGCTGTGGGATTGGCTGCATGTTCACGCATTACAACAAAAGATGTTGTTCTAATTCAAAAATTAGAGGAAGAAGTAAACTTAAGGATGAAGGCCAATGCACCAAAACAAGTACCTTTGCCTGTTTCTAATGTTTCAGTGTGTTCTAATTCTCTGAGTATGAATAGTATTATGCACAGAGGGTTTGACTCAAAGAAGAGAAGGACAAGTGGAAGGGGGAGTTCAAATCCAATTGAGAAGGCATTTAATATAGGAGCTCGTGATCAATTACATGCCGAGATTGCTAGGCATTTAATATAGGAAGGGGGAGTTTTATTCTGCAGGTTTACCATTTCCCTTAGCACGAAACCCACATTTTGTGAATGCCTTCACTTTTGTTGCCAACAGTCCACCTACCGATTATGTGCCTCCAGGGTACAATATGTTGAGGACGAGTTTACTCCAAAGAGAGAAGGCAAACATTGAAAGATTATTGCAACCTATTAAAGGCACGTGGAGGGAAAAGGGTGTAAGCATTGTGAGTGATGGGTGGAGTGACTCACAAAGGAGGCCCTTAATCAATTTCATGGCTATTACAGAAGGTGTGCCTATGTTTTTTAAAGCTGTTGATTGTTCCGGCAAAATAAAAGACAAATATTTCATTACTAATTTGATGAAGGAGGTCATTAATGATGTTGGGCATGAAAATGTAGTTCAAGTGATTGCTAACAATGCTCCAAATTGTAAGGGTGCGGGGCAAATCATTGAATCACAATTTCCAAACATTATTTGGACACCATGTGTGGTCCACACCCTCAATATTGCTTTGAATAACATTTGTGCAGCAAAAAATGTTGAGAACAACCAATTGACATATAGCAAATGTAGTTGGATATTAGACATTGTTGGTGATGTTATGCACATAAAGCATTTTATCATGAATCACTCTATGAGGTTGGCCATGTTCAATGAGTTTGTTACTTTGAAATTGCTTTCTGTGGCAGACACCCGCTTTGCTTCAGCGATTGTCATGCTTAAGAGATGTCACGCCCCCGGACCGAAGCCTTGATAAGCAAGTCCTTAATCCGGGGGACGCGGCGCGACGGACTAGAAAATTTCGCCCGCACGCGCTAATTATTTTCCCACAGGATTCCGCGGTGAGGATCCCGGACGATCCATCACAATCAATGAATCGATTTCACATCAAAAATAATGTTATGCGGAAGCATGTAGCAAATTAAAACTCCCTATAACACAAGATAAAGGTACAAGTTCGATATCAAAAGAGAAATATATACATAGCATAACCCAAGGTTAATTAAAGTTGTGACCAAAAGTAGTTTAATTTATACATTCCTAGCAAAGCCAAAAAAGGTTATAAACAAAATTCCCAAAATAACCGTCATTTTCCAAAAGATGTTATCGAAGCTCCAAACTAAACATGACGTCTACATGACATCATTTGGTTGCCACTCGGGCTCCACCTGAGGCCCTACTGCCTCCTGCGTGCACTCTGCCTCAAAGGCTGCGGGTCCGACATCTAACACCAAACAAGAGAAGTATCAGACACGACGGTCTGGCAGGTGAATAAAACAGATATGATATACAAGTTATTAATGTCATGTTTAAAATCATAAAGATACTGATAAAACAAATCATGTACAAGGAGTAAATCAAATGAATTATTTCTGTGCAAATGAATTTAAATATCTCAAACTAACTGACAAATATTCAAAATATTGGCAAACCACATTTAGCTAAATTCTCCTATTACCGAAGTAATAAGAGCACATAGACAGAAACCGTCGCCATTTAGAATGGCCGGAACAAACAGAAAAAAACCATTGCCACTACTCGTGGGATCGGAAAACAGAACCGTTGCCATGGCAAGACAAACAAACAGAATCCAAACTGCAGTTAACAAATAGTTTTAAAGATTCCAAGCCGGGTGATCAACCCAACAAGGTAACCTAAGCTTAGTGGTGCCGATTCAAATCCAAAACGATATAATTCAAACCATTAAACACAATTCAATCAATCCTGATAAAAGAACTACCCTTTTTCAAAGTAACCAGACAATTTCAGAACAAATCAGATGAGTAGCCTTTTCATTGTTTTTCAAACGTGACAAATTAGTCAACTTTGTTTCAAACGAATTTATAAGAAAACATAAACTTTTCTCTAACTTGGAATGAGATGATTAGGATGATTGATAATGTTTGATGGGCTTACCGAGGCCGTCTTAATACGCACTTAGTGTCTCCATGTCGGTTTATGAGTGAAGAAGTTGGTGTCTCTGAAGGTCACCGACAATTGAGGGCATAAAGTGTATATTAAGACTAATAGAAAATTCCCGGGTAAGTTTAATTCTTTTCCAAACTTTCTCTATAGTTTGAATCAAATAAAAATGATTCGGGCTCAAATTCTTAATCCCCGATGATTAATAAGTCGTTAGGAAATTTTTGTACTCAAACCGGGCTCAAAACTAGCCTAAACAGCCCAAGAAAACTATACTTAAACGACCCAGGCCTTGACCCAGGCCCAGATCGAGCGGGCCCAGCTCGCTCGAGCGGGCTGTGACAGAAGCCAGGCCCGCTCAAGCCGGCCCAGACTCGCTCGAGCGGGCTGGGCTTCTGCCCAGTCTGTGGACAGTCAGCTCCCAGCTGACTGTTTCAGACTTCTATTTGATTCAGATTTCTCCTTCCAGCTTCAGATTTCTCCTTCCATTTGACTCCAACTCACTTCCACACCAAACTTATCCAATCATCAAGCAAATTCCATAAACACCATGAGTCATATGACAAGAAGAGAAGAGACAGAACTTTTAAAATTCAATTAAACTTGGAGTATGAAATCCATTTCATAAAACCATCCATGAGCATAAAGTTTCTAGCTAACAAAGACATAAAAACCCTGCAGAAAATTGTATGAATCTTGCATCCAAAGTCTTCTGAAATCATCCATTTATACCCAGAAAAATGAATCAAATGGTAAAGCATCTTCATATTTATCCTTTGAAAAGAATCAATCATCAATTCAGTGGCATGCATTCCAAATTGAGTTATTCACTTGCCTGAGACAAATTGGTTCACAAACCACTCTAAGAAACTCTCAAATTCAGCAACTCCAATCTACACAAAAAGAATCCAAAGAAGAACACACTAAAATCCACCAAATTCAAAATAGAAAAGAGCTCTCAGGAGACTCTTTTGCATGCATGAAGAAAAGGTTCAAAAGGTTCCATTAAAACTAGAAATTTGAAAAAGAAGCTATTGCTAACCTTTTAAGAGCTCTAGACAAGAAGAAGAGCTTGGAGAAGATGATGAATTCAGCTGAAATCCCGTAAAATTTGTATCAATTGCAAGCTAGAGGTGAGGAGAAGAGCGTGGTGCAATTTGTTTGTCAAATTGGGTTCATTTGCAAGACATGCAAGGGAGAGAAGATGGGAGAAAAGAGATAAAACTCTCTTAGGTGAGTTGCAGGAAAATTAAGGAATGAAGTGAGGAAGAAAGACTCAACGTGGGTTTGAGTTGTTTAAATGGGTTGTGGGCCCCAATGGCCCTGAAAACTTCACACAGCTGGATCTATCATTTAGGGGTTCCGAATGAAGTTGACGAAGAAGAGAAAAATGATCATCGAAAAATCTAGTTTTCAAAAAGTATATTTTCCTCATGGTTTTCAAATTTCGAAATTTATGCACAGATTTGAGTGTGAAAAGACTGTTTTGTCATTTTTCTCGAAAAATGTGATTTCTGGGGTTCGAATGCAAACGGAACAAATAGGAAAGTTGCTGGGATAAAAATAACAAATTCAAAGATATCGAAATCCACATTTTTTCCAAAAATCAAATAAATCAAATAGCCCAAATTCCCACACTAACACGCGTCTTACGGGCCACCCCGGGCCCGGTCAAACCGAACACTACGCTCTCCAAATTCCCCAAAGCTATTCAAAGTTCTAATCCAACTAAAAACTCAAGCTAATCGTCCTCTAATCCCGCTTAGTGACTAATCACAATTAAAATAATAACAAATTATACTAAACTTGGGTTGGGTTCTGACATCCTCCACCCCTTAGAATCATTTGGTCCTCCAAATGAACACTAACCTCTGGTAGCAAGTGCGGGTACTTCTTCTGAACTTGATCACGCAATTCCCAAGTAGCCTCGTCCGGTTCGTGATTTTCCCAAAGCACTTTCACCCAGTGAATTGTCCGATTCCTCAATTCTTGCTCTTTCCTGTCAATGATTCTAACCGGTTTCTCAACATAAGTGGCATCTTCTCGATTCTCTAGAGGCTCATGTCTTAGTACATGTGAGGGGTCCGAAACATATTTCTTCAACATTGAGACATGAAACACATTATGCACTCCTGAAAGTTCTGGCGGTAAGGCCAGTCTGTAAGCCACTTCACCAATACGACTCAAAATCTCATACGGTCCAATGAATCTTCTTGACAATTTACCCTTCTGACCGAACCTCAAGGTTCCTCTAGTGGGTGACACTTTCAGAAATACTTTATCTCCCACTTGGAACTGTAGGTCCTTTCTCCGAACATCTGCATAACTTTTATGTCGGCTTCTCGCAGTCTTCAAACGCTCATGAATGAGTTTGACTTTCTCGTTGGTCTCACCAATCAATGTCGGTCCATGAAAGCTACGTTCTCCGACTTCTTTCCAACACATTGGAGTTCTGCATCTCCTTCCATATAGTGCTTCGAAAGGTGTCATTCCTATACTCGAGTGGTAACTGTTGTTATATGCGAATTCGCAAAGAGATAAACTTTCGTCCCACTGAGTTTTGAAATCAAGCACACAAGCCCTAAGCATGTCTTCCAATGTCTAAATGGTCCTTTCTGACTGTCCATCTGTCTGTGGGTGATACGCGGTGCTGAATTGAAGCTTTGTACCCATGGACTCATGCAGAGTCTTCCAGAATCTTGAGACAAATCTGCTATCTCTGTCTGAAGTAATGGAGACTGGTTGACCATGTTGGCTGACGATCTCATTAACAAATGTTTGTGCTAGTGATAACATTTGCATCTTTTTCCCTGTCTTCAATGGAATGAAACATGCAGACTTCGTCAGACGGTCAACTATAACCCATATAGCATTGTTCCCTCTGCTAGTCGTCGGTAAACCCAAGACGAAATCCATCGTAAGATGTTCCCATTTCCACTGTGGAATCTCTAATGGCTGCAAAAGACCTGCTGGTTTCTGATGTTCTACCTTAATTAATTGACAAGTCATGCATCGGGACACAAATGCTGCAATTTCTCTCTTCATATTGCTCCACCAAAATCTGTTCTTCAAATTATGGTACATCTTGGTACTCCCTGGGTGCATAGAATACTTGGTGTTATGGGCTTCAGTCATGATTCCATTTCTCAAATCATCAATATTTGGAGCGCATAATCTGTCACGGAAGTACAATACTCCATCCACAATTCTGAAATCTGGGCGATCTGAAATGTGCTCAACAATTCTTGCTAAATCTAGATCCTGAAGCTGAATCTCCTTGATTTTCTGGATAAAAATAGGTTCAGACACTGTCATGTTTACTAACATAACACCTTGTTTCAATAGTTGGAACTCAACTCCCAATTCTTCGAGCTGTTGGAGTCTACCCATTCCTCATAAGCTAGCCATGCTCCCAGACTTTCTGCTCAATGCATCTGCCACCACATTTACTTTCCCTGGATGGTATTTGATTGGAAAGTCGTAGTCCTTAATATACTCCATCCATCTTCTCTGTCTCATGTTCAATTTCTTCTGAGAGAACAAATACTGTAGACTACGATGATCCGAGTGAACCTCAAATTTCTCTCCATACAAATAGTGTCTCCACATCTTTAGTGCAAAAACAACTGCTGCCAATTCTAAGTCATGCGTCGCATAATTCTTCTCGTGCTCCTTCAGCTGCCTTGAGCCATACGTTATGACTTTACCATCCTGCATTAGCACACATCCAAGTCCCATTGTTGAAGCATCTGTATAGATTACAAAATTATCACTGCTTGAAGGTAAGGTGAGAACTGGTGCTGTGGTTAATCTCTTCTTCAACTCTTCAAAACTTGCTTCACATTGCTCTGTCCATACAAATGGCACATTTTTCTGGGTTAATTTGGTCAAAGGTGCTGCAACAGATGAAAATCCCTGCACAAACCTTCTGTAGTAACCTGCTAAATCCAGAAAACTTATGATTTCGGTTACATTCTTTGGCCTCTCCCAACTGATAATTGCTTCTATCTTTGCCGGATCAACTGCCAAACCTTCTTTGGAAATAATGTGACCAAGGAAAGAAACTTGTGTTAACCAAAAATCACACTTCTCGAGCTTTGCATACAACTGGTTATCTCTTAACAATTTTAGTGATGTCCTTAGGTGCTGCTCATGCTCCTCTCTAGACTTGGAATATACTAGTATGTTATCAATGAAGACAACAGTGAACTGATCTAAGTAAGGTGCAAAGATCTTGTTCATTAGAGCCATGAATACTGCTGGAGCATTCGTCAATCCAAAGGTTACTGGGAATTCATAGTGCCCATATCTTGTTCTGAAGGCTGTTTTTGATATATCCGAATCTCTGACCCTCAACTGGTAATATCCGGATCTCAAGTCTATCTTCGAGAAATATTCTGCTCCTTGCAATTGATCAAATAGCTCATCTATTCTTGGTAATGGGTATTTGTTCTTAATGGTCACTTGATTCAGTCTTCTGTAATCAATGCACATTCTCAAGCTTCCATCTTTCTTCTTGACAAATAAAACCGGAGCTCCCCACGGTGATATGCTGGGTCTGATAAAACCTTTCTTCAAAAACTCTTGCAACTGTAATTTCAGTTCACCCAATTCTGTCGGAGCCATTCTATACGGTGCGATAGAAATTGGAGCTGCTCCTGGTATAAGCTCTATGGTGAATTCCACTTCCTTGACTGGTGGCAATCCTGGAATTTCTTCTGGAAACACATCTGGAAATTCGCACACTACAGGGATTTGCTCCACCCCTTGTGATTGTTTGTCCTCTGTAACAAATGCTATGAATCCCTCACATCCGTTTCTCAATAGTTTAACTGCTGATAATGCTGAAATAACACCAGCCTGTGAAACCCTTTTCTCTCCATAAAATTCTACCCCTGATGATGCTCCATCTAACTTGAAGGAAATAGTTTTGTTAAAACAATCCATACTGGCATGATGTCCAGACAACCAATCCATCCCCAAAATGACATCGAAGTCATGCATGTCTAACATGATAAGATCTGCTGGGAATGTAACATCACCTATCATAACTGTGCAACTAGGGTAATATGTGCTACAAACAACTTGTTTCCCTACTGGTGTTGTGACAGTTAGAATAAAGTCTAGTTCACTCATAGGCACATCAATCAATTTAGCAAACATGGGGGATAGAAATGAATGAGTGAATCCAGGATCAAACAATTCTTTAGCTTCTAATCCACAAACAAAAAGTATACATTCAACTACGTTGCCCGTTGCATCGACGTCCGCCTGATTCAGATGATACATGCGTCCTTGCTGTTGAGGTCTGTTTCTATTTTGGTTCTACCTTCCTTGTTGCGCATTCTTGTTCTGTTGAGGTGGACGGGCATTCTGATTCTGAGGTTACTGACGGGGCTGTTGTTGCTGGTTCTGCTGCTGTGGCTGCCTAGGTTGGTTCTGAACTGCTTGTTGACTCTGCTGAGGTGTGATGGACCCGATTCTTCCCTCTCTCCCGCTGCCTCCGCCCCGGGTCTTTCGGGGTACGGCGGAGGGGAGGAGAAAAAAAGTAAAGGGTATCAACATTTTGTACGGGTATGCCAATTTCACTTTTCTACTTGGAATCTTGGAATGGTGATCCGAAGATCCACCTTCACAAGTAGAAAGGGGAAATAAAACTTTTTCTAGTTTCCCATTGCACACATATTTTAAGAAAAGAGACAATTTTTTTTTTTTTTTATATGCCGTGGAAGGCGATTTTGTTTGTTTGCTGTAAAAGGCGATTTACAAATCTTATCCATTATGAAAGACAAGAATTGTGATTTTTTTGTCTCTTAAAAAAAATACAAAGTACAAAAGGAAAAGCAAGAAAAGGGATCTAACTTCTCATTCGATTGTGGGGACACGTTCAGATCGACGGTCGCGAGCCATGTATGGGCTACGCCGTCGTCCATGCAGATGAGAACATGATTCTTGGATTCTTGGCTTGACTTTTTAACCTCAGATTTTTAAAGGATAAAGACCAAGAGAAGGTCTTATATCCGATAAAAAGCTAAGTAAACGGGCTGAAAAGCCACGTTTTAGCCATGTTGGTAGAAGAAGGGAGGCCCTTAGGGGGGTGGCCCCCCAAGGGTGCTTCAATCACCTTTTGGTGGTCTTGCAGCAGAGTTGCAGGAGTTCTGGATTTTCCGGGCAATTCTCTGGACTTCGAGTGAATTTCTCTGGCGATTTCTCTGGATTTTTTTTCCCGGTTTTTCCCTTTGGAATGCCCTCCTATTTATAGGCCTTTGGTAGCCATTTAGGAGGGTTTATGAGCATTGAATGCATTAATGCTCATAATGGGAGGAGTTACAAGTTTTAAATTATTTGTTTTGTAACTCCTTTTTCCTTGAATCTGATTGGCTGATGGAGAATAATGAGCTTTTAATTGCCTTTAATCTTCATCATGGGAGGAATGGGGAGGAGTTTCATGGCTTTAATGCCATAAATCATTTGACTTGTAACTCCCATTTGCTTGCTTTTGATTGGGCCGTTCAAAATAATGAGTTAATGACCGCATTAACTTGTCATAAAATGGGTCATTTAACCTCATTAATTGGTCGCCAAGTCGCTTGAAGAGTCGCGGGCCGCGCCGCGTCTTTTGGAATTCTTCTTGCGATGATCGCCGGTGGATCCACATGTTGTTTGATGTCGGATGGCGATGCAATTTCAAACATTGATTAATGTCAACGTGCCGGCAACATCTGTCCTGTCGATTTTACAATCGGGAGGGCAGAAAGTGTGCTTTCTTCGTCGGCCGGTTGGCGATTTCGAGGCATCTAATGATCATCCAATGATTTCGGCGGCGAATCCGTGATGTTGACGAAGATCGACGGATTTCATGCACGAAAAATCAGAGTTTGAAAAAATCATAGGGGCCAATCAACTCGAAACGCGAAAAGGACCTGAAAAAGGGGTCTTCCGGCGACTTTTGGGTCGCCGGAACTCCATGGTCGCCGGCGACCATGGGCCTTGGGCCCATTTGTTGGTCGTCGTCCGGTCGCCTTTTCTCCGCCGTTTTTTGACCTTTTTTGCTTCTTTTTTTTCTTCTGTATTTTTCCTGGCATTTCCCCTCATTTATTGGCTTGATTCTTCCCTCTCTCCCGCTGCCTCCGCCCCGGGTCTTTCGGGGTACGGCGGAGGGGAGGAGAAGAAAAGATAAAGGGTAACAACATCTTTCTTTTTTTTTGTACGGGTATGCCAATTTCACTTTTCTACTTGGAATTTAGAAATGGTGATCCGAAGATCCACCTTCACAAGTAGAAAGGGGAAATGAAACTTTTTCTAGTTTCTATTGCACACATATTTTAAGAAAAGAGACAAAAGGTTTTTTTTGAATGCCGTGAAAGGCGATTGCATTTGTTGCCATGAAAGGCGATTTTGCCGTAAAAGGCGATTTACAAGTCTTATCCATTATGAAAGACAAGAGTTGTGATTTTTGTCTCTAAAAGAAAAATAAAGTACAATAGAAATCAAGAAAAGAAATCTGACTTCTCATTCGATTGTGGGGACACGTTCAGATCGACGGTCGCGAGTCATGTATGGGCTCCTCCATCGTCCATGCAGATGAGAACACGATGCTTGGATTCTTGGCTTGGCTTTTTAACCTCAGATTTTTAAAGGACAAAGACCAAGAGAAGGTCTTATATCCGATAAAAAGCTAAGTAAACGGGCTGAAAAGCCACGTTTTAGCCATGTTGGTAGAAGAAGGGAGGTCCTTGGGGGGTGGCCCCCCAAGGGTTCTTCAATCACCTTTTGGTGGTCTTTGCAGCAGAGTTGCAGGGCCTCTGGATTTTTTTGTCTTCGTTGGGGGGAGAGCGAGAGCTAGATCCTTTCCCTTTGGAATGCCCTCCTATTTATAGGCCTTTGGTCGCCATTTAGGAGGGTTTATGAGCATTGAATGCATTAATACTCATAATGGGAGGAGTTACAAGTTTTTAAATTACTTGTTTTGTAACTCCTTTTTCCTTGAATCTGATTGGCCGATGGAGAATAATGAGCCTTTAATTGCCTTTAATCCCCATCATGGGAGGAGTTTCATGGCTTTAATGCCATAAATCCTTTAACTTGTAATTCCCATTTGCTTGCTTTTGATTGGACCGTCCAAAATAATGAGTTAATGACCGCATTAACTTGTCATAAAACGGGTCATTTAACCTCATTAATTGGTCGCCAAGTCGCTCGAAGAGTCGCGGGCCGCGCCGCGTCTTTTGGAATTCTTCTTGCGATGACTGCCCGTGGATCCACATGTTGTTTGATGTCGGATGGCGATGCAATTTCAGACATTGATTAATGTCAACGTGCTGGCAACATCTGTCCTGTCGATTTCACGATCGGGCGGGCAGAAAGTGTGCTTTCTTTGTCGGCCGATTGGCGATTTCGAGGCATCCAATGATTTCGGCGGCGAATCCATGATGTTGACGAAGATCGACAGATTTCATGCACGAAAAATCAGATTTTGGAAAATTCACAGGAGCCAATCAACTTGAAACGCGAAAAGGACCCGAAAAAGGGTCTTCTGGCGAATTTTTGGGTCGCCGGAATTTCCATGGTCGCCGGCGACCATGGGCCAAGGTCGCCGGCGACCATGGGCCTTGGGCCCATTTTTTGGCCGCCTTTCGGTCGCCGTTTCTTCGCCGTGTTTGTTGACACCAAAAATGTCACTATGTCCCTTCAACACCAAATACTACATGGAGCCACATCCTGCCATAAATAGGAAGGCGCCACTTCAAGCACCAGATCTTGTCAGAATCAAACAAAAACTGCAAGATCCTTCAAAGCAGCCAAAAGAAGGGTACACATGAAGTTTCGGGCCATTTTGACATCATTTGGCCTAACTTCACTCCTCTGATAGCCAGACAAGAGCTCCCGGCAGCGACAGTGTCGAAGACTTTAAAACTTCGATCAGAGCCTACGGATGGTCTCAAAATACCTCCAAAAGGCCCCCTGCCAAATTTCAGGTCAAACGGACGACGTTTGACCCTTCATCAACTCTCAGGAAGCAAAAACAGGTCTACCAGCGGCGGAGCATCCCGGAATCATGGCATTCAAATTGGAGCTACTGGATCATCTCAAAATGACTCCAATAGGTCCCCTGTCAAATTTTAGGTCAAACGGACATCGTTTGGCCTAGTTTCAAAGCTCGGCATTTTCCTCGAGGTGAAATCAAGGCAAGCATTTGCGGGACCCCAAAAGGCTTCAAAACTCAAACTAAAGCCCATGGTTGGTCTTACTTACTACTCAGGAGGCTCCCTGTCAAATTTCAGGTCAATCGGACATCGGTTGACCACAAGTCAAAGCTCGGCATTTCTCTCATGGCGAAATTAAGGCAAGCGTTTGCGGGGCCCCAAAAGGCTTCAAAACTCAAACCAAAGCCTATGGTTGGTCCTATCTAATGTTCAAGAAGCTCCACGTCGAATTTCAGGTCATTCCGACATCGTTTGGCCTAGTTTCAATGCTTGACAAAAAATCGGCAAAACCGCACAACAAAGTCTTCGGCTTTCCAGAAAAATAGGAAACTTTGTGCTCCGATTTGCGTGGCTTCTCGTCGGGTTTTCTTCAAGAGAATCAGGCCAATAAATGAGGGGAAATGTCAGGAAAAAATCAGAAGAAAAAAGAATGAAAAAAGATCGAAAAACGGCGAAGAAACGGCGACCGGACGGCGACCGAAAAACGGGCCCAAGGCCCATGGTCGCCGGCGACCTTGGAATTTCCGGCGACCCAAAAGTCGCCGGAAACCCACTTTTTCGGGTCCTTTTCGCGTTTCGAGTTGATTGGCCCCTGTGATTTTTCCAAAATATGATTTTTCGTGCATGAAATCCATCGATCTTCGTCAAACATCACGGATTCGACGCCGAAGTCATTGGATGATCATTAGATGCCTCGAATTCGCCAACCGGCCGACAAAGAAAGCACACTTTCTGCCCGCCCGATTGTGAAATCGACAGGACAGATGTTGCCGGCACGTTGACATTGATCAATGTCTAAAATTGCATCGCCATCTGACATCAAACAACATGTGGATCCACCGGCGGTCATCGCAAGAAGAATTCCAAAAGACGCGGCGCGGCCCGCGACTCTTCGAGCGACTTGGCGACCAATTAATGAAGTTAAATGACCCGTTTTATGACAAGTTAATGCGGTCATTAACTCATTATTTTGGACGGCCCAATCAAAAGCAAGCAAATGGGAGTTACAAGTCAGAGGATTTATGGCATTAAAGCCATGAAACTCCTCCCATGATGGGGATTAAAAGTGATTAAAGGCTCATTATTCTCCATCGGCCAATCAAATTCAAGGAAAAAGGAGTTACAAAACAAATGCTTTAAAACTTGTAACTCCTCCCATTATGAGTATTAATGCATTCAATGCTCATAAACCCTCCTAAATGGCTACCAAAGGCCATAAATAGGAGGGCATTCCAAAGGGAAACAAGGCTAGTGCTATCTGGATCTAGCTCTCGCTTTCCCCCCGAAGAAGACAAAAAATCTAGAAGCCCTGCAACTCTGCTGCAAAGACCACCAAAAGGTGATTGAAGCACCCTTGGGGGGCCACCCCCCCAAGGACCTCCCTTCTTCTACCAACATGGCTAAAACGTGGCTTTTCAGCCCGTTTACTTAGCTTTTTATCGGATATAAGACCTTCTCTTGGTCTTTATTCTTTAAAAATCTGAGGTTAGAAAGCCGAGCCAAGAATCCAAGCATCGTGTTCTCATCTGCATGGACGATGGAGGAGCCCATACATGACTCGCGACCGTCGATCTGAACGTGTCCCCACAATCGAATGAGAAGTCAGATTCCTTTTCTTGATTTCTATTGTACTTTATTTTTCTTTTAGAGACAAAAATCACAATTCTTGTCTTTCATAATGGATGAGACTTGTAAATCGCCTTTTACGGCAAAATCGCCTTTCACGGCAACAAATGAAATCGCCTTTCACGGCATTAAAAAAAAAATCCTTTTGTCTCTTTTCTCTTAAAATATGTGTGCAATGGAAAACTAGAAAAAGTTTCATTTCCCCTTTCTACTTGTGAAGGTGGATCTTCTGATCACCGTTTCTAAATTCCAAGTAGAAAAGTGAAATTGGCATACCCGTACAAAAAAAAAAGATGTTGAAACCCTTTGTCTTTTCTTCTCCTCCCCTCCGCCGTCACCCGAAAGACCCGGGACGGAGGCCAGCGGGAGAGAGGGAAGGAATCGGGTCCATCAGTGTTTCGATCTTTTTTCACTCTTTTTTCTTCTGTATTTTTCCTGACATTTCCCCTCATTTATTGGCCTGATTCTCTTGAAGAAAACCCAACAAGAAGCCACGCAAATCGGAGCACAAAGTTTCCTATTTTTCTGGAAAGCCGAAGACTTTGTTGTGCGGTTTTGCCGATTTTTTGTCAAGCATTGAAACTAGGCCAAACGATGTCGGAATGACCTGAGATTTGACGTGGAGCTTCTTGAGCAGTAGATAGGACCAACCATAGGCTTTGGTTTGAGTTTTGAAGCCTTTTGGGGTCCCGCAAATGCTTGCCTTAATTTCTCCATGAGAGAAATGCCGAGCTTTGACTTGTGGTCAATCGATGTCCGATTGACCTGAAATTTGACAGGGAGCCTCCTGAGCAGTAGATAGGACCAACCATAGGCTTTGGTTTGAGTTTTGAAGCCTTTTGGGGTCCCGCAAACGCTCGCCTTGATTTCACCTCGAGGACAATGCCGAGTTTTGAAACTAGGCCAAACGATGTCTGTTTGACCTAAAACTTGACAGGGGACCTATTGGAGTTATTTTGAGATGATTCATTAGCTCCAATTTGGATGACATGATTCCGGGGTGCTCCGCCGCCGGTAGGCCTGTTTTTGCTTCCCGAGAGTTGATGAAGGGTCAAACGTCGTCCGTTTGACTTGAAATTTGGCATGGGGCCTTTTGGAGGTATTTTGGGACCATCCGTAGGCTCTGATCGAAGTTTTGAAGTCTTCAACACTGTTGCTGCCGGGAGCTCATGTCTGGCTGTCGGAGGAGTGAAGTTAGGCCAAATGATGTTGAAATGGCCCGAAACTTCATGTGTACCCCTCTTTTGGCTGCTTTGAAGGATCTTGCAGGTTTTGTTTGATTTTGACAAGATCTGGTGCTTGAAGTGGCGCCTTCCTATTTATGGCAGGATGTGGCTCCATGTAGCTTTTGGTGCTGAAGGGACATAGTGACATTTTTGGTGTCAACAAATGCCCCCTCGAGGTACAGCGACAAGGTGCTTAGCTCTAGCGGTTGGTGTGCCTCGAAGAGAATTTGAAGGAGATCTTCTTGCTTGACCAAGAGTTTTGAGCGTTTTTCTTTTGATGGAGTTGCTTTTTTGAGCTTCCAAGGGATTTCGCGGTAATGAAAGGGGTCATGTACCGTCTCAAGGCAAGGATTTTGAAATGACATTTGGATATGGGTTTTTGGTTTTGGGTTTTCCCTCTTAACCTTGTGAACCTAAAGGCTTTATGTGGCACATTAGGCGGTTAAGAAGGTTTTTGGGTTTTTGACCTTGTGACCTAACAGGCTGTATGTGGCGAGTTAGGGGGTCGGGATTTTGGTTTTTGGTTTCGGTCTTGTGACCTAACAAGCTGTATGTGGCAAGTTAGGGGACCATGGTTTGGTTTTTGGTCACTCTTTGGGACAATTTTGGGTCCATTGGAGTGGTTTGGTTTTTTGTGGAATGTCAATTTCAAGATTGTGGCTTGATTTGGTGCATGGGGTTGGATGGTTGGGTTTCTTTTGGAAGCTTATGAAGCTTGGAATTTTTGTATGGTCCAATCAACTCAAGAGAGGCATGGAACCATTTTTGTATGCTCTTGGTAAGAGAAATTTTGACTAAAAGCCACTTTTAGTGCCTAGGTGGTCTAACCTGGCTCATATGGGCTAACCCATGGGACCTTAGGCTTTTAAAAATGGCTTAGATCTCATATGGTGTCATTTTGTAAAGAATATCTAAAAATATCCCTTTTGTGTAGAGAATATCTAAAAATATCCTTACTTGGAGAGAATCTCTCAAGTTTCCTTGATTTTGGGAGAGATTTTCTCAAAGTTTCTCAAATCCCCTTTCTTTTTGGAGAGAATTTCTTAAGAATCTCCTCTTTAAGAGAGAATATCTCAAATCTCCTTTTCTTTTATGAAGTTTGCTAATTTTTAGCACTTACCTCTTTGCTTTTCTTCTCCTTTCCTCTTTTGGTTTGCCTTTTCTATAAAAGCAATGGAGATGGGTTTTCTTTCTCTTGTTGCTTTCTTTTTGCAAAAACCTTCAAGAGTGCTCCAAGAATTTCTCAAGGATCTTCAAGTTTCTTCTCCTTCTTCTCCATGGCTTCAAGTAGGTCTTCTTTTTCCAAGAAAAAAAAAACCATGTAGATGTAGGGAAGTTTCCTTTTCTCTTTTTTTTCTTCTTTTCTTTTCTTTTTTTTTTCTTTTTTGTGTTTTCTTTTCCTCTTTTTTTTTGTGTTTCTTT
>QPKB01000001.1:37289944-37362949 GCA_003546025.1 Camphora micrantha | reverse complement strand
TCTCTCTCTCTATTTCTCTCCGCACTGTGGCCTCCCGCGCGCTCTGTACTGTCTAGCCGCACCATCCACGCCATCGCCGGAGACCACCTGCGTAGGAGCCGCCACCGGTTCTCTCTCTCTCCCTCCCTCTCCCTCTCCCTCTCTATTTCTCTCTCTCTTTCCCGATTTATATATGTATATACTTACATATTTTTTTTCCTTTCTCTTGCTCTTGCTTTTTTGTGTTTGGATTATGGCATCAATTCACTGAGAAAATGCATTTGAAACCTAATCTTGATTGATGTCCGGTTCTGGAGCCATACTAGTCATCATGCATTTGAAACCTAACCTAGGGACTATTTTGGTCATTATTTGTCTCTCATTTGGATTCCAAATGAGTGCACAAGCATCATCATCCCCACACCTTTCCAGCCTTTTGGCATCTTCCTATTTGCAAGTGACTACTCCAAGAATTTCCAATACAGATGAAATTCTGTGAGCCTAGGGATAGAGTCGAGTGGCATGTGAGGTACTCCCAAATAATGCGTGCTAACATGTTATATATGTCTCTGCCCAAGTTTAAGGGGAAGGCGAAAAGAAATTTTTCTCAAAAAGAAAACCCCAATTTATACTGGACACCCACTCCTAATGATCTGCAACATGAAATTAGGACTCCCCAATTTAAGCCAAAAACTGGAGATATTTATGAGAATTTAAATATAATCCCAAATAGATGCCTCAACAGTTTTGTAGAAATCTAGGGTTTCTTTTCAATCAATGTTTAGTTACATCAGGGGTGTGTAGATTTGTGGGCTGTAGTCTGAATTTTGATTTTATAGCTGTGCACTTTCTGATGCTCTCTGGTTTTTTTTTTTTTTTTTTTCTTCAGCCTGCAAGGCCAAAGGATCTGATCTGAGGGTCCATTTCAAGGTGTGTTGATCTTGTGTGTTTATTTATTTATTCATCTTATTGCTTTGGGCTCTCTCTCTCTCTCTCTCATACACACATTCATTTGTCTTCTTGGCTGGTCTACTGATTTCTATCTCTGTAGTATTGAATTGATTGTCTGTAATATGGATGGTAGGATTGAATTGATTGTCTGTAATATGGATGGTGATAATTATTGCAAATGTGGGCCCATTATTTCCATAACTTATATGTATGGTCTATTGGCCATATAATTTTTAACTTCATCTCTGTTACATTTTACCTTTCCCTTTACTTTTAGACAGCAGTGATAGCATTTGAATGTTTGAGAGAGTAACAGGGCTTGTGGCATTTTTCATCTTAATCAGGTGTTTTTATTAAGAAGTGTCATTCTTGCTTATCCGTGGTTTTTGCTTTATAAGAAATCAGTTGGTTTAGTGGAAAAAGTGTGAATACTAAAATTCATTTTTAGGCACTCCTTTGGATTCATTTGGCAGTGTTTGCATTGCACCATAGAAGTTGTTTACATGTTCTCTGGAAATACAAGGCCATCCCTCCCCTCCTTGTTCTTGATATACTTCTGTGGTAAATTGTAGAAGAGGGATGGACAGGCCCTGGGAGGTCTGATCGCCATCCCCATCCTCTTATTCCTTGAGACGCAATTCCACAGTAAAAGTGCAGAAAGGGGATGGATAGGACCTCTATCCGACAGTCCGCATAGGCCTTTAAAAGCAATGTGCAAGTGACATTGCCATGTTACATTCCGGCATCGTATTTTCAGTTTTGTCTTGTCACACCAAATGAAGAAAGTTGGTTCTGCATTGAAAATTTATCTTGTTGATCATAGTTTTTTCTGAATAATTTTCATTTTGATCTTGCTGAAGTCTATTTCGTTTTCCATAGCATTTTCGTACATCTTTTGTGCTGTTATCATCAATAAAAAAATGACTTTCATGTTGCTATCATTGGCCTTCTCATGTAGCATATATCTCCGAAGTCCAGAGTCCCCAGTTCTACTTTTGATCTTCTACTAATTTTCAGTAATTTTTTATTACCAGCATTCCTTGCTACAAGGATGAGTGTTTATACATGTTTGAGCTTGTTTTGTCTTGATCTTTTAGACCTGAAGAAAAAAGCAGGGTCTTGTTGTCTTTATGGACAAGTCTCTCGTAAACTTCAGGGAAGTCTAAAAACCAACTTAAACCAAGGACCCAATTAAATCTCCATCACTGTTCTACCCAAAAAAATAAAATAAAATCGAGCTCCTTCACCAAATAGCAGTAAAAATTTTTAAGAGATATTATATAAAAAAGAGGCTTCATAATGCACCCAAAGTCAAAGTTTGCTTGTTTGATACCAAATTATGGAAAAAAATAAAAATAAAAAATACATATGATTAGATGCATAATACGCCTTTTGACAGAGACTCTCTTCACAGGCCTTGGAAATTCAGGTTTTTTTAGAAATCTTAAGTTTATTTCATCATATTTACCTTGCATCAAAACACAAACCAACCTTATGGTTTTTGTGACAATGAGCACCTTTTGACAGAGACTCTCTCTTCACAGGCCGATCACACCTAAAATTATTTAATACAGAGAAAATCTCAACAATTCTAGAGCATTATTAAATGTAAAATAACATAATATAGAGAAGCCATGTCTCAACCCAAATTGATTCAAACCATTTGATTTGTTCATATCTCTATTACTAGAGCATCACTTAAAAACAAAACTGCTCCAAAAGTTCAAACACTTAAATATAATAAAAAAAATGATAAATAGCACAAGTTCAAGCCTTCAAAACTAGCAATTGCATGGAGGTCCAACACTGCTCAACGGTTTGCCTTAGCAACATGTTCAATCTCATCCTTCTTCTTGATCGCATGACTGTCAATAAACAAGGAGCATGTGGATTTAATCCCAAAGATAGAAACCATGTGCATAAGCAAGTCACAGTAATAAACAAGAGAAAAAAAAAATTGGCTGTCAATAAACAAACCATACCGATTTTATCCCAAAGGTAAGCTTTGATTCAAGAGGATTTCACATCTTAAGAAGATGCCAACTGAAATGAAGATGACTGGGGATTCCAAAGATATACCTGTTAGAAGAGCCCTTAGTGGCATTGATGAGCTCATCAGCAATGCATTCGGCAATTGTCTTGATGTTTCTAAAAGCACTCTCCCGAGCACTAGTAGTGAGAAGGTATATTGCCTGGTTGACCCTCCTCAATGGGGAGATGTCAACTGCCTGACGCCTCACAACACCTGTAGAACCAATCCTAGCAGCATCTTCCATTGGCCCACTAGATTAAAATATAAAACAGATACATCAAACATCAATCAAGACAAAGCAAACAACCGAGACATATCACGTCAAGAAAGTAACCCTAGGAAAAAAAAGTGCCTCAACAGAAGAAACTAAGCAATCAAATGACAATGAATATATACTTACTGTTCATTCAATTATGGCATTGATTCACTTAGTTTGCGTGGTCAATTGATTCAATTTGTGGTGTGTTGTCAATTGATTCAATTCGTGGCTCTGATTTGTTAATGTACAAAGAATTTTACATGGCTTACTCAAAGTAGTATTCACCAAATTGCAACTAATTTGATGGTTTATGGTGGAATGGATATGTATCCATTGCCTTCTGAGTATGGATAGTTTGGAAATAGGAAAACTTTTATATGAGTTTCCATCCACTCTTCATTCAATTTTTGTCTCAATTGATTTTGTATAAAAGAAATTCTTGTCACAAAAGAATCTCACTCCTCACTCACACAATATATTTGGGACATTCAAACAGACCCTAATCTTATTTGATATTATATATATTTATATTATATTCTTATTCCAGCCTTTTCATATCATCTCAGAAATTCTAGTCATGTGGTCCTGAACATATTTTCATATGATCCTTTCCTATCATAAAATTGGCACTAGGCCTAATTTTTTATATATATTTACTCAACCTTTCACACAATGATTTATTAAATATATATATATAGAAAGGTATAGTTATTATTTTAGTACGTTAAATATTAGGTTAATTAAAGATACAAACAAACTTAAAACTGCTATAGATGGTTTTATATTTGAAGATTTCATTGGTTGTGAACCTTCCACTGCAACTTTTATTCATTTGCATGCATTAGTGAAACTTAGACTTGTTCGAGAATTGTGAACGACATCCGTTCGGTAATCCTTGATGCGAGGGATTGGGTCTTTGACTATATTTGTTGTTCTTGTGATGTACATTTGAACTTTGTCGTATGCGATTTTTGAATTGTCCAGTTTGGACAATTTGGGAATGCAATTATCCATCTTATACTCAATAGCTCATGCAAGTCCAATGTTAGATAGAGTTTCGGTTGAGGTCCCATTGTTCTCTAGGTACATACATAGGTACAACTGATGTTGTATCTGTATCATGTACTTGGAGAACCACACGGACATGCTGCCGAAATTTTGTCTGACTAGGGGACGAAGCATTCGAGTTGTTGAATGCAAGTTGGATCGTGCATTCTTGAATAGGATAGGACTAACCACCCTGTAGTAAGGAGTTTACAGTTTATGGATAGGTGACTTTCATGATGCACGGTACCTTAGGCTAATTGTACTTGCTCATTTTAGATTTCCACAGAAATAGTTACCGAGATGGACAAAAGTTGGATTGATTTATCGAATAGGGTGTCTAGGGAATACATGGAGGGGATTAACTAGTTCATGGAATTTACCAATGGGTTTGACAATGAGTTTATCAGCTGTCCACGTAGAAAATGTGCGAATCGGTATTATTACAGAAAGAGAGTTTGTCCAAGAGCATCTGATTCTGAACGGATTCTTGAAGCAGTACAAGAATTGGATAAGACATGGAGAAGAGTATGTTTCCTGTCGTAGAGAGGAAAGAGATGAAATTGAGGTGGATGATATGTTAGAGACGGATCCGATGATCGCGATGCTAAATGATATCGCGTGCGGGTTGGCACCTGAATACACAAGCTGTGAGACTCAGGGGGCGGGTGGGAGTAATCCTCGCTTCGGTGCCGATGAAGAAGCATTGAGATATTTTGAAATTCTAGATGATGCACAGACAGAATTGTATCCTGGACGCAAGGACTTCAATAAATTGTCCTTTATTGTTGAGTTGTTGCATTTGAAGGCATTGAATCAGTGGTCTGACACGTCCTTCGATATGCTTCCCCAGTTGTTGCATCAAGTGCTCCCATCCGGCGCAAAACTTACTGAGTCCTACTATCAAGCTCGTAAGTTAACTGAAAATTTAGGCTTCATATATGAGACTTATGATGCATGTCCAAACAATTGTATGTTGTTTAGGAATGAGAATGCCCATCTTGATAAGTGCATCGTGTGTCAGATTTCGAGATGGAAGGAGGACGGAGTTGGGCACAATCGTCAGAATAGTTCTACAAGTGTTATCAATTGTGGCAAACTTGTGGCAGCTAAGCAAGTGAGATATTTCCCACTGAAGCCAAGGAAGAAGAGGCTTTTTATGTCATCAAATATTTCTAAACTGATGAGATGGGATGCCGAGATTAGCAGGGACGATGGTAGGTTAACCCATCCAGCAGATTCCCCAGCGTGGAAAGACTTCGATCGGAGGAATCCAGACTTTGCCTTGGATTGTCGCAATGTGCGGCTTGGTTTGGCTGCTGATGGTTTTAGTCCATTCAGATCCATGACTAGGGCAAATCACAGTACGTGGCCAGTTGTTTTGGTACCTTATAATCTCCCGCCATGGATGTGCATAAAGCAACATTTTCTGATCCTATCCACACTTATTGATGGACCAAGAGGACCAGGGGACAAGATTGATGTATATATGCAACCTTTGGTTGATGAATTGAACGAATTATGGGATAATGGACTGATGACATTTGATGCCGAAGGCAATGAAATGTTTAAACTCCTCGCCGCATTATTGTGGACAATCAACGACTTCCCTGCGTATGCTAACTTGTCAGGTTGGAGCACAAAGGGAGAGTTTGCATGTCCTTGCTGCAATCAGGAGAAGAAGTCAACTTGGTTGAAGCACGGCAGAAAATGGGTATACATGGGTCATAGACGTTTTCTACTTCCATTGCATAGGTTCAGGGGGGACAAAGTGTCATTTGATGGCACTCGAGAATATAGTCTAGCGCCTCGAACGATGACATGAGTTGAATTGTTGTCACAGCTCAAGTAAGAGCAAATACGTACTGTGTATGATTTTCAAGATTTACTGCCGCCCCCACCCCCCCCCCCCCCCCCCCCCCCCCCCCCCCCCCCCCGCTGCCTTCTATTCTCGGTGCAAATAGAAGGCGAAATCATAATTGGAAGAAAAAAAGTATTTTCTACTATTTACCATACTGGAAAGATAACTTACTTAGGCACAACTTAGATGTTATGCACATTGAGAAGAACGTCTGTGATAATATACTGTGGACCATTCTTGGTGTTCAGGGGAAGTTGAAGGATGGTGTCAATGCACGCCATGACTTGGAAGAAATGGGCTTGAGAAAACCATTGCACTTGCAGCTGAAAGATTCCAACAAGGCATACATGCCTCCTACGCAGTATACAATGAGTAAAGATGAGAAAGATGTCTTCCTCTCTGTTCTGAAGGGTGTCAAGGTTCATGACGGGTACTGTTCGAATATCGCTAAGCGTGTGAACATGAAAGAAAGAACATTACAGGGTTTGAAGAGTCATGACAATCATATTCTCATTCAACAGTTACTGCCTATCTCCATACAGAATTATTTGCCTAAGAATGTTGTAGCACCGTTGATTGAAGTTAGTAACTTCTTCAGACAACTGTGTTCTAGAGTTCACCGAATTGATGAGTTGAATGGTCTGTAAGAGAGGATTGCGGTGACATTGTGTCATCTAGGAAAAAAATTTCCACCTGCATTTTTCGATGTCATGGTTCACTTGACCTTACACTTAACTAGCAAAGTCGTGCTTGGTGGCCCCGTCCAATTCAGATGGATGTATCCGATCGAGAGGTACATGAACACATTGAAGAGGTATGTTCGTAATAGAGCTCGTCCAGAGGCATTGTAAGATCCCGACCCGAGTGACCTCGATTAGCGTTAATTAAGTTGTGTGTTAGTTCTAAGTGTGTTTAGTGGATTTTGATTTAGTTAGGTTTATAATAGCTTTGTTATAGCTTTGAGGAATTTTGAGTGCCTTTGTGTTTAGTGGGGCCATTTAAGGGTTCCTTTTTTTTATGACTTGTAGTCAATTGAGGGATTACTTGATATTCTTTGGATTTGTATTTTTATCCCGTTTTACTAATATCGTTGATCTCTACAACTTTCATGTTGATCCCGTCCCCGTCCCGAATCCCGAAACTTGACTTTCATTGCATTGAGGGCAAAATAGTCTTTTTACACTAAATCTGTACCCAATGTTTGATATTCCCGAACCGCAAAACATATATTTTTAGGAAACTAGAAATTTCGACAATCATTTCTTCCTTCTTCGTCGATTTCATCCGAGGTCCCGAAGACTAATATTTCAGCCTTCCAAGATTTCTAAGGGGTGGAGCCCACTTGCATTTGCTTATATAAGGAGAACCCATCTCTTTCTTTCTCTTTTTCAAGCACAAGCAACTAAACCTAGGGTTTTCTTGCCTCTCTTCTCTCTCTCTTGCCTTTTCCATCATCAAAACACCACCAACTTCGCACAAATTGAGAAATGGACTTCATCATCTTCCTCACCATCTTGAGAGCTTTCCATTGACACCATTTTTGAAGAAAACCTCCATCTCCAAGATCTTCTTTGAGCTAGCTCTTGCCATTAGAGGACCTTCCAAGTAAGCTCTCTCCCTAATCTCTTATATATGTGTTCTTCCAGTCCTTGAGAAGCTCCATTTCCATTATTGTGAGCTCTCTCTTCCTATTTCATTGTTTGACCCATTTTAGGGTTTGTTTGGGGATTTTTTTTTTGTAGAGATTGTGATCTTGAGCTTGGAGAGGTGATTAGGAGCTTGATTTTGTTGATTAGAGACCTTAAGGCAAGTGGATGAATTAATGATTTATGCATTAAATAATTTTATGAGAAATGTGTTGATTTATCATGATTTACTTGTTTTATTGTCTTGCATTGACTTGAAATGAATGCTCATTAAGAGTTTTACTAACTCATTTATTGTTTGAAAATGTGGTTGTTAGCTCTTTATTTATTGCTTGATTGAAGTTTAAATGACTCCTTCTGATTGTGGATTGTTTCTCTCCTCTTTGTGGTTGAATGTGATTGAGAAGAGGAAGGTGTTTTAATTGATGTTTATAGAGATTAGGTGATGAATTAAATGTTGAGAGAAGAAGAGGAAAAAGAAGGGAGCAAAACTGTCCCGGAACCCAATTCTGGGCAGTTCACTCGAGCAAACCTGGTGGTCGCTCGAGCGAAGTGTCCAAAACAGGCTCCGAACTATTCCAGTAGACAGTTCGCTCGAGCGAACCCTTCTTCGCTCGAGCGAACACTCACAGAATCACATCAGATCTCTTACAGAACCTTGTTAGTTCGAGCAAACTATTTGTTCGCTAGAGCCAACAGGTTCGCTCAAGCGAATCCCTTATTCGCTCGAGCGAACTCTCCCTAAATCCTCACAGAACCTCGTTAGTTCGAGCGAACTTGTGGTTCGCTTGAGCCAACAGGTTTGCTAGAGCGAACCCATTATCAGCTCGAGCGAACCTCCCAAAGAGAGCCATTCCAGAGAGTTCGTCGCTCGAGTGAACTTCTTGTCCGCTCGAGCGACCGGCACTGTTCACCTGGGACTATTCTGTGAGCAAAAATGAAACGTTTATATGATTGAGAGTTGTTTGTTGGGAACCCTATTGTGATGGGAAAACTTATAACCATTGTTTAGCACCCATTTGAGAACGAAACTAAATCACAATCTTTCATTTGAAGTTTTGAAAATCCTAAGCTGTATAAAGAGCCCAGAATGTCTCCAAATTCAAGGAGTACCAATTTTTATTGAATATTACATACGGGACCATTATTAACTTTGATCGAATTTCGAATCCCGATACTTGTCCCGAACTTCATGATTTATGATTTATCATTCCCGAAAATACCGAATTTGCAACTGTAGCATTTTGCTTGTCCCGATATGCACTTCCCGTTTGAAATGATATATGTGCCTTCGAGCACCCCTTCCCACCCGTTTATATAAGTGCATTATATGTATTTGTACATGTCTTGATTTACGATATTTAACATATGAGTCGGTAGCACTAAGCTTAGATAACCTTGTTGGTCTGATCCACCGACTTGGAGATCCCCCTCCCGTCCCGCCAGCTGCAGTTTCGATCTCGCTACCCGGTTATTACCATGGTCTTGTCCTGATGCTGCAGATTGCTACTGTGGTTCCCGATGCCCAATTCGCTATGGTGGTCATGTCCCGTATTATTATTATGTATATGTATATGTTACTTATGTTGCATCTCCTCACCTCGGTGACTGAGGTCAACATCGCGATATGCTCACGTCACTTCGGTGATAGATGACTTAGCTTCGTGTGGTTGCCATATTGCTTGTTTCTCCGAATTCCTTGGATACCTTACTTGTTTTAAATTGCATATGTGTTTTGAATAGATGATCCTCTTGTTTTATGAAATTTATTGTTTTAACAGGTTTAAATGTTTTTCCAACGTAATTTATTTTATTGATATATCTTTTCATCCACCTGCCAAACCGTCGTGTTTGACCCTTGATTTGGTACTCAGGTCCAGTTGTCGGTTTGCCCGAGGAGGAGCTTGAGGAGGTGGTCGGTGAACCGCAGCGCTTACTTGAGTGGCACGTTGATGATGTCGTTTAGACATTCGGGTGTCCGAGTTACATAACAGTTTGAGCTAGCATTAACCATTCTTTTTGGGAACTTGTTACTTTGTTTATATTGGCCTTTGTTGGCCTCTATTTTTAGGAATTGTAATTAAATGACATTGTTGTAAATTTTAACTTTCTTTTGGGAAATAGCTAATGATCATTGCTCATTTTGATACTAGTGTTAAATATGTTTTAATCTTGTTATCTTGAACATGAATGTATGAATTAGATTTGCTACACACTTCCACACTTAAAAGAAATATTCATGTTGATGTGATATCCTCACCACAAACACCTGTGGGAAATCGCATGTACGAGTGGCAACTTTGATGGACTCGTATATGTTTTGATTTAAATTAATTCATTGGCATCATTCATTCATCCCATAATTTTTAGCGTCCCGATCCCGGATTAGGCCCGCTGACCCGATCCGGGGTCGCGACAAACTGGTATTAGAGCGAGACGTGTTTCAGGCAATCAAAAGAAACTAGAAATCCTAAGAACGTGGCGATGATTCGTTAGACTCTTCGTTAGTTACTATTGTGTGAGCAATGTGTGAACCTCTATCTATTACCATGTACGAACAATTTTTGTTGTAGAGTTATGCCACCTTGTAAAAGGATAGTAAACGGCAATCCTACCGCTAGTAACAGTGATCACACAGGGTCAGTTGCAGAAGATATTCCTGACAACACCATGCAGAACCAATTCCAACAAATGATGCAAGCTATGTTAGATCAGCAGCATCAGGCTAATGAGAATCAGGCCAGATTGCAAGAACAGATGCTGAAGAAAGATGAAGACCATGCTAGGGAATTACAAGGCATGCAGAGGCAATTGTTAGAGGTTTTATAGAGGAGGTCCGAACCAGTGCAAGCTCAACCAGCTATCGTCATTAACCAAAGGGAACATGATCCAAATGCTTTGTTTGAGAAGTTTAGGAAAAAAGGCCCAAAAGAGTTTCTTGGATCAGAGGACCCACTAACTGTAGATGATTGGCTAGAGCACATGGAGAACATATTTGAGATCTTCCAATGCACCGAAGGAGGACGAGTTAAGCTAGCAACGTCTTTCTTCACCGGTTCAGCAGACATTTGGTGGAAGACCGTTAGGGAAGAATACAGACACATGGCAAATGCAGTGGCTTGGACAAATTTCAAGAGGCAGTTTGGGGACAAGTATGTACCCACACACATCAAGAGGCAGAAAGCAGTTGAGTTCCAACAACTTGTCTGGGGCAATATGACAGTCCTCGAATACCTCACTAAGTTCGAGAGATTTTCAAGATATGCTCCAAAGCTCGTGGACACAGTGGAGAAGAAGATAGCTAAGTTCCTTGAAGGACTGAATCCCATCATTGAGAGGGATGCTACGGGGGTTGTACCACCTACAACCTTCGAAGAGGCAGTCAAGAGTGCTTATAAGTTTGAGAATTTCCACCACAAGATCCTCAGACTTCAAGGCAAAGGACAACCCCAACAACAGAATAACTAGCAGCGCAACCACCAGCACAAGAGGCAGAGACATGATCGGAATGTACAGAATCCCTTAGTTTGTACACATTGTGGGAAGAACCATGAGAGTGTCCAATGTCGTACCATCACAGGGGCACTTTTCAGATGTGGTTCTATGAACCACCAGATGAGGGACTGCCCAAGGCAGAACAGGCAGAATCAGCAGCAACAGGGGGCACAGCATCCAGCACCACCTCAAATTGCAATGGTTGTGCCGAACCAAGCTAGACCCCTTTAGCAACAAGCATCCCAGCAGTAGTATAGACCACAACAGCAACAACAGCAACAGGCCTGTCAGCAAGGGCAGAATCAGGATCAGTGTCCTCAGTAGCAAAATAGGAATGCACAACAAGGCAGGCCACAGCAGGCTCAGAATAGGCCACAACAGAGAGGACAACTCTATGCAGTCAACAGAGTTGATGCAGAGGCAGCAGGAGATGTACTAGAAGGTACACTCCTTGTTTGTGGATTTCAAGCTAGGGTTTTGTTTGACCCTAGCTCTACTCCCTCCTTTATCTCTCCAAAATATGCCAAGATTATTGATATGCTTGCTAGAGATTTGGATTTTATTTTGACTGTGGCTACCCTATAGGTAAAGAAGTTATATGTAGGATTTTTTACCCTAGTTGTTCAGTTATGATAGGAGAGCTAGAGTTACAAGCAGATCTCATTTTATTGGAGATGTACGATTTCGATGTCATCCTAGGGATGGATTGGTTGGTAGGGTATCATGCTACAATGGATTGTTTCCATAAGACCCTCACCTTCAAACTAGAGGAGACACCAGCAGGGGTGTTATTTCGAGGAAACAGGACTAATCCTAGTACAATGTTCATTTCAGCGTTGAAGGCTGATAGACTTCTGAAAGGTAGATGTGAGGCTTATTTGACGTTTATCACGGAGGATAAACGGTCCCAAGGGGTGAAGGAGATCCCAATTGTTTGGGAATTCCAGGATGTTTTTCCGGAGGAGATTCCAGGTTTGCCACCTATTAGAGAGATAGATTTCACTATCGAGTTATTACCAGGGACCGCTCCGATCTCCGTTACACCTTATAGAATGGCTCCGGTGGAATTGGGAGAATTGAAAACACAATTGCAAGAATTGTTAGACAAAGGTTTTGTAAGACCTAGTATTTTGCTATGGGGAGCTCCGGTATTGTTTATTAAGAAGAAAGATGGTTCAATGAGGATGTGCAATGACTATCGGAGATTAAACCAAGTGACCATCAAGAACAAGTATCCTTTGCCAAGGATAGATGAATTGTTTGATCAGTTACAAGGTGCTTCTTACTTTTCGAAGATTGATTTGAGATCTGGTTACCATCAGCTGAGAGTCAGAGAATCAGATGTATTGAAGACAGCTTTCCGGACAAGATATGGACACTATGAGTTTCTAGTGATGCCATTTGGATTGACTATTGCACCAGCAATGTTCATGGCATTGATGAATAAGATATTCGCAGAGTACCTGGACCAGTTTGTAGTGGTATTCATCGATGATATTTTGGTGTACTCCAAGGCCAAAGAAGAGCATGAAGAACACTTGAGGATAGCATTGCAACTTCTGAGAGAGAACCAACTGTATGCAAAACTCAATAAGTATGAATTTTGGTTAAAGCAAGTAGCATTTTTAGGGCACATTATCTCCAGAGAAGGACTATCAGTAGATCCGTCCAAGATTGAGGCAGTAGTACAGTGGGAAAGACCGAAGAATGTGTCGGAAATCAGAAGTTTTCTAAGACTGGCAGGCTACTACCGGAAGTTTGTTCAAGGATTTTCGTCGATTGCGCCATCTTTGACGAAGTTAACAAGGAAGAATGTGCCATATGCGTGGTTTGACAAGTGTGAAGATAGTTTCCAAGAGCTGAAGAAGAGATTAACCACAACACCAGTCCTTACTTTGCCATCCAGAAGCGGCGGTTTCACCATTTTTACCGATGCTTCGAATGTTGGACTTGGATGTGTGTTGATGCAAGATGGAAAAGTAATAGCCTATGGATCCCGGCAGTTGAAAGATCACGAAAAGAATTATGCCACCCATGATCTTGAGTTAGCAGCGGTTGTTTTCGAATTGCAAATGTGGAGACATTACCTCTATGGAGAGAAATTTAAGGTACACTCCGATCACCGCAGCTTACAGTACTTGTTTTCACAGAAGGAACTAAATATGAGGCAGAGAAGATGGATGGAATATATCAAGGATTATGATTTTCCAATCAAGTACCACCTGGGGAAAGCAAATGTAGTTGCTAATGCTTTGAGCAGGAGGTCAGTGGCACTTGTATTTTTGAGCAATTTGAGGAGTTGAGAATAGATTTACAGCCACTGAAGAAGGGTGTTACACTAGCCAACATGTCAGTGTCAGAACCTTCTTTCATCCAGAAGATTAAAGATAGTCAGTTGCAAGATCCAGAGTTGACCAAGATTTCAGAGCATATAGCAAATCGTCCTGATTTTCGCATTGTTGATGGAGTTATGTACTACCGTGACCGTTTGTGTGGGCCAAACGTTGAAGAATTGAGGAATGATATCATGACAGAGGCTCACAATACAAGGTATTCCATGCATCAAGACAGTACGAAGATGTATTAGAACTTAAAGGGCAGATTTTGGTGGAACAACATGAAGAGAGAGATAGCAGCGTTTGTCTCCCGTTGTATGACATGTCAGTTGATTAAGGCAGAGCACCAGAAGCCTCCAGGGTTATTGCAACCGTTAGAAATTCTGGAATGGAAATGGGAACACATTACCATGGATTTCATTTTAGGACTACCGAGGACCAACAATGGCAATGATGCTATCTGGGTCATTGTGGACCGTCTTACCAAGTCAGCTCATTTCATCCCGATGAAGACAGGAAAGAAGATGCACGTGCTACCTTTGGCAGAGTTGTTTGTCAGTGAGATTTTCAGCAGACATGGTTAGCCAGTTTCCATCACGTCTGATCAAGACAGCAGATTTGTCTTGAGATTTTGGAAGACATTACATGAGTCTATGGGTACAAGACTACAGTTCAGTACAGCTTACCATCCTCAGACAGATGGCCAATCAGAGAGAACGATTCAGACTCTTGAGGATATGCTCCGTGCTTGTGTGTTAGACTTTAAGACCCAATGGGATGAGACTCTACCGTTGTGTGAGTTCGCGTACAACAACAGCTACCACTCGAGCATTGGGATGGCGCCTTTTGAGGCATTGTATGGCAGAATGTGTAGGACACCTGTTTGTTGGGAAGAAGTCGGTACCCGCAGTTTACATGGGCCAGCTATGGTAAGTGAAACCAGTGACAAGGTCAAGCAAAAGTCAAGAACGCCTGAAAGTAGCCCGGAGTAGACAGAAGAGTTATGCAGATTCTCACAGAAGGGATTTACTGTTTAAAGAAGGAGACAAGGTTTTCTTGAAAGTGTCACCTACAAGGGGAACACTGAGATTCGGACAGAAAGGCAAGTTATCGAGGAGATACATTGGACCTTATGACATTGTGAGTAGGATTGGTGACCTGGCTTATAGATTAGCCTTACCACTTGAGCTTTCCGGTGTACACAATGTTTTCCTTGTGTCTAAGTTGAAGAAGTACGTTCCCGATCCTTCACATGTACTCCGGCATGAACCATTGGAAATCAGAGAATATGCAACCTATGTCGAGAAGCCTACTCAGATCATTGATACAAAGGAGCAAGAATTGAAGACACGGACTATCCAGTGGGTGAAAGTGCTTTGGGAGAATCATGGACGGGAAGAGGCAATGTAGGAATTACGAGACCAAGTGCAGAAGAAGTACCCACATATTCTACCCGAGGTGAGTTTTGTATTTTATCTGGAGGACCAAATATCCCAAGGGGTGGAAGATGTAAGACCCCGACCCGAGTGTCCTCGATTAGTGTTAATTAAGTTGTGTGCTAGTTCTAAGTGTGTTTAGTGGATTTTGATTTAGTTGCGTTTATAATAGTTTTGTTATAGCTTTGGAGAATTTTGAGTGCCTTTGTGTTTAGTGGGGGCCCTTTAGGGGTTCCTTTTTTCAATGACTTGCGATCAATTGGGGGATTACTCGAGATTCTTTGGATTTGTATTTTTATCTCGTTTTACTAGTATCGTTGATCTCTACAACTTTCATGTTGATCCCGTCCCCGTCCCGAATCCCGAAACTTGACTTTCATTGTATTGAGGGAAAATAGTCTTTTTACACTAAATCTGTACCCAATGTTTGATATTTCCGAAATCCGCGAAACATATATTTTTTGGAAACTAGAAATTTCGGCGATCATTTCTTCCTTCTTCGTCGATTTCATCCGAGACCCCGAAAACTAATATTTCAGCCTTCCAAGATTTCTAAGTGGTGGAGCCCACTTGCATTTGCTTATATAAGGTGAACCCATCTCTTCCTTTCTCTTTTTCAAGCACAAGCAACTAAACCTAGGGTTTTCTTGCCTCTCTTCTCCCTCTTACTTTTTCCATCATCAAAACACCACCAACTTTGCACAAATTGAGAAATGGACTTCATCATCTACCTCACCATCTTGAGAGCTTTCGATTGACACCATTTTTAAAGAAAACCTACATCTCCAAGATCTTCTTTGAGCTAGCTCTTGCCATTAGAAAACCTTCCAAGTAAGCTCTCTCCCTAATCTCTTATATATGTTTTCTTCAAGTCCTTGAAAATCTCCATTTCCATTATTGTGAGCCCTCTCTTCCTATTTCATTGTTTGACCCATTTTAGGGTTTGTTTGGGGAATTTTTTGTAGAGATTGTGAACTTGAGCTTGGAGAGGTGATTAGGAGATTGATTGTGTTGATTAGAGACCTTGAGGCAAGTGGATGAATTGTTGATTTGTGTATTAAATGATTTTATGAGAAATGTGTTGATTTATCATGATTTACTTGTTTTATTGTCTTCCATTGACTTGAAATGAATGCTCATTAAGAGTTTTACAAACTCATTTATTGTTTGAAAATGTGGTTGATAGCTCTTCATTTATTGCTTGATTGAAGTTTAAATGACTCCTTGTGATTGTGGATTGTCTCTCTCCTCTTTGTGGTTGAATGTGATTGAGAAGAGGAAGGTGTTTTAATTGATGTTTATAGAGATTAGGTGATGAATTAAATGTTGAGAGAAGAAGACTTGATCCACTCATGTTGATGAGGAATGGGACTCAAAAGAGTTGTAAGAAAGAGAGGAAAAAGAAGGGAGCAAAACTGTCCCAGAACCCATTTCTGGGCAGTTCGCTCGAGCGAACCTGGTGGTCGCTCAAGCGAAGTGTCCAGAACAGGCTCCGAACAATTCCAGTAGACAGTTCGTTCGAGCGAACCCTTCTTCGCTCGAGCGAACACTCCCAGAATCACATCAGAGCTCTCACAGAACTGTGTTAGTTCGAGCGAACCCCTTATTCGCTCGAGGGAACTCTCCCCAGATCCTCATAGAGCCTCATTAGTTTGATCGAACTTGTGGTTCGCTTGAGCCAACAGGTTCGTTAGAGAGAACCCATTATCAGCTCGAGCGAACCTCCCAAAGAGCTCGTCGCTCGAGCGAACTACTTGTCCGCTCGAGCGACCGGCACTGTTCACCTGGGACTATTCTGTGAGCAAAAATGAAATGTTTATATGATTGAGAGGTGTTTGTTGGGAACCCTATTGTGATGGGAAAACTTAGAACCATTGTTTAGCACCCATTTGAGAACGAAACCAAATCACAAGCTTTCATTTGAAGTTTTGAAAATCCTACGCTGTATAAAGATCCTGAAATGTCTCCAAACTCAAGGAGTACCAATTTTTATTTAATATGACATACGGGACCTTTATTCACTTTGATCGAATTTCGAATCCCGATACTTGTCCCGATCTTCATGATTTATGATTTATCATTCCCGAAAATACTGAATTTGCAACTGTAGCATTTTGCTAGTCTCGATATGCACTTCCCGTTTGCAATGATATATGTGCCTTCGAGCACCCCTTCCCACCCGTTTATATAAGTGCATCATATCTATTTGTACATGTCTTGATTTACGATATTTAACCTATGAGTCGATAGTACTAAGCTTGGATAACCTTGTTGGTCTGATCCACCGACTTGGAGATCCCCCTCCCGTCTCGCTAGCTGCAGTTTGGATCTCACTACCAGGTTATTACCGTGGTCTTTTTCCGATGCCGCAGATTGCTACTGTGGTTCCCGATGCCCGGTTCGCTACCGTGGTCATATCCCGTATTATTATTATGTATATGTATATGTTACTTATGTTGCATCTCCTCACCTCGGTGACTGAGGTCAACATCCCGATATGCTCACGTCACTTCGGTGATAGAGGACTTAGCTTCGTGTGGTTGCTATATTGCTTGTTTCTCCGAATTCCTTGGATACCTTACTTGTTTTAAATTGCATATATGTTTTGAATAGATGATACTTTTGTTTTATGAAATTTATTGTTTTAACTAGTTTAAATGCTTTTCCAAGGTAACTTCTTTTATTGATATATCTTTTCACCCACCTGCCAAACCGTCATGTTTGACCCTTGTTTTGGTATTCAGGTCCAGTTGTCGGTTTCCCCGAGGAGGAGCTTGAGGAGGCGGTCGGTGAACTATAGCGCTTAGTTGAGTGGGACGCCGATGATGTCGTTTAGACATTCGGGTGTCCGAGTTATGTAACATTTTGGATTAGGATTAACCATTCTTTTTGGGAACTTATTACTTTGTTTATATTGGCCTTTATTGGCCTCTATTTTTGAGAATTGTAATTAAATGACATTGTTGTAAACTTTAACTTTCTTTTGGGAAATAGCTAATGATCATTGCTCATTTTGATACTGGTGTTAAATATGTTTTAATCTTGTTATCTTGAACATGAATATATGAATTAGATTTGCTACATGCTTCCACACTTAAAAGAAATATTCTTGATGATGTGATATCCTCACCGCGGACACCTGTGGGAAATCGCATGTACAATTGGAATCTTTGATGAACTTGTGTACGTTTTTATTTAAATTAATTCATTGGCATCATTCATTCATCCCATAATTTTTAGCGTCCCTATCCCCGATTAGTCCCGCTGACCCGATCCGGGGTCGCGATAGGCATCAATAGCTAAGGGGTATTTGATGGATGAGTGCACCAATTTATGCGCAGCATATTTTAAAGATAATATTGAAACAAAGTTAACTAGGCCCTCGCGGATTAATGATGGTCCAGTTGGGGAGGGCACGCAATTTGATCTCAACAATATTGAGTGGATTCAAGCTCACCGGTGGGTGTTGTTTAACACCCCATTTGTTGTGGCTTTCACTCAGTAAGTTATCACTCATTCATAAGAGTAGCTTGTCAATTTTTTGCCTAAATTATCATACTTGTTGTTAACACGTGTTATGCATCGCAGGACACACATCGATGAGCTCAAACGGGACATGCCTCGTGCTACAGAGAATAAAATTCATCAGTCCCATTATCAGTCATTTCACGAATGGTTCAAGAATCACGTACGTATTCAATCATTAGGAGTAGTTTCACTTGTTCCTGTCATATTACTTTCATGTAATGATATTCAGTGATTACATACATTGTGTAGGTGTGTAGCTTACGAAGAACCAACGATCCTAATTTGACCGATGAAATGAACTAGTTCGCTGATGGCCCCCTTTATAACGGCCCGACGTTACACAACTTGTGATGTCAACGGTTTTCGATTTCGCATCAAGGATGTAGATGAGAAACGAGCAACACAAAATAGTGGGCTCGGTTGTCCATCTGTCGATGCTGGTTACTACTATGGCCAGTTGAAGGATATTGTTGAAGTTCTATACAATCACGGGTTGAAGTTTCTGTTGTTTAAGTGTGATTGGGTGGATCCCATCCGAGGGGTGAAAACAGATAATTACAAATTTACATTGGTAAATCTTAACAATTTGTTACAACGTGATGATCAAATAAGTGTCGAACCCTACATACTGTCCTCAATGGCGGAGCAGGTTTACTATGTCAGAGATTTGAAAGATCCTAACTGGTAGGTAGCATTTAAAATGTCAAGGAGGGGAATGTATAAAATTGAATGTGATGAGCCAGATATTGATGCATTCGCCCAACAAGTTCTTGACCATAATGCAGTTGTTCAACGTGATGAAGATGTTAATTGGGTTCGGGAAACCATTGAAGGAGATAAAGTTGACTTACATGACCAGTGAACGGTGGGGAACTAATTCACCAATGTTAAATTTCAGTGTAAATAATTTTAAAGTGTTGATTTCAATTATCTCGTTTAATGAAATTTATCTTCCAAACATTTGAACAAATATGTCAGGACGAAAGAGGAGAGATCGTCCACGGACGATGGATGAGCTGTTGCGCCAGGCCCAGGCCAAGGCCAACATGCCATCTGGGGAGCCTAGATCGACACTGGATGCCGTCCATTCTAGTTCGATGGCCCCACTGAGTAGGCCATCGACGTCTCATCCGAGTCCATCCACCCCAGTGGATGCTTCGGTGTCGACTTCTTCAGACCGACACTAGATGCTGCCCAGTCTAGTTCGATGGCCCCATCGAGTAGGCCATCAACATCTCATCCGAGTCCATCAACCCCAATGGACGCTTCGGCGTCGACTTCTTCAGCTCCACCGTCTTGGCTTGCATCGGTCGATACACAGACCGGTATAAGTTTATTTAATTAAAATATTTTAATTCTAGCAAATTATTTTATTTCAATTTAATTAGATTATCTATAATTTTAACAGGTGCTACGAGCACAGGCCCATCTTCTAGCATGGGGAGAGGCCCTGCTAGAGGGATCCGGACGTGGAGTTTCGGTCATCCCATTGATGTGGAGTTTGATGAGACATACCATCCGGTGGGTCCGCGTGCTCGCCAGCTCATCAGCCAATTGGGACCATATGCATTCCCTTTGACTACACTTGATTGGGAGACATTCCCAGTGGAGATACTAGATCGTACCTGGCAACAGGTTAAGGTAATAATTTAACATATCTCCTCATGATGTGTCAATTTAAACCATAACTTAATGAAAAATTATTTGTCGTTTTCAGGACAATTTGAGGGTATGTCCTGAGCTCTTCCGGCTAGTTTGCATGTCAAAGTGATGGAAAATGTGAAAAGATCATAAAAATAAAATGAAGATGCAGCATTGAAAGCCACATCAAGATGCGCCCGACATACTTGAGCGAGTTTCGAGGGGCGTTCTCTCGGATCAGTGGACTCAGCTCGTCCGGTACTGGACGAACGAGAAGGCAAAGGTGAGAAACTTGTAATTTTTTTATTTTAATTTTAACAATTTGCTAGTGACTAACGTAACTAACAAAAATTAACTGATAAATATTGAAAACAGAGAGAGGCTGCTACGAATGCGCGAAACCGCGCAATGCAGGGTCCCTCACACAGGTTGGGAACTCGACACGTCACCCAGGTCCGCCACGAGGTAAAAAGTTAGATCGTACATGTAATTTATATTTTTGTCATTCTGTATGATAGTATACTAATAATATAACTCTCCATCAAACAGTTGCGTTCCGAGGGTGTTCCGGTCGACAGGATGTCCGTCTTGATGCGTGCTCGAGATCCTCGCCACCATGAGGTTGCAGCTATTTTCGTAAGTAATTATATTGAATCGCTTAAATTATCTGTCTATTACTATGTCTTGTTATGAATGATAATATATTAAATGAATCAACTACGCAGGCCCAGTATTAGTCACATCTGGAGGAGTTACCCAAGGAGGAGCGCAGTTTGCCATCGCGGAGGGATGAGATATTCCACACCGTCGTTGGCCGGGACGGGCACGGATACACGCTTATGTATGGGACGGGCATTCCACGCTCGCACATTGCTCGATCGGAGTCATCCGGTGCTAGCTCCTCCCAGGGCTTGCGCCTCCGTAAAGATGAGGAGGTCGAGGAGTTGCTGCAGTTTATGAAGGCAGCGATCAGAGAAGAGGTGACCAATGAGGTTAGGGCAGAGATGAGGGTCAAGTTGAGAGTGGAGATGGCAGAGCTGGAGGCCCGTCTACACAAAGTCGCGGCCCGCTCGCTTCAGACCCACCACCCACTACTTAGGTTAGTAAGAAAGAATTTTGTACGTTTAAATTGTCAATTATGTCATTGAAGTGTCAATATTTATGTTTTTTAAATTGTTTGTAACTGTATAATAAATAATTACAGGCACCTGACGCTGGTAGCGGCCACCGGGCCCGTCATGACTTGGTTGGAGAGGGCAGTCATGATCTAGCAGGCTCGACTGATCCTGATCAGGTATAATTATTTTTTTAATTCAAGATTTCAACATGTATAGAAATTTGTTAAGTTGTGTAAGAAATTTATAGATTTTGAAACTTAAAATGTTAGAAACTTAGGTTGAAAATGGACGGGCACGAGGCCGTAGTCATTCATGACTTACAGGAACTGACGGAACGAGATTTCGACTCTCGGATTGCTCGTAAAGTTGAAACGTAGGTTTAACTTAAAACGTTAACTTAAAACTTAGAAAATCAGCCTTCGGGCGCCCAAAACGAGCAAACGAGCTCCGGTACCCGTGAAACTAGATGGGCACGGGCCCGTAGTCATTCCTGACTTGCAGGAACTCACGGAACGAGATTCCGACTCCCGTATTGCTCGTAAAGTTGAAACGTATGTTTAAGTTAGAACGTTAACTTAAAACTTAGAAAACTAGCCTCCGAGCGCCCAAAATGAGCAAACGGGCTCCGGTGCCCGTGAAATTGGACGGGATGGGCCCATAGTCATTCCTGACTTGCAGGAACAGACGGAACAGGATTCTCCCGGATTGCTCGTAAAGTTGAAACGTAGGTTTAACTTAAAACGTTAACTTAAAACTTAGAAAACCAGGCTCTGGCGCCCAAAATGAGAAAACGGGCTCTGGTGCCCGTGAAATTAGACAGGCACGGGCCCGTAGTCATTCCTGACTTGCCGGAACTAATGGAATGAGATTCCAACTCCTGGATTGCTCGTAAAGTTGAAACGTAGATTTAATTTGGAACGTTAACTTAAAACTTAGATCACCAGCCTTCGGCAACCCAAAATGAGAAAACGGGCTCCGGTACCCGTGAAACTGGATGAACACGGGACCATAGTCCTTCTTGACTTTCAGGAACTGACAGAACGAGATTCCGACTACCGGATTGCTGGTAAAGTTGAAACGTAAGTTTAACTTAGAACGTTAACTTAAAATTTAGAAAACCAGCCTCCGGGCGCCCAAAATGAGTAAACGGGCTCCGGTGCCTATGAAACTGGATAAGCACGGCCCGTAGTCGACTTGTAGGAACTGACGGAACGAGATTCCGACACCCGGATTGCTCGTAAAGTTGAAACGTAGGTTTAACTTAGAACGTTAACTTAAAACTTAGAAAACCAGCCTCCGCGCACCCAAAACGAGTAAACGGCCTCCGATACCCGTGAAACTGGACAGCATGGGCCCGTAGTCATTCCTGACTTGTAGGAACTGGCAGAACGAGATTCCGACTCCCGGATTGTTTGTAAAGTTGAAACGCAGGTTTAACTTAAAACATTAACTTAAAATTTAGAAACCAGCCTCCGGGCGCCCAAAATGAGATAAAAAAGGCTTCGGTGCCCGTGAAACTGGACATACACGGGCCCGTAATCATTCCTGACTTGTAAGAATAGACGAAACGAGATTCCAACTCCCGGATTGCCCGTAAAGTTGAAACGTAGGCTTAACTTAGAACGTTAACTTAAAACTTAGACAACCAGCCTCCGGGCTCCCAAAACAAGCAAACCGGCTTTGGTGCCCACAAAACTGGACGGGCATGGGCCCGTAGTCGTTCCTGACTTGCAGGAACTGTCAAACCCCAACCCAGGATTAACCCATTAGTGTTTGCTTAGTGTGTGCTTAGTCTTAATCGGGTTAGTTATCATGGGTTAGAGTGTGATTAGTTTTTAGTCATGGTTTTTAGCTTTGGGGGAGTTCGAGAACGTTTAGTGTGTACTAGGCTCACTCAGGAAGGCCTGGGTGTACGTGCAAGCGTGGGAAGATCGTGTTTGGTTTTGTGTTAATCGTGATTTTCATTTCATTTGATTGGTTTTATGATTATGTGCAACTTTCGTGTTTAGCCCATCTGTGTTTGAAGCCCAGAAACTCAAGTTTTGGACCAAAAGGGTAAAATAGCCTTTTCACACTCAAATCTGGACACAATTTTCGAGATCCCAAAACCATGTCAAAACTATACTTTTTGGAAACTAGATATTTCAAGGATCATTTTATCCTTCTTCGTCGACTTCGTTTGAGGCCCACAAGACCATGTTTTGACTCATGCAAGATTGGCACTAAGAGGGACCCACTTGTCTAGCACTTAAGCCCTTTTTTCCTTCTCCTTTTCCCCATTCCACAAAAATCCTGCAACTTCTTCTTGACCTAGGGCTGAAAACCCTTTTTCTCTCTTCTTCTTCTCTTCTTGAATGCTTGAGCTATGAGTCTCCAAATGAAATTCTAAAATCATCATCTTCTTCCTCTCAAGACAAGCTCTCCATTGATACCATTTTCTTGAAGTTTCTTGGTGGGAAAGATCTCTATTTTCTTCTTCACATCTTGTTTGGGCACCTCTAGGTAAGAGCTTTCAACCATCTCTTCAATAGAGTTCTTTCTACTTCCAAAGATCATGTTTTCCTAACTTGTAGCACCTATTATGAAATGGGTTGCTTGGTTACATTTTTGGGTGAGTTTTGAATGGATTTAATTGGATTTTTGGTAGTTCTTGGCTTGGCATTTGGTTTGGAGTGCTTGAAGAAGAATCTTGTTTTCATTTGGCTAAGGCGAGTGATCTATTTAGGTTGTTTATGCATGTGGTTTTATGGAATTGTTATTTGGTATTATTGCTTTGTTTTGCTAGGTTTTCATGTTGATGTCTTACTTTGGAGAATGCAAGCATGTCTAATAGCCTTCCAAACTCTCAGATTTCATATCTTTTAATCAAGTCTTGCTTTTGTTGAAGGTTGGATTTGTTTTGAGAAGAAAGGGATTGAAGTATTTTGAAATGGGTTTCCATGTTAATGACTTGGTTAAGTATGAAATAAATGCCCAATGTGAGCCTTGATAGCATGTATATTCATGTATCTAGTTTGCTAATTAGGTTGGAAAGATTGTAGAAAAGAAAGGAAGGAAAGGAAGGACCAGTGCACTGCAGAAATCAGAACTGGGTTCTGATTTCCGCAGTTCACGCGGTCGACCGGCCAAGGGGCGCGGTAGACCGGGGACACTGGGATTGGTCCCAGTTGGATGACCTGCTGCACTGCGGGAATGACTGTTCCTACAGTTCACGCGGTCGACCGGCCAGGGGGCGCGGTCGACCGGCGACACAGGGTCAGGTTCTCTGGAACCTGACCAAAACACTATTCACTGAATTAAAAGTTACAACTTTGAGTCGACCGGGACTTGGCCGGTCGAACGGGCTCACAGTGTACGCGGTCGACCGGCCAAGGGCCAGGTCGACCGGGCACACTGGAATTTCCCCTGTTTAAGATGAGTTTTGCCCATTTGCATTTTCTTTTAAAAATCTGAAAACTAGGCTATATTAAGGACTTTGAATAGACATTGTGTGAATGGAACTCCATGCTATGCACTAACTTCGGGGGCACCAATCCTTGTATTTTAAATATAGAGTTCCAATCAACCAATGGTCAATGAATAGCCTAAGCATGTACTTGATAAAATTATCGTGTTTTGAGCGTTGATTTAAGACCGCAAGTCATATCGTGTACTCGTTTTGAAATCAAGTTTATAAGCTCGTTCGAAGATGTGTTTCAAGTATTAAATGGGGATCACTCCTATAAGTTGTGAGCATATATATTATGTATTTTGCTAGTCGTGCCTCGTCTTGCCGTAACAAGTGATTTCCCCTTTTATTTTCGATATGTTTGAATCGTGTTTAGCGTGTTTTGTGCATTCATGAACTCAAGTGAACGCCACAGAGCTTGGACTGCCCTTTCAGTCTGATCCACTGTCTGGGGGTCCTTAAACATGTGAGCTAACTGCAGATTAGTCGTGTATTTACTACACATCGTGCGTGTCTAGTTCCGCGGCCGGAATCACGTATTTGTGGGAATCGTGTCGTGTTATACTATGTATATTCGTGCTTGTCGTGCGTGTTTACTCTTTTCATTATAAATGATAGAGAAAGGATGGGCTCTTTGTGGATTTATGATTCATGATATACATGTTATGCATTCATGTTAGTTTGTCTTCGATTTAGAAAAGTATTTGTTTTACATTCAGCAAAGTACTTCTTTATGTCTCGATTAAACGTTGTTTTACATGCTTTCACTTAAAAGTGATTTCTTGCCAAGCCGTCGTGTTTGATGCTTGTATTTTGGTGACCAGGTGCAGGAGGCTATCCCTTTGAGGAGGAGTGCCAGGAGGAGGCTGTTGAGCCTACCTTAGCCCGTGAGTGGCAACCCGACGACGTCATCTAGACGTTGGGACGGGTCTTGAGTTCCGATGTACCACATTTTGGGTTTTGATATTACTTTTGGTATTGTATTGGCCTTTGCTGGCCTCTTATTTTGGGAAGTGTAATAACTTAACATACTCTTTGAACTTTGTAACTTGAATTATTATGGGAATGCCTCGTTATGTCTTCATTCTGATATTTGAGTCTTGATGACATTATGTTTATATTCTGTCATGACTTGTTAAGATGTGATTTGCCACGCGCTTTCGCATACTTGATCATGTGAGTTGGTTGTTCCTTGTGTTTTTCGGAACCCTCATCGCGGGAACCTGTGGGAGGTTTAATTATCTTATAATTAATCATCTACACCACCACTTTTAATGCCGCGGCCTCGGTCCGGGGTCGCGACAGGAACTGACGGAACGAGATTCTGACTCCCAGATTGCTCGTAAAGTTGAAACGTAGATTTAACTTAGAACGTTAACTTAAAACTTAGAAAACCAGCCTACGGGCGCCCAAAATGAGCAAACGGGCTCCGGTGCTGTGAAATAGGACGGGCATGGGTCCGTAGTCATTCCTGACTTGCAGAAACTGACGGAACAAGATTTCGACTCCCGGATTGCTCGTAAAGTTGATATGTAGATTTAACTTAGAACATTAACTTAAAACTTAGAAAACCAGCCTCCGGACCCTCATAACGTGCAAACGGGCTCCAGCACCAGTGAAACTTGACGGGCATGGGCCCCTAGTCATTCCTGACTTGCAAGAACTAACGGAATGAGATTCCGACTCCCGGATTGCTTGTAAAGTTGAAACGTAGGTTTAACTTAAAACGTTAACTTAAAACTTAGAAACTCAGCCTCCGGGCGCCTAAAACGAGCAAACGGGCTCCGATGCTAGTGAAACTAGACAGCCAAGGGTCCATAGTCATTCTGACTTGCCGAAACTGACGGAACGAGATTCCGACTCCAGGATTGCTCATAAAGTTGAAACGTAGATTTAACTTAGAACGTTAACTTAAAACTTAGAAAACCAGCCTCCGGGAACCCTAAACGAGCAAACGGGCACCGGTGTCGCGACCCGAGACCGGGTCCCCGGGGCCTAATCCGGGATCGGGACTAAATGATTATGTTATGTGGATGATGATGCACAATCCTATGAATTAATTTAAATCAAAACGTATATGAGTCCATCACAGATGCCACTCGTACACGCGATTTCCCACAAGTGTCCACGGTGAGGATATCACATCGACATGAATATTTCTTTTAAGTGCGGAAGCATGTAGCAAATCTAATTCATACATTCATGCCCAAGATAACAAGATTAAAATATATTTAATAATAGTATCAAAATGAGCAATGATCATTAGCTATACCCAAAAGAAGGTTAAAGTTTACAACAAGATCATTTAATTACAATTCCCAAAAATAGAGGCCAACAAAGGCCAATATAAACAAGATAGTAAGTTCCCAAAAGAAAAGTTAATTCCTAACCCAAAATGTTACGGGACTTAAACACCTGAATGTCTAAACGACATCATCGGCGTGCCACTCAACGAAATGTGGCGGTTCTCCGACCGGCTCCTCGTACTCCTCCTCGGGATAACCGACGACGGAACCTAAGTACCAAAAACAAGGGTCAAACACGACGGTTTGACAAATGGGTGAAAAGATATCACAATATCAAAATTACCTTGGAAAACGTTTAAACCTGTTAAAACATTAAATCTCATAAAACAGGATGATCATTTATTCGAAACATAAATGCAATATAAAACATGTAAGGTATCCAAGGAAAACGGGAAACAAACAAGATGGTAACCACAAGAAGCTAAGTCCTCTATCACCGAAGTGACGTGAGCATATCGGGATGTTGACCTCAGTCACTAAAGTGAGGAGATACAACATTAGTAATATATACATATACATAATAATAATACGGGACATGACCAAGGTAGCGAAGCGGGCATCGGGAATCAAAGTAGCAATATGCGGCATCAGGACAAGACGTACTACTGTAATAACTGGATAGCGGGATCCAAACTGCAGCTGGCGGGACGGGAGGGGGATCTCCAAGTCGGTGGATCAAACCGGCAAGGTTATCCAATCTTAGTGGTGCCGACTCATAGGTCAAATATCGTAAATCAAGACATGTACAAATACTTATGATGCACTTATATAAACGGGCGGAACATAGTGCTTAAGGCACAAATATCATTTCAAACGGGAAGTGCATATCGGGACTAGCAAAATGCTACAGCTGTAAATTCAGTATTTTCGGGAATGATAAATCATATATCATGAAGTTCGGGACAATTATCGGGATTCGAAATTTGATCAAAGTGAATAAAGGTCCCGTATGTCATATTCAATATAAATCGATACTCCTTGAGTTTGGAGACATTCCGGGCTCTTTATACACCTTGGATTTTCTTAAGGCTTCAAATGAATCTTTGTGTTATGTATTTTTTCTCAAACGAAGTCCATACATATCTCTGGTTGAACAGTCCCCATCATTCTCTACAAGGGTGCACAAATGATTGGGACAGAATCCTCTTCATTTCTCTTTATTTCAGAAATTCTGTGTAATCTCGGTCAGCTGGCGGTTAGCTGGCGGTCAGCCACTGGATAACCACGAGACTGACCGCGGATACACCAGGTAGCTACAGAACTCTGGAAATGTAACCGAAATGGGTTCGGTTAGCTGACAATGAGTCGTCGATGTGTTTGGCGGTTAGCCGTTGGCTAACCGTGAGGCTGACAGCGCCCTCTGGGAGAAAACATGCTCTCTGGAAAAGTGGCCGCGACGGTTCGGTCATCTGGCGGTTAGCCGCAGGCTAACTGCAGGGCTAACCGCAAATTCTGGGTGAATATTTGCTCTCTGGAAACGTTACTGCAATGGTTCGGTTAGCTGGCGGTTAACTGCCGGTCACTTAGCGGCTTGCCGATAGGTGACCACTGGCTGAGCCGCCAGGTGCGGAAAAATCCTTCTGTACTCAGATATGAGCTTATTTCTCCCTTAAACCATTTCCTTTCATTCCCATTCATTTTCCTGCAATAAGATGAGCTACAAGCTCCTTCTATTCAACATTCAACACTTCTCCAATACTCCTATGAGTATTCATCCAATCAACCTTTCTTCTTCTCATTCACATTCAACCACAAAGAGGAGAGAAACAATCCATAATCACAAGAAGTCATTTAAACTTCAATCAAGCAATAAATGAAAACTACCAACCACATTTCCAAAACCATTAAATGAACTAATAAGAGTCATTAATGCACGTTTATTTCAAATCAATGCAAATCAATAATGGTAGGAAACATGTATTGAAATCATCCATGCATTTCATCAAAATCATTCAAAACTCAAATATCAAATCATCCACTTGCCTCAAATCCAAGCTAAACAAAAAGATCTTCTAATCACCCTCTCAAGCTCAAAATCAACAATCTCTACAAAAACCCCAAACAAACCCTAAAATGGGTCAAACAAAGAAATAGGAAGAGAGAGCTTCCAAAAATGGAAATGGAGCTCCTCTAAGGTCACAAGAATACAAATCTAGAAGATGGAGATGATTGCTTACCTATAGGTTCTCCAAATGGGCAAAACAAGCTCAATGAGGATCTTGAAAATGGAGGTTTTCTTGAAAAATGGTATCAAGATGAAGCCTTCAAGGAGAGGAAGAGAATGGTGATCCCTATTTTGTTGTTGGTGCAAGTTTGGTGGTGTCTTGATGATGGTAAAGCAAGAGGGATAAGAAAGGCAATGAAAACCCTAAACTAAGCTCTTGTTGTGCTGGAAAATGGAGAAAGAAAGAGATGGGTTCTCTTATAAAGGCAATGCAAGTGGGCTCCACTACTAGGAAACATTGTGGGGTCAAAATCATGGCTTTCAGGACTTCGGATGAAATCGATGAAAAAGGAAGAAATGATCGTCGAAATTTCTAGTTTCCATAAAAAATATGTTTCGCGGGTTTCAGGAATATCAAATATCGGGTACAGATTTAGTGTAAAAAGACTATTTTGCCCTCAATGCAATGGAAGTCGAGTTTCGGAATTTGGGACGGGAACGAGATCAACATGAAAGTTGTAGAGATCGACGAGATTAGTAAAATCAGATAAAAACACAATTTCAAAGAATCTCGAGTAATCCCCCAAGTACACAGAAAGTCATAAAAAGGAACCCCCAAAGGGCCCCACTAGTCACAAGGGCACTCAAAATTCCCCAAAACTATAACAAAGCTATTCTAAACCCAAACTAAACCAAAACACACAAAACACACTTAGAGCTACACACACGACTTAATCAACACTAATTGAGGTCACTCGAGTCGGGGTCTTACAACCGGTGCCTATGAAGCTGGATGGGCACGAGCCCGTAGTCATTCCTGACTTACAAGAACTGACGGAACGAGATTCCGACTCCCGGATTACTCATAAAGTTGAAACATAGGTTTAACTTAGAACGTTAACTTAAAACTTAGAAAACCAGCCTCCGGGCGCCCAAAACGAGCAAACGGGCTTCGGTGCCCGTGAAACTAGACAGGCACGAGCCCTTAGTCATTCCTGACTTGCAGGAACTGACGGAACGAGATTTCAACTCCCGGATTGCTCATAAAATTGAAACATAGGTTTAATTTAGAACGTTAACTTAAAACTTAGAAAACCAGCCTCCGGCGCCCAAAATGGGCTTCGGTGCCCGTGAAACTAGACGGGCACGAGCCCTTAGTCATTCCTGACTTACAGGAACTGACGGAACGAGATTCCAACTTCCAGATTGCTCGTAAAGTTGAAACGTAGGTTTAACTTAGAACGTTAACTTAAAACTTAGAAAACCAGCCTTCGGGCGCCCAAAACCAGCAAACGAGCTCCTGTGCCAGTGAAACTGGACGGGCACGGGCCCGTAGTCATTCCTAACTTGCAGGAACTGACAGAACGAGATTCCGACTCCCGAATTGCTCGTAAAGTTGAAACATAGGTTTACCTTAGAACGTTAACTTAAAACTTAAAAAACCTGCGTCTGGGCGCCCAAACCGAGCAAACGGGCTCCAGTGCCCGTGAAACTGGACGGGCACAGGCCCGTAGTCATTCCTGACTTGCAGGAATAGACGGAACGAGATCCTGACTCCCGGGTTGCTCGTAAAGTTGAAACGTAGGTTTAAATTTTGGAAATTTTAATTTTATACTTAATTTTGTTTATATTTACTATAAATTGTCAATTTTTATAATTAACTATTAATATTTATTTCCCTTTTTGTCTTCAGGTGTGAGCATCGGATCCATCGCAACACCCTGCATGGACAATATGTTTTTTTTTTTGTTTGTTGTTTTTATGGCTAGAATTGTATTGGATATAATTTGTTGAAACTTTTGTGATGTTTTGAATAACATTAATATAAGACTTTGTTTTGTTAATTGATGGTAGTATGTATATGATATATTCAGGTACATGTATAAAAAGCAGGAATAACATTGAGAAATTTAAAAAATATATATATAAATTTTTAAAAAAGTATTAGCGATCACTATGGCGTTCGCTAATACTTTAAATTTTTTTTTAAAAACTATTAAAAAATTTTAAAAAAGTATTAGTGACCACTAATACTTTAAAAAAAATTTTAAAAATATATAAAAATTTTTAAAAAAAAAACTATTAGCGACCGTCAAGTAGCGGTCGTAAAACGTATTAGCGACAACCACATGGCGGTCGCTAATACTTTTTGCGACGAAGTTATTGCGTCGCTGTCTTGGCGGTTGCTGAACGGTCACTAAAGGGTATTAGCGACCGCCTCGACACTTTTAGCGACAGCTATTGGCGGTCGCTAAAAGTCCTTTTTCTAATTGTGCAACTTCTTATCCTTTAATGAAAATGTGCATCCACATTTCTTTGAACCTGTCTACTTGATCTTCCTTTTAGTATGACCCTCTCTCTTGGCCATCGAATCTTTATAGTGTCCACTTATTTCACATGCAAGGGTAACTCTAGGTTTTATTCTAATCCCACCCGCATTTGATACCTTAATGACAATAACAAATCCATATCTCCTTCCAACATCATCAGCCCACATGATTAATGCTTCCTGACTGATGAATATCTGCAAATAATAGAATTAAATAAGATGATAACAACTTATAACGCTCATTTTAAATATAATTCAACTCTATTTCTTACCTCTTTGATCGGACCCCAAGTGTAGGGTGTGATTGCAGTAATAAAACTGGTAAGACCAGGTCGATCCACAGGGAGTAATGTAAACTAAGATTCCTTCTCAACTTGTACATGCCTTAAATTAAAAATCTAAATCTAGCCTAACAAACCAGCAAATTACAACCATCATTCCTACTTTCCAAAAATTAAATTAATTACAATCCAATGAAAAGAAACTTCATAAATATAAAAATCCTAAACTAAAAAAAAAAAAAAAAAAAAAAAAAAAAAAAAAAAAGAACACTAAAATTGCTACAAAAGAACACACAAGTTAGAACTTCAATAATAAAAAGTACCAAAAATAAAACTAAGAAACTAAAGTAGAAACAAAAGAAACCTAAGTTAGAAAATTAGTAATGAAATGTGATGTATACTATGAGATGCTGAAAAATGCTAAGTCTAGAAAACTGGTATGCAGGGCTGTTTTTATGCATGGTTTTTCCTAATCTAATGCAACCTAAAACTGACTTTAATGGCTGGTTTTTGAACTACCATGATGCAAGAATCTAATGCACTTTCCAGCAATTAACAAATCTAAACAAAATTGTGTTACATAGTATTGTAAAAGGTGCAGAAATTAAAAGTGAAGTGCTAAAAATAAGGGTAGTGTGCATAAATCAAAGATGGTAAACAAAACTGAAATATAAAAGTAGTAAATTGCTTCTTTTAATTGTTCTCAATTGAGGGTCCAAGAAAATTAGAGGTGTAAACCTAGGCTCCTATTCTTTAACTTGGGTGGTCAATTCAAGTTGAGAATGATAAATCCTCACTTTTTAATAAATAAATTTCAAACTTGGGATTTTTAAACTTTTCTTAATCAACACTCTTCAACTTCACATTATATTGCCTCCAAAAATACTATGTATCCGTAGAAAACAAGGTATATTGTGAGGATACTAAGGTGAGTTGTTAGTAATTATACCAGGCCAACTAAAAATATTTAACCAAAAGTAAGAACTAACCCTATTGCAAAACTAATATCAAGATTCACAAGAAATCAATATAAGAATTAAAAAAGATACAATTTTATTAATACTAGTATGTAATTGAGTATATAAGATTGAGAATTAAAAACAAAAACACATACTAGGATGATTGAGAATCCCTTTTTCTAGTAGAGAAAACAAGGCTGGTAGTGTGGCCTTTGAGAAGAACCCCCTTGATGGATTAAGATGGAAGGAAAAGAAAGGGAGAGATGGTATGAAATTCTCTAGAGTGAGATGTGAGCAATTCTCAAGCATGAAAGGAGATGGATGCTTATGCCTTCAATTTATAGATTTTTGCTCTTTTTTTTTTTTTTCCTTCTTTGCTCCAAGTTTGTGGCATGCAATCTTCTTTGTATGGCAAATCCCTTCCTTCACCAACAAGTCTTCAAAGAAATAGCAAGGTGAGAGAGATTTTTTTTGTGCTTTCCATAGTGCAAAATTGCAATCCCGAATAAAAATTATTACACCAACTTCCAGAAGCCATATCTTCCTCACTTTAGCTCCGATTGACATAATCTTGGGTTCTAAAGATATGTACTTGAAAAGATTTTTCCAACGGTGTATTGATTGCACCAATCCGACGGCTGGATTAAGAGTTATGGCTATTTTAATCTTGTTGCCCCTGAAAAATCCAAAAGTAATTGTGCACATATAAAATGTTAGAATGGTGTGTGTGGGACCCATGTGGACATCCAAAGGGATCTTTGGATCTTTCTTTCCTTGCTTCTTGATTCCCCTTCCATCTTTAGCTTGCTTCCAAGCTTCTTTGATTGACTAGTCAACTATTTTAGCACACTTTCTTTTCTTGAATTTCTTTCTTGATTTTTGAGTTTAGAATTAGATCTTACCAAATCTGAAGTTTCCTTTCTTGATTTTGAAATTACAAATCTAGCTCTTGATTTTGAAATTACAAATCTAGCTTTCCATTGTTGACTTTTCAAACTCTCTAAAAATACCAAGACATGTGGGTCCACCATGAAAGATGTCCTACCCTTGATTCTCTCAAATTTCACCAATGTGGGTCCCATTCTTGATTTCTCCTGCACAAATTAAAACAAATAGATTCAAAAATAATTCTATGTAAGGAATTTAAATGGACGATGCATGGGACCCTACTTGATGCACCAAATAAATCTCCAAAAATGGCAAGTTTCATGAATTTATGCAAAAAGTGTGATTTTTGAGTAAATTATGCATGAATGCACTACAATGGACCCTAAATGCATAAAAACATGATTTGACACTAAATAAAGCTCTTTAATATCAATATGCCCTTAAAATAGTCTAAAATGTGTATGAAAATGTGCACTTTTCAGGACTCATCACACCCCCAACTAGCATTTTGCTAGTCTCTAGCAAAAACTGTGAATAAAATGAGGAATCCACCATGACATAACCTATCCTAAAACTAATGAAATGAAATGAAAATGAAAATGAAAATGAATGCAACGCCACTTTCGCTGACACTTTCGACTGCATTTAGCATATGCAGTAAGCCCTTAAACCCCTAGGTTCCCCCTAGTGGACGAATTGTACCTCGTAAGAGTTTGCAGTGAATTTACCCACAAAATTCTGTTTGTTTTTTTTTTAAAATCAAATGAACTTTTTCAAAAGAAGATTTACAAACACCAGATATTCTTGATTTTCGAAATTTTCAAATCAAAGGCAAATTTGAAACTCGGTTCACAAATACCATCTTTTGGTCTGAAATTCTTGAATTCATGCTAATTTGATCGTGCACGGTGAAATAGTGTGTATACGTAAAAGCAAATAAGCTTCAAATAATCCACCAAGATTACCGTGAAAAATCCAAAATTTTGGACCACCTAACCTTAACAACGAAAAACAATATTCCTCTCAAGGCTACTATGATGGCTTTCGCACTACTCTTTTTTCGAAGGCTGCAAATTTTTTTTTTCTTTTTTTTTTAACACACACATGTGACTGTGCAATGCCTAGGTCATTTAAGCTTTCTAAATAACCCATGTAACGAGCATTAGGCCAATGACTCCCAAAACAGATGTCTTTAGGGCACTAGGTATGTAAATACCCCTACGGGCTTACTGGCTTGGGTTAAAAAGACTATCAACCCAAACTAGTCACACAACGTTTATTCTTTTCAACACTTTTTTTCTTTTCTTATTTTTTCACTCTTTTTTTTTTTAACGGTCCCCAACAATAGGCAGTCATTTCCATGTGCCCGAATTAATTCAACGGCTCTGTGGCCAACAAAACTAGATGAACCAGGAAACTGTAAAACTAAGGGTCAATTTTCCATCATATTTTCAATCCAATCGTCAAAGAAAACGGAGATCATAGCTTCACATTCAAAAACCTTGAAAACGTATACAGACTGTGTAAAAGTAAGGGATCAAAATTCAGCACTTTTCCAAAAACTCTTTCCTTAAACAAAACAGTAAACCATTCTTCTCTCTTTGCTCAAAGATTAAAAAATTCCAAGGTTCAAGTTATCTTTGTTTCATAAAACTTCTCTCGAAATTCCCTTTTTCCTAAAATTTTTTTTTTGTTTTTTTTTAATTTTTTTTTTAAAAATAAAAAAACAAATTGTGTAAAACATTTGTCTAAAGATGAACAAGTGTACTTGTTCCCATCCCCCAACCTAAGATGAACATCGTCCTCGATGTCATGCATGTGGTGCAAAAAGTAAATATAGCATGAGGAAAGTAAATGACAAGAAGGTAAAGGGGAAGAAGTCACCTGAAGATGTAGCTTTTTCGATCTCTGTCCATGGTGAGACAAAGCAAAGAAAAACAAAAGGGAAAGAAGCTACTCTACTAACATAAAAGAATAATCTACAATAAAAAGAAAGGAAAATCCTACACTACTTGAGCCGAAACCATGAATCCACCCGGATCCCAGATGAAATTTTCCTCCACACAAATCACAAGAAGCACAGAAAGAGATGTTACTATGGGAACATGAAGCACATTGAACATAAGGACCGCATGATGTTTGTTGTAAAAGTGTGGAAAAAGGACCACCATGAAAAATGATTCCTCCTCCCTTAAAAATGGGTCTTTGAATGGAAGGAAAGGAGGACGCAATGAACAACTGGATGGCCCTATGTCCTCCCATGCCACAAATTCTTTTGAATTAATTTCCACAATGTCCATAGGCACGGGCTCAAATGATTCCATAGTGTTAGACTCGAAGGTTTGAACTGGACCACCCTCTAATTCCAAAAGTTTCTCTGAATTACATTGAGGACCCAGAAATGCGATGGCAATTTCTCTTATGGTCGGATCATCAGATTTCATGAAGAATTCAGTACATGATTCCAAGGATTCCACATTGTCCGAATCAGAAATCTGAAAAATGGGGTCATCCTCCCAATAGTAATCTTGCATTTGGGGCTCATTGGGCGCATTCGCGGTTCCATCAATCATGGGAAAATCAATTTCTAGGAAATCCGTAATGCTAAAATCATCAGAAGGCACATTATCTTCTTCGAAGGGGTCCACATTCTCCTTCGGATCAGACAAGTGAGGGTCGGAGGAATTTGGCTCATAATCTGATTCATACAGCGCACCATCATCTATATCCACAGGTGCACCCTTGGATATCCTCTGCGTATTTGTGCAATCCATATCTGTCGAATTTTCAATGAGTGATGGATCATGAAGTTGAAATTCATTCTCACTGCCAAGGGTGTCATTTACTTTTTTTATTTGAAGTGTAGTTTGACTAATTGAAGTCATTAGTCTTTCCATGGATTGTGCATTGCTCTGTATGGATTGCATGGTGTTTTGGATGAACGTGATGAATTTGGTTAAAATGTCTTCCAAGGATCCCTCTGGGGGTGGTGGTGGTGGTGGTTCATATGACCATTCAGGCGGTGGGGAGTCATTAGGTGCATATGAACAAAAGGAAGAATGGGGTGCATATGAAATATCCTGTGATGGGTAATCATACGACCCACCTGGAGTAAATTCTTGGAGATAAAAATTTTCCATATCAAACCCATCTTGCCAATAGTCAAGCGCCTGATTGCCTAGGCTACTCATGTCACTCATTTCATCGTGGCAAGGCCATTGATTTGCATTTGATTCTACTTGCCATTGAATTCCCACATCCATATTTGAAGGAGCAAATGAGTGCGTGGGGTATGAGTAATCATGTGGGGCCCATGTTGGTTGATCATCTTCCATTATCATTCCATTGATACCCTCCATGCATTCTTCATTGTAATCATGACCATAGTGATTGGCCCCCTTCCGCCCATGTGTGGAACCTCTTTCCAATGAACAAGTTATTTGATATATATTTGCATTCCATTATTGTTCGCACAACTCCCTTAGGGATTTGTGATTATCTGAAGCATCATCTGAATTGCTTTGATAAAATCCCCACTTATTTGTATATGAGTTAATGTAAGTTAACAGGTACGTATCTGTGAGGTGTAGGTACTCACGCCAGGACTTCTTTTGGCTATCACTATTGATTTTACCCTCATTAGTTTGTCCAGAATTTTCGTTTCCTCATGTTTGTGGATTTCCTTTGGTCCATTTTTTGGAATCACTTCTTCCTGGTTTTTTTTTTTTTTTTTTTTTTTTTTTTTTTTTTTTTTTTTTTTTTTTTTTTTTTTTTTTTTTTTAAATGAGAAAGGAAAGGAAACTAGCCTACAGAAGCAGCAACTAAGTTAATTCCTAAAGTTGGAAAGTTTCCCTAAGTTCACCAACCCGGCCCTATGAAACCAACTCAGCCAGTTCAGCCCCCGGGTAAGGGTAGGATCACGAACAGACCCGTTTGAATGACCCTTGCCTCGAATAGTCTGGCTATCTCCACACTCTAGACAAGGCTTTGCTTCGGCACCAAGATGATCAAGGATAGCGATTAGGTCACATTGGTTCACTTTCTTCTAAAAAGATTTAAAACAAGTTGAGAAAAACAAAGTAACTTAGCCAATTTTAAAAAGTTTTCTAAAAAATTCAATGATGTGTCCTTTCTAATTAGCAATCCATGCACTTTCCTAATCCAATTTAGGGCGGTCTTGTTAGGGATTTTGTGTATTGCAATTTGATGGATGCATTATCATTTCAGCATCATTTGAATTTTCACACTTGCATAGATTTAGAAAATCTTGATATCTTGATTTATACATGCATTGTTTTTATGACTTGTAAAACTCTTGGTTCATGCATGTTTTGATTTTAAACTTGGATGCAATTTGTTTTGAAAAGATCTTTTTGAATCAAGCAAGCCTTTGGTTTTAAATCTTTCAAATCATCTTAGGCATATTAGGTTTTATGTTTGTAAAACTCTTAGATTGATTTAAAACATGTTTTCATGCTTGATTCAATGGCCCAAAAGTCCCCACAAGAAAATACCTTGAAATATGCAATTTGTGGGAAAAAAGTCCCAGGACCCGGTCGACCCACACTGTGGCCGGTCGACCGAGCCCATGGACCCGGTCAACCGCGCACACTGCTCGGTCGACCGGGAAAGAGCCGTTGTGTTCTTTTTCAAACGGTCAAATTTTTTACCGTTGAAGGCCAGGTTGACCGGGCAAGGTACTAAGTCGACCGGGGACTAGCCGTTGGGCAATTTTATGTATAAAAAGAAGCTCATTCCTAAAGAAATTTTGAGGAACAAAGAGGCCCTCCTTGAGATGTTTTGAGGCTAATCAAAGGGGAATGAGCTAAGAATGGCTAAGGGACATTTGGAAAGCTAAAACTTAGATTAATGAAGTTAAATCTCTAAGTAAGTTTTACTTTTCTTAATCATATGTTTTCATGCTTTTCTTTATTTATAGGTAAATCTTTTCTAGCATGATAAACTATGATTTGCTGTATCCTTAACATGTATATGTTTTAAATTGATTTATTGTTTTGGATGCAACACTTTGATTCAAACCAAGTAGTACTTAAATTGGTATATCTAAGTAAATCATGTTTTTGTAAACATCTTTGAAATTATATGTAAACATGATTCCTATACTTGGTTGAATCTTTGGTTGTTGTTTTTCATCATAAGAAAATCACTTTCAAATATATCTTATGTTTTGGATTCAACAACTTCACAAATCATATGTACTTTTGTTTTAAAGTTTTACAACTTGTTTAGCTTTGATAGGTATATCATTTTCAAGTTGTATTTTAAGTACATGTAATTTGTCCCTTGATTTCAATCAAATCTATTTTTGTGTTTTACATTTTCAAATGCTTTAAGCATACATATATTAAGCTTCAATCAAATCTATTTTTGTGTTATACAAGTTGTTTTTAACATGTGATTAGCATTCTTTCATCAATCATAAATGTTTTTATGAGCTAAAACTTTTAAAAGCCTTTGGCATACATTTATGAGCTTTAATTTTCAAATTGATTGAGGACATCATACATATACATTGTGCATTCATCTTTGCATTCATAGTGTGTGTGTGTGAATTAGATTTTCACTTTTATATCCGCCTAATTAAGAGGCATTGTATTGAGCTTAAATTGTATCTCCATCAAGTGTATTCTAAACACTACTTAGTGAAATAACCAACCTTATGGTTGTAGAGGTTATTGCTTAGCCTAAGAAAAGCATAGTGTAAGAGGTTATTGCTTAGCCTTGGAAAGCATATTGTAAAGGTTATTACTTAGCCTACTGAAAAGCATAAATAGTGGAAATCCGGTGGGAGTGTTGGATCACAAGCCGGTAGTGGATGTAGGCATTGAGGCCGAACCAATATAAATCCTTGTGTTATGGTGAATGCTTTGTGATGATTGTTTTTGTTATCTTCCGCACTTTAGTTCTATATCATCACTTATGACTAGTTGATTGTTAAGAAATTAGAATTTGGCATAATTGGTCACTTATTAAAAGCTCATCCCACCCCCCCTCTAGGGTTCGGATCCATGGACTTACAGGTCTAACATTCCATGCATGCACCTCCTATTTATAAAAACATGCCAAAAATAACACACCCATAAAGCAATGTAAATAAGGAAAGTTAGAGAAGTTACCTTATATGGCGCTCCCCAGCAACGGCGCCAAAAACTTGATCGGACCCCAAGTGTAGGGTGCGATTGTAGTAATCGGTAAGACCGAGTCGATCCACAGGGAGCAATGTAAACTAAGATTCCTTCTCAACTTGTACCTGCCCTAAATTAAAAATCTAAATCTAGCCTAACAAACTAGTAAATTGCAACCATCATTCCTACTTTCCAAAACTTAAATTAATTACAATCCAATGAAAAGAAACTTCCTATATATAAAAATCCTAAACTAAAAAATAAAAAAAACTAAAATTGCTACCAAAGAACACACAAGTTAGAACATCAATAATAAAAAGTACCAAAAATAAAACTAAGAAACTAAAGTAGAAATAAAAGAAACCTAAGTTAGAAAATTAGTAATGCAATGTGATGCATGCTATGAGATGCTGAAAAATTCTAAGTCTAGAAAACTAGTATGTAGGGCTATTTTTATGCATGGTTTTTCCTAATCTAATGCAACCTAAAACTGAGTTTAATGGCTAGGTTTTGAACTACCATGATGCATGAATCTAATGCACTTTCCAGCAATTAACAAATTTAAACAAAATTGTGTTACATAGTATTGTAAAAGGTGCAGAAATTAAAAGTGAGGTGCTAAAAATAAGGGTAGTGTGCATAAATGAAAGATGGTAAACAAAACTGAAATATAAAAGTGGTAAGTTTCTTCTTTTAATTCTTCTCAATTGAGGGTCCAAGAAAATTAGAGGTGCAAACCTAGGGTCCTATTCTTCCACTTGGGTTGTCAATCCAAGTTGAGAATGATAAATCCTCACTTTTTAATAAATAAATTTCAGACTTGGAATTTTTAAACTTTTCTTAATCAACACTCTTCAACTTCACGTTGTATTGACTCCAAAAATACCTTGTATCCGTAGAAAATAAGGTATATTGTGAGGATGCTAAGGTGAGTTGTTAGTAATTATTCCAAGCCAATTAAAAATATTTAACCAAAAGTAAGAACTAACCCTATTGCAAAACTGTAAGACCCCGACCCGAGTAACCTCGATTAGTGTTGATTAAGTTGCGTGTTAGTTCTAAGTGTGTTTAGTGTGTTTTGGTTTAGATTGGATTTAGAATAGCTTTGATATAGCTTTGGGGAATTTTGAGTGCCTTTGTGATTAGTGGGGTCCTTTGGGGGTTCCTTTTTATGAATTTGCGTGTACTAGGGGGATTAAATGAGATTCTTTGGATTTGTATTTTTATCCCATTTTATTAACCTCATCCATCTCTACAACATTCATGTTGATCCCGTTTCTGTCCCGAAACCCGACTTCCTTTGCATCGAGGGCAAAACAGTCTTTTTACACTAAATCTGGCCCAATATTTGATATTCCCGAAACCCGCGAAACACATACCTTTTGGAAATTAAAAATTTCAATGATCATTTATTCCTTCTTCGTCGATTTCATCCAAGGTCCCGAAAACTACCATTTCAGCCTTCCAAGTTTCTTAAGGGGTGGAGCCCACTTGCAAATGCTATATATAGAACCCATCTCCTTCCTTTCTCCTTTTCCAGGAACTTTCTTCTTGCCTAGGGTTTTCTTCTTCCTTGTTCTTCTTCTTGCTTTTCCATCATCACAACACCACCAAGCTTGCACCGACATCATAATGGAGATCACCATTCTTTTCCTCTCCTTCAAGGCTCTCCATTGATACCATTGTTGAAGAAAATCTCCATCTCCAAGATCCCCTTTGAGCTAACTCTCTCCATTTGAAGACTCTACAAGTAAGTTTTCTTCCTAATCTCTTAAACATGTATTCTTCTTGCCCTTGAGGAGCTCCATTTTCAATATTGGAAGCTCCCTCTTCCTATTTCTTTGTTTGACCCATTTTAGGGTTTGTTTTGGGGGTTTTGTAGAGATTGTGGATTTTGAGCTTGAGAGGGTGATTAGAAGATCCTTTTTGCTTAGCTTGGACTTGAGGCAAGTGGATGAATGGTTATTTTGAGCTTTTAATGATTTTGGTGAAATGTATTGGTGATTTTATTCTATTATGGATTTGCATTGATTTGAATTAAAAGTGCATTAATGACTCTTATTAGTTCATTAAATGGTTTTGGAAATGTGGTTGGTGGTTTGCATTTATTGTTTAATGGTAGTTTAAATGAACTCTTATGATATGATTTTTCTCTTGTTCTTTATGGTTGAATGTGATGGAGGAGAAGAAGGTGTTTGATTGATGATGATGGGAGTGTTGATGTGAAGCTTGAATGATATTGGAAAGGAGTATTAGGGCCTCCCATGTGGAGTGAAATTGTGGCTAAGGGAGTTGTAAGAAGTGGAAATGAAATGGGAGCAAAACTGTCCCGGAACCCATTTATGGGCAGTTCGCTCGAGCGAACCTCGTGGTCGCTCGAGCAAAGTGTCCAGAACAGGTTCTGAACCATTCCAGTAGACAGTTCGCTCGAGCAAACCCCTTATTCGCTCGAGCGAACCCTCCCAGAACTGTATCAGGCTCATCACAGAACCTCGTTAGTTCGAGCGAACCATTTGTTCGCTTGAGCTAATAGGTTCGCTCGAGCCAATAGGTTCGCTCGAGCGAACCCTCCCAAAACTGTATCAGGCTCATCACAGAACCTCGTTAGTTCGAGCGAACCATTTGTTCGTTTGAGCAAATAGGTTCGCTCGAGCCAACAGGTTCGCTCGAGCGAACCCCTTATTCGCTCGAGCGAACACTCCCAGAATTTTATCAGAGCGTCACAGAACATTGTTAGTTCGAGCGAACCATTTGTTCGCTTAAGCCAACATGTTCGCTTGAGTGAACCCGTTATCCACTCGAGCGAACCTCCCAGAAAACCATTCCAGAGAGCTCGTCGCTCAAGCGAACTTCCTGTCCGCTCGAGCGATCAGCACTGTTCACCTGGGACTAATCTGTGAGCAAAAATGAAGTGTTTATTTGATTGAGAGGCGTTTGTTAGGAACCTTATTGTGATCTAGTAACCATTGTGTAGTACCCATTTGAAAAGAGAAATCAAATCACAAGTTTTCATTTAAGTTTTGAAAATCCTAAGGTGTATAAAGAGCCCGGGATGTCTCCAAAACTCAAGGAGTACCAATTCTTATTGTATATGACATATGGGACCTTTATTCACTTTGATTGAATTTCGAATCCCGATAATTGTCCCGAACCTCTTGAATTATGATTTACCATTCCCGAAAATACTGATTTTGCAATTGTAGCATTTTTGTTAATCCCGATATGCACTTCCCGTTTAAAATGATATTTGTGCTTTTGAGCATCCCGTCCCGCCCGTTTATATAAGTGCATCATATGAATTTTTGTATATGTCTTGATTTATGATATTGGACCTATGAGTCGGCACGACTAAGCTTGGATAACCTTGCCGGTCTGATCCACCGACTTGGAAATCCCCCTCCTATCCCTCCAGCTGCAGTTTGGATCCCGCTACCCGGTTATTACCGTGGTATTGTCCCGATGTCGCAGATTGCTACTGTGATTCCCGATGCTCGGCTCGCTACCGTGGTCATGTCCCGTATTTATTATAAATATGTATATGTTACTTATGTTGCATCTCCTCATTTTGGTGACTGAGATCAACATCCCGATATGCTCATGTCACTTCGGTGATAGAGGACTTAGCTCTGTGTGGTTGCCATATTGTTGTTTCCCATTTTCCTTAGATACCGTACATGTTTTATATTGCATTTATGTTTCAAATAAATGATCATCCTATTTTATGAGATTTATTGTTTTAACAGGTCTAAATGTTTTTCCAAGGTAATTTCAATTGTTATCTTATCTTTTCACTCATTTGCCAAACCGTCGTGTTTGACCTTTGTTTTGGTACTCAGGTCCCATTGTCGGCTTTCCCAAGGAGGAGCATGAGGAGGCGGTCGGAGAACCTCAACGTTTAGCCGAGTGGCACGTTGATGATGTCGTTTAGACATTCGGGTGCTTGAGCCACGTAACATTTTGGGATAGTTATTAACCAATTCCTTTGGGAACTTGATACTTTGTTATATTGGCCTTTGTTGGCCTCTATTTTTGGGGAGTTGTAATTAAATGATTTTGTTATAAACTTTAACTTACTTTTGGGAATTAGCCATTGATAATTGCTCATTTTGATACTAGTATTGAATATGTTTAATCTTGTTATCTTGGACATGAATGTATGAATTAAATTTGCTACATGCTTCCGTACATTAAAAGAAATATTCATGTTGATGTGATATCCTCACCGCAGACACCTGTAGGAAATCGCGTGTACGAATGGTATCCTTGATGGACTCGTATACGTTTTGATTTAAATTAATTCTTAGTGTTGACATAGATTGTATCATCATTCATTTATTCTATATTCTATTCATTAGTGTCCCGATCCCGAATTAGGCCCGTGGGACCCGGTCCGAGGTCGCAACAAAAACTAATATCAAGATTCACAAGAAATCAATACAAGAATTAAAAAGAAACAATTTTTTTAATACTAGTATGTAATTGAGTACATAAGATTGAGAATTAAAACAAAAATACATACTAGGATGATTGAGAATCCTTCTTTCTAGTTGAGAAAACAAGGGTGGTAGTGTGGCCTTTGAGAAGAATCTCTGTCACGCCCCCAAAATTGGAACCGGGGATTATGCGTGAGATTAAGGCCAATTAAAATTTTTCAACAATAATAATAACAACACGTGGCCCCAATCATGCCCCATAGATCAAAGTCCGCGGTGAGGTATAAATATTTCCTCAGTAACCACAAAACACAACGGAACATCATAATTAAACAAATGGTACAATATAACATTTCAGAGTATGCACATCTTTCTTTTCTATAATTTAAGTTCAGCAAAAGTTAACAAAAGTATATTAATTAATGGCTTCTAACAAAACCTAAGCCAAAAGAGAATAAATATGAACTAACCAAAGTATAAAGGCACTCGTGTGCTGGTCACGACGACAATACCGTCGACACACAACTCGAACTTACCATCAGGCTAAACTGCCTGAAGCGATGCCTCCACTTTCCCAAAGGTAGATGTACCCGGTACCTATGCACCAAGTACAGCATCAGACACGACGGTCGGCAGGCAGATATAAATATAAAACATCAACAGATATGCAAAACGAATCAGAGTAAATGAGTAGACAAAATCATATGAAATGCATAGTATTCTGATCATAAGAAATACATAGCATTCGGATCATAAACATATTATCAAAGTAGGCAGTTCACATATGCTAATTACCACGGGATAGTGTCATTGCCCTCCCTTACTCACATTGAGTCGTGGTGGAGATATAACTAGTTTGGGATCATAACCCTTCAATCAAAGTGTTCTAAGTGGTGTCCATTACACTAAATCTAATCTGCAGACGGTTGTAGACACGTCATTTGGCCCTCTACGATAGCATTAAACACCTGTCATATATAATGGTGCCCCCATTTCACCCATAATTGAATGGTTAATGGCATAATTCAAATTAATTAATGACGATGAAGATGCTTGTTGATAATTTTAGACTTAGTTTGACAATCTCTAGAAATTCGTGAGGGAAAGAGCCAAATCGTGTCAAGATCTCTTGTCCAACCCACTACTCATATAAGAAATGAACTATAGCACTATTCAAGTCCATTCTAGACTACATAGAACACACTCAGGTTGTTCCTAGAGGGATTACACTTAGTTTGCCTAAGTACGATGCGATTAGCATGAGTTAAAAAGTTAGGATCATTGATCCAAATATCTCGACTCTATCCCAATCTCTAATCATTATGACATATAGACCAAAAGATTCTACATTCCGAGAGCTTTCCGACGATATGTGAAACGTCCAATTCCAACAAACAGATCAAAAGATATGGCCCTCGGAAGATTCACCCCACCAAAATCCACTTGGGCGCACACATAGGTGCGCCCATGTACCAAAAGTCACTTGGGCACACACACAGGTGCGCCCAGTTCTTGGGTTGCCCTTTTAAGGCACTTGAATGCATACTTAGGTGAGTTCCGCTTTATTTTTCATAGTTTCGGCTTGACCTTAACCCGAAAATGGAACGAAACCAAACCTTAAACCCATTTGACCCAAAGGCTAACATAGGCGCACCTGTGTGTGCGCCCAAGTTCTAAAATCCACTTGGGCGCCACCCTAGGTGCGCCCAAGTCCCTATTCATTTTGAAATTGCACATAGGCGCACCCACGGTTGCTCCCAAGTCTAGTCTCCATTGTTTTAGTCCGAATTCGATCCGAAAGCAATCGAAACCAAACCTTAAACCCATTTAACCCAAAGGGTGACATGGGCGCACACACATGTGCGCCCAAGTCCTAAAATCCACTTGGGCGCCACCTTAGGTGCGCCCGAGTCCCCAGTCGTCTTGAAAAATGCACATGGGCTCCCCCACTGATTTGCCTAAGCCCAGTCTCTATCATTTAGTCTGAATTAGATCTGAAAGTAGACCGAACCAGACCCTAAGCACACTCGACCCCTAAAACCAGACATGGGCGCACCTGTGTGTGCGCCCAAGTCCCCGGACCCACTTGGGCGCACCTGTATGTGCGCCCAAGTCAATCAAAACCCTAAAATCACCTAGGTTTTCGAGAAGGCTCTAGAAATTCGTACCTATAGGAGCCCTAACCCCTCCTCCACGCCAAAAACCCTATAAAAACCCTCTTATACCATTTTTGCAAGGAGGAGGCTACAAGAAAGAAGAAAAAGAGAAGTAAAAAGAGAGAAAAAGAGAGAGTTCATAAGAGAGATCCTTAGATCTAGGAGAAAGGAGAAGGAAAAGCGCTTTGGTTCTCCAAGATCAACAATGGAGAAGGCCTCCTAAAGCCATGGATGTTCACAAAAGACTTCGATCTAGGACTTAAAAACGCAAACCGGTATTTCTAGATCCATTTCCTTTTTATTAGTATTCAGTGCCATTATTAGTAGAAACATGCTTAGGATCATCTATTCATCATAGATCTACATTTATAGCAGTATTTTACAGTGGATCTGATATTTAGCATTCATCATTTTTAGTAACATGCTCAGGATCATCTATAGGCTGTAGATCTGCATCGTTTTCATCATCCTAAACTTGTGATTAGAATAGATCTTGCATTCATGTCATTTCCATTGGAAAATTTTCAAATTTGAGAAAGAAAAAGTGCAACAGAGCACTTGGGCGCAACTGTGGGTGCGCCCAAGTCCCCGCATAGGGTTTTTAACCCCGATTTTCATATCGCGTGCACTTCGTTCCTTAGATCTGAATTCATTCTCATACATATTAATATCAGGACCTTCGGATCTGTAACTCTGTGTTCTGGATCACGTGAAAAGCATTAAGAAAAGAAACAAAAGAGGAACTAAAGTGCAGAAAAGCACTTGGGCGCCCCTACAGGTGCGCCCAAGTCTCTGGTTAGGGATTCGACCCCGATTTTCCATTTCGCGTGCATTTCTCTTCTTACATCCGAGTCCACCCTCATATAAGTTAATATCAAAGCTTTCGGATTTGTAAAAAGTACTGAAAGAATCGAAAGAGGACTAACTATATTGCCCAAAAAGGAAGGAAAAGAAGGGAAATAAGGAGAGAAGCACTTGGGTGCCACTGTGGGTGCGCCCAAGTCCCTGTAAAGGGAATCCCTCCCTCGAATCTTGGTCCTCGCACTATCATCTTCAATCCTTAAGTTCTGATATTAATAATTCACAATAAGACCCTGTGCTTAATTGCAAAGTGTTGGAAAATTGCGTCAGAATATCGTCGAACATTAGAAATACATCACAACCAGCAGGGAGTGACTTGGGCGCCACTGTGTGTGCGCCCAAGTCCTGCACAGACACTTGGGCGCCCCTCCATGTGCGCCCAAGTCCCCAGTTCGTCTTCCGGCCCGCATTTTCCATATTTCGCATTTCATTTAACTTGTTGCTGCATCTCTGTGATGGCTATGACTGATTATTGAATTTCTAGACCTCGAATTATTGAATCATCACACTTTAGGTTAGGTTGCATTAATATTGCATAAAACACCAAAAAACAAATAATCATAAAAGCATAAAACTCTTCCCTTCTCAGCTTACTCTTTAGTAATTAGAGAAGAGAACCCAAAAAAAAAAAAAAAAAAAGATTAAGAGAAATAGAAACATCCAAAACAGAGTAGATAGTAAGTAGATGAGCCTAGGTTATTGTATTTGCGCCTAAGCAAATTAGTACAATCTAAAAATAATACTTTATCAAAACACTTAATCCAACCTTAATTAAAAACACCTAATTAAAACATCTAATTCAACCTTAATTAAAACCATTGATCTGAATCCTGATTTCCAAACTCCAATTAATTAAACCTTAATTAATCAACCCTAATAAAACACCTTAACTAAAATCCTCAATCAAAACCCTTTAAACAATCCCTAATTAATGAGACCTTAGTTAACAAATCCTTAATCAAGACCCTAATTAATAAATCTTAATCACTCAAAGCATTAATTAAAATTACAATCAATAATTTTAAACAACAAACCTTTAATTCAAGCCCTAATTGACAAAGTCAAATTAATACGATCATAACTTGAACCTCAAACTCAAATCAAAATTTAACTCAAACTTTAACCAACACAATTATAATTGACAACCCCACATAAATTCAGACTTTGAGACTCTAGTCAAGACTTCATTAAGACGATATACCAATCAAATCCCAAAAAAATAAAAACATCTCCCAACAGAAACTAAAGTCGAATACCCGAAACTGACTTAAAAACACTCTAGAGACAACAAACTAGTAGACTGATACTTGGGCGCCACCACAGGTGCGCCCAAGTCACAGAACACACCTAGGCGCCCCCAACAAGTGCGCCCAAGTTCCTAGTCCAATCCTGAGACGCACTTCGGTCACGTTTCAACTCACGAATTCGAACCACTACCACACTTAAGATTTAGAGACTTGAAACCAACCCAGGATCCAAGATTTATTGACATAGGTCACCTTGTCGCGACCCCGGACCGGGTCGTTGGGCCCCATCCGGGATCGGGACACTAATTTGTTGTGATGTATGATTTAATTTAAAACCAAAACAAATCGTATACGAGTCCATCAAGAAGGATGCCACTCATACACGCGATTTCCCACAGGTGTCCGCGGTGAGGATATCACATCAACATGAATATTTCTTTTATATGCGGAAGCGTGTAGCAAATCTATTTCATACATTCATGTCCAAGATACAAGATCAACGCATGTTTAATACTAGTATCAAAATGAGCAATGATCATTAAAGCTATAATCCCAAAAGAAAGTTAGGGTTTACAACAATATATTTTAATTACATTGTTCCCAAAAATAAAGGCCAATAAAGGCCAATATGAATAAAGTAACAAGTTCCCCAAAAGAATGGTTAGTTTCTATCTCCCAAAATGTTTCGCAACTCAAGCACCCGAATGTCTAGACGACATCATCGGCATGCCACTCAACCAGACGTTGCGGTTCTCCGACCGCCTCCTCGTGCTCCACCTCGGGGAGACCAACAACGGGACCTGAGTACCAAAGCAAAGGGTCAAACACGACAGTTTGGCAAACGGGTGAAAAGATATAACAATAAAGAAATTACCTTGGAAAACATTTAAACCTGTCAAATCAATAGTTTCATAAGACGAGAGAATCATTTATTCAAATACATATGCAAGGTAAAACATGTAAGGTATCCAAGGAAACGGGAAACAGACAAGATGGCAACCACACATAGCTAAGTCCTCTATCACCGAAGTGACATGAGTATATCGGGATGTTGTCTCAGTCACCGGAGTGAGGAGATGCAACATAAGTAACATATACATATACATAATATAATACGGGACGGGACCACGGTAGCGAACCGGGTATCGAGACAAGACCACGGTAATAACCGGGTAGCGGGGTCCAAACTGCAGCTGGCGGGACGGGAAAGGGTCTCCAAGTCGGTGGATCAAACCGTCAAGGAAAGCCAAGCTTAGTGGTGCCGACTCATAGGTCAAATCATGTAAAACAAGATATGTACAAATTATAAGTAATGCACTTAAATAAACGGGCGAGAGGGGGTGCTCAAAAGCACTAATTTCATTTTTAAACGGGAAGTGCATATCGGGGCTAGCAAAAGCTCTAGTTGCAAATTAAATATTTTCGGGAATGATAAATCACATTTCTTGAAATTCGGGATAAGTATCGGGGTTCGATACAAATCAAGTGAATAAGGACCTCGTATGTCGATTGTAATGATCACTTGGTACTCCTTGAGTTTGGAGACATTCCGGGCTCTTTATGCATCTTAGGTATTCAAACCTTAATCGAATTTTAAATAAACAAAACATAATAGAAATGGGATCCTAAGCACAATATTAATCTAGTAGTACCTTACAACCTACTCAGTCATCGAAAGGAAAACGGATTCGCGATACCCAAACAAACCAATTTCGCGTTTAGATAAAAGAAATGATATCCCGTTGTTCTATACCATTCAAGATTGAATTAGGTTAAGTACCAATACAACCGGATTAAACATGAGGAATGTCGGTTCAACCATCCTCAAAAGAAGTCAAATAGGTCCACAAAAGGGTCACTAAGTTCCACTTAAAGTTCATCTAACATAATGCAAAAATCTATTTTTCAGCAGGTTTTCCAGTTGGGGCCGGTCGACCTGGCCCTTGGCCGGTCGACCCGGTACACAGTGGGCTCGATCGACCGGCAAAGGGCCAGGTCGACCGGGAGTTGTAAAATAAAAAGGGTGAACAGTATTTTGATCAGGTTCCAGAGAACCTGACCTCTGTGTGGCCGGTCGACCGCGCCCCTTGGCCGGTCGACCGCGTGAACTGCGGAACAGTGGTTCCCGCAGTGCAGCAGGTCGTCCCACAGGGGACTTGTTCCAGTGTTCCCAGTCGATCGCGCCCCTTGGCCGGTCGATCGCGTGAACTGCGTAACAGAACCCAGGTTCTGTCACAGCAGTTCAGTGGTTCCTTCCATTTTCCAATCTTTTCTTTCCTTTCTTAAAACCTGATGAACAATCCAAAACATGGATTTGACAAGCTAACAAGAGCCAAAATAAGCATTTATTTCAAATCTAAACAAGCCATTAATATCACAAAATATTAGGTGAAAACATAAATGCATTTCATCAAAACTCATTCAAAGATAAAAGTATCATTTCATCCACTTGCCTTAGGTCCCAAATCAAAGGAAAACAAGCTCCTAAGCACCCTTGCAAGCCAAGAACACAATCTCTACAAAAACCCCCAAACAAACCCTAAAATGGGTCAAAACAATGAAGGAGAAGAGAAAGCTTTCAATAATGAAAATGCAGCTTCTCTAAGGCTAGAAGAACACAAATCTAGAAGATTAGGGAGAGAGCTTACCAAAAGGTGCTCCAAATGAGCAAGGCAAGCTAAATGAGGATCTTATAGAGATGGGATTTCTTCACAAATGGTACCAATGGAGAGCTCTTGAAGTTGTGAAGAAGATGATGAACTCCTATTTGATGTTGGTGCAAGCTTGGTGATGTCTTGATGATGGAAAAGCAAGAAGAAGAAAGGGAAACCCTAGGCTCAAGGAAAGTTGCTGGAAAAAGGAGAAAAGGAGGGAGATGAGCTCCCTTAAATAAGCAACACAAGTGGGCTCCACCAACTAGTAACCTAGTTGGGCTGAAATAGTGATTTTCGGGACTTCGGATGAAATCGACGAAGAAGGAAGAAATGATCGTCGAAATTTCTAGTTTCCAAAAAGTATATGTTTCGCGGGTTTCGGGAATAACAATAATTTGGTACAGATTTGGTGTAAAAGTACTGTTTTCCCTTGAAGCTAGAAAAGTTAAGTTTCGGGGTTTCGAATGGGGACGGGATCAACATGAAAGTTGAAGGTATTAACAGGATAAACAAAACGGGATAAAATACAAACCAAGATAAAACCCCAAGTACACGTAAAGTCATAAACAAGGGACCCCCAAAGGACCCCACTAATACCAAAGGCACTCAAAATCCCCAAATCTATTACAAAGCTATTCTAAACCAACTAAACCAAAAATCCAATAAACCAAGTCAAGACTAACACACAACTTAAAAAACACTAATCGAGGCCACTCGGGTTGGGGTCTTACACACCTGAAAATCCAAATTTAGGTGAACGAATCTAAGAAAGAACCGAAACTCGCAGACCGACCACTTGGGCGCCACTGTAGGTGCGCCCAAGTCACCCAGAAGCACTTAGGCGCCACCACAGGTGCGCCCAAGTTCATTTCTAGTCCCTAATATCACCAAATCCATATTCATCTCCAATCTCGACCCAAATCAACATCTTAAAACCTTTACCGAACTAACAACAACCTTGAAATTTAAAATCCCATTAATATAAACCCATTCGGAGTCTCGAACTAAAGTCAGAAAACTTAAAAGTATCAAATTGAGACTTGGGCGCCACTGCTGGTGCGCCCAAGTGCACAGAAACACTTAGGCACATACATATGTACACCCAAGTCCTCTGTCAAATCTAAGTGGTGAATTCCGATTGTGTTTCGAGTTCCGGACTTAAGATTATTAAAACAAACTAACTCAAAACCTAAAACAACATCAGAACAGAAGCTTACACTTAACAAAACTCTCCGATTCCCGAAATTAACATCAATACCTTCGTCACTAGCCAAGTAACATAGGATCGGGTACTTGGGCGCCACTGCCTGTGCGCCCAAGTCACTCAGAGAACTTAGGCGCCACCACAGGTGCACCCAAGTCACCCAGAGAACTTAGGCGCCACCACAGGTGCGCCCAAGTCCTCTACCAGCCCCGTTTCACCAATTTCAATATTCCTTTCATCATTTGAAGTAAGACTGTCGCGACCCCGGACCGGGTCCCTTAGACAAGGCGGCCTAATCCGGGATCGGGACTCTTGTTATATAATAATATGATAATAATTGTATGATGTATGATTGTGCATGTATGAATTAAATCCAACTCCAAAACAAAACGTATACGAGCCCATCAAGAAGGATGCCACTCGTACGCGCGATTTCCCACAGGTGTCCGCGGTGAGGATATCACATCAACATGAATATTTCTTTTCTGTGCGGAAGCGTGTAGCAAATCTATATTTCATACATTCATGTCCACGATACAAGATTAAAGCATGTTTCATACTAGTATCAAAATGAGCAATGATCATTAAAGCTATAACCCCAAAATAAAGTTAAGGTTTACAACAAAGTAGTTTAATTACATTGATCCCAAAAATAGAAGCCAACAAAGGCCAATATGAATAAAGTGACAAGTTTCCCAAAAGAATGGTTAGACACAACCCAAAATGTGTTACGCAACTCAAGCACCCGAATGTCTAGATGACATCATCGGCGTGCCACTCAACTAATTGCTGCGGTTCGCCAACCGCAACCTCGAGCTCCTCCTCGGGGAGGCCAACAACGGGACCTGAGTACCAAAAACAAGGGTCAAACACGACGGTTTGGCAAACGGGTGCAAAGACACAACAATATAGAAAATACCTTGAAAATCATTTAAACCTGTCAAGCATTAATTTCATAAAACAAGAGAAACATTTGATCAAATACATATGCAATATAAAAACATGTAAGGTATCCAAGGAAACGGGAAACAGACAAGATGGCAACCACACATAGCTAAGTCCTCTATCACCGAAGTGACATGAGTATATCGGAATGTTGTCTCAGTCACCGAAGTGAGGAGATGCAACATAAGTAACATATACATAATATAATACAATACGGGACGGGACCACGGTAGCGAACCGGGTATCGAGACAAGACCACGGTAATAACCGGGTATCGGGATCCAAGACTGCAGCTGGCGGGACAGGAAAGGGTCTCCAAGTCGGTCGATCAAACCGGCAAGGAAAGCCAAGCTTAGTGGTGCCGACTCATAGGTCAAATCATGTAAAACAAGTCATGTACAAATCATATGTAATGCACTTTAATAAACGGGCGGGACGGGGTGCTTAAAAGCACTAATTCCATTTTCAAACGGGAAGTGCATGTCGGGGCTAGCAAAAGCTTTAGTTTCAAATTCAATGTTTTCGGGAATGATAAATCACATTTCTTGAAATTCGGGACAAGTATCGGGATTCGATATAAATCAAGTGAATAAGGACCCTGTATGTCTATTGTGATGATCACTTGGTACTCCTTGAGTTTAGAGACATTCCGGGCTCTTTATGCACCTTAGGGATTCAAACCCTAATCGAGTTTTAAATAAACAAAGCCTAAATGAGAAGGGAACCTAAGCACAACGTTAATCTAGTAGTACCTTACAACCTGCTCATTCATCGAAAGGAAAACGGATTCGCAATATCCAAACAAACCAATTTCGCGTTTAGATAAAAGAAAGGATATCCCGTCGTTCCGTACCGTTCAAGATTGAACTAGATTAAGTACCGATACAACCGGATTAACCGTGGGGAAATGTCGGTTCAACCATCCTCAAAAGAAGTCAAAAGGGTCCACAAAAGGGTCACTAAGTTCCATTTACAGTCCACCTAAACATAGGGTAAAAGTCCATTTTTCTGCAGGGTTTCCAGTTGGGCCGGTCGACCTGGCCCATGGCCGGTCGACCGCGTACACAGTGGCTCGGTCGACCGGCCATGGGCCAGGTCGACCAGGAGTTGTAACTTTAAATAGGTGAATAGTGTTTTGGTCAGGCTCTAGAGAGCCTGACCTCTGTGTCGCCGGCCGACCGCGCCCTAGGCCGGTCGACCGCGTGCTCTGCAGAACAGAAGATCCCGCAGTGCAGCAGGTCTTCTAACTGAGGGCCTGTTCCTGTGTCGCCGGTCGACCGCGCCCCTTGGCCGGTCGACCGCGTGAACGGCGTAACAGAACCCAGGTTCTGTTACAGCAGTTCAGTGATCTTCCCATTCATTTCTATCTTTTCTACAATCTTTCCAAATCTGATTAGCAATCTCATATATGAAATAAACAAGCTTTCAAGACTCACAAATATGCATTTATTTCAAATCTAACAAGTCATTAATGCCTCAAAACATTAGGTGAAAACCTAAATGCATTTCAACAAAACTCTTTCAAATGTAAAAATATCAAATCATCCACTTGCCTTAAGTCTTCAATCAATGAAAAACAAGCTCTTGGCACTCTTGCAAGACAAGGATACAAGCTCTACCAAAAACCCCTAAAACAAACCCTAAAATGGGTCAAAACAATGAAGAAGAAGAGAGAGCTTTCAATATTGAAAATGTAGCTTCTCTAAGGCTAGAAGAACGCTAATCTAAAAGATTAGGAAAAGATCTTACCAATAGGTTCTCCAAATGAGAAATGCAAGCTAGAAGAAAGTCTTGGAGAGATGGGATTTCTCCAAAAATGGTGCCAATGGAGAGCCCTTGCAATGGAGAAGAAGAAAATGAAATCTTTTGAGATGATGGTGCAAGTTTGGGTGATGCTTGATGATAGAGAAGCAAGAAGAAGAGAAAGTTCACCAAAAACCCTAGGTTCAAGGAAGTTGCTGGAAAAAGAGAAAATGGGGGAAAGAGTTCTCTTATATAAGCTACACAAGTGGGCTCCACCATCTAGTAACCTAGTTGGGCTGAAATAGTGGTTTTCGGGGCTCCGGATGAAATCGACGAAGAAGGAAGAAATGATCGTCGAAATATCTAGTTTCTAAAAAGTTTATGTTTCGCGGTTTTCAGGATTAGCACTAATTTGGTACAGATTTAGTGTAAAAGTACTGTTTTGCCCTTGAATCTAGAAAAGTCAAGTTTCGGGGTTTCGAACGGGAACGGGATCAACATGAAAGTTGAAAGTAATAACGAGATAAACAAAACAGGATAAAATACAAATCAAGAAAACCAATATAAAACCTCAAGCACACATAAAACCATAAACAAGGAACCCCCAAAGGGCCCCACTAATACCAAAGTACTCAAAATCTCCAAAGCTATTTCAAAGTTATTCTAAACCACTAAACCAAACTCCACAAGACAAATCAAGACTAACACGCAACTAACTAAGCACTAATCGGGATCACTCGGGTCGGGGTCTTACAAAGACCTTCAATTCCAGAGCCTTAAACAATTAAAACAGAACCTTAAAACATTCCTAATCCATCCCTAAACAGCTCTTAACCAAACCACGACTCAAAACAAATCAAAATAAACAAAACCAATTAAATCCTTAAAACTGCTTAGGTGCAGGAATTATCGAACTTAGGTTGTCCACACCCTAGGATTTGATCAGTTTCCCTCATTAGGCAAATTAGAGCATTAGACTTCATCCCAACACTTTTTCTGTTCCTTTAGGGGACCGGGAAAGCTGATGTGGACGGTCTAGGACCTTAGGTTCGGGTTAATCCGATGATCAGTAACAAACCATTAATCACGTAAATCCAAGTAAAAATCCCCTAGTTAGGCCCTTCTAGCCCAAATTTCAAAAATCCATAAAAACTATAAAACCAACAAAATAAACCCAAAAATATTTTTCCTTTATTTCTCCCTCCACCTCAGGTGCCAGATATTTAATCGAACTTAATGATAAAAGGGAATGAAGAACTGATTTCTAAATTGAATAAATGAGAATGACGAGATGAGATGAGTGATTTCACACACATTTTTAAACAGTCACGGTCCATTGGCCACCTTAAAACAAGTATCGGCCCATCGGCCACCTCTAATCAATTACGGCCCATCGGCCTTTCACTTTTTATCACTTGTGCATCGCACACGAAAAACACAAAAATCACAAGTCAAAGTCTCATTTGCATCATCATTTTGATTTCAAAAGTCAGCCTTTAAACCCTGTTTTGCCAAGGGATCAGAAGGGGGTACCCGGGAATAGGGCCGATCCTCTTCTTAAATATTTGGCACCTCCCCCTTTTATTTTCTTTTCTTTAATTACTTTATTTTACTTGGATATACTATGATTTGGCTATGTGAGGATTAACCTTTATTTGGACTTTAACTCATGACCCTGAATTGACCCCACATTAAAGAGACCCAAAGAGACCCAAATCAATGTGACAAGACAATCGTCGTGTGTTGCCGGCAGCACATTAGACGAGAAGAAGAACCCACCCACTTATTTTCTCCCATTTATTTTTTCTTCGGCTTCTGTCGAAGAATGGTGTTATGGCCGTTACCGTAGCTGGTGATCGTGATCCGTCGATTTTGAGGATTGTCGGAATCCTCATTTTCGATGTAAACATTTAAATAGCATATATAGTTGAATGGCGATTTTCCTCCCCAGGGGGATCAAAATTCATATCCGACAACGGTCTTCTTGGGCTCATGGGCTACTCGACCAGAGGACCTGGCCCAAGCGCATCCAATCTTGCCTCAAGGTTGGTCCTCTGTTGGCTCATGTGGCTCGGGTCCTGTGGACTCTGGCCCAATCTTGCCTTAAGGTCATAATTTCAGAATCATCACACATGTGGTGCCTGACACAAAGAGTCCTAAACAAACATCGGTGAGGGATTAGGCTTTCTTGCGCGAACAAGATTCATCAAACAATAGAGAAACTACTTTATTCCAAATCAAATCAAACTTCAAACAAACCTCAATAGTAGTTATCTTCAAGCCTTACAATCAAAGCCCCCTAGCCTCAACACTTCAACCATACCTCAAAACAAACAAAACATCAAAGGGGATCCTAAGTCCATCATCTAGGTTGTCAATGTGATCCCCAAACAAAGTAAAGCAAACGGAGCTAAGGAACATGAACATAGCATGTAGACAAGTACCAGAAAGTACAATTTGAAATCAGAAGCGATAGACAATCCAATCCTAAGTACAATGTTAAACCTGAGGCATCGTACAACCATACTTAGTCAACGAAGGGAAGTAGGGTTCGCGATACCCAAACAAACAATCTTCATGCATAGATATAAAGGAGGGTATCCTGTTGTCCCGTACCGTTCAAGATTGAAATAGGTTGTAATCCGATACAACCGGATTAACCGTGAAAGACGTTGGCTCAAAACATCTTCACATATAGTCAAATGATGAGTCCAACAAGGGTAGCCAAGGTTCCACCTAAGTCCGTCCAAGATAGGGTCTAAAAGGCCCTTTCCAAAAGGTGCCATAGTTCATTCGGTCGACCTTGCCCTTGGCCGGTCAACATCTCACACAGAGTACCCGGTCAACCCGACCCAGTCCGGTCGATTGGAAGTTGTAAACAAATGGACTGCAAGGTGTTTTTCATCAGGCTCCAGAGAGCCTGACTGTGTGTGGCCGGTCGACCCGGTCACCTTGGCCGGTCTACCGCATACACTACAGTTACAGAACCTCAGTTCTGTAACTGAAGTGAAATGGGTGGGAACCCCTTTCCAAAATCCCTGAATAAGTAATCAGTCAATATGAAGGGCCTAGCCCTTCCATTCTAATCCTGCAAACTAGGGCATTGCCCTCTCCACATACATCCATACCCCTTCTCATCAAGACGATCATCTAATATCCATCCAACCAATCTAACCATCCAGTTAAAAATCCATTTAATTAAATAATTAATTAAACATAATTATCATGTTTTCCAAAATCAAAGGTATCAATTGAGCATATAGTCATCTAAATCATCATCAATCATCAAATCAAAGAAGAGACAAACATATCCAAGCATATATATAAATATCTACTTGCCTTTGGTCGAAATTGCACAAATTCACAAATCCTAGCTCCATAGCCCAACAAACCAAACCTAAGGGATAATTAGCAAAATAAAACTAAATTAAAACATAAACCAAAAGAAAGGGAGGTTCTAAGCTATCTAACACACTACTACACCCAAAGTGCATTAACCCAAACCTAAGGGAAAAGAGGGGCTTGCCAAACAGTGAAGCTTGAAATTGGGGATGAGATGCTCGCAGGGTCCACGCGAAGATGATGGTGATGATCGGAGGTTGTGGGGGCTGCCTTTGTAGTCCGTTTCTAGCAAGGTGAGTGAGAGAGATTGAGAAAGAGAGAAAGAGAATTGAAATGGAGATGGGTAGGTAATGGGGCCCACTAGATTAGTGGCCCATTGATAGAAAAAATGTAAAAGACAAAATGGAAGAGAGAAAGAAAGAAATGGTGAGATGGGTGGGTGTGAGGAGAAAGTCAACGTGGTGAGTGGAGTGAGGTGAGGGAGATGAGATGAGATGAGAGAAAATGAAATGAGATGATGAGAAAATGAGAGGGAGTGAAATGGAGTGAAATGGGTATGGGTTAAAATCGTTGGCAGGGAGTGAAAGAGAGAAAGTAGAGAGAGAAACAGAGAAGGAAAGGAAGAAAGGAAAAATAGGGAAAATAGAGAGAGGTGGAGTGGCTGGGTTCGGTGGTGGCTGAAGGTGATCGTGGAGGTCATCGACGGCGACGGTGATGGCTCGGCGGTGACGAGAATGGGTTGAAGATGGTGGGGCAGCAAGGAGCTGGAAAGAGAGAAATGAGAGATGGGAGATGAGATAAGAGAGTGGAGAAGAGAGGGTCTTCGTCATGGTGGTGGTGGCGGCGTGGTCCGGCGACGGTGGCAGCATGTCGTGAGGGAGGGAGAACAAATGAGAGAGAGAATGAGAGAAATGGGGGTTGTTGTGCTGGGTGGAGTGGAATGAAGAATGGAGGGAGAGGGGTTTGACAGAATAAAGGAAAAGGGGGAAAGAGGGAAATGGGTGGGGGATTTTGTATGTGGGATAAAGAGTGGGGGTTTGATGGGGATGTGATGGAAGTGAGGTGGGGAGGTGGGGTTCATATGGGATTAGATTAGGTGGGGTGGGGTTTGACTTTGGGAAATTAATAAAATAAGTTTAGGTGGGTTTGGGTCAGGTCAGGTTTTGGGTCGGATTTGAGGGTTCGGATCGAGATGCAACAGAAGGACAAAGTCCGAGAAATTAGGTAATCTACCCGATGGTGCCAAAATCTTGAAAAGCGAAAAATACTAGAACGCCCTCAGAACTTTTCGGAAATAGCGACACACACCCCTACTGTACCCAAACGGACTCGGATCTCAACTCAACTTCGCACGCGCGATCCTAATGATTAATCGGACCTCTTTGGCTTATAGATGAGCTTAATTAGCTAAAATCACAATTAACTAAGCTAATTACAACCTTGGAATTTCGGGATGTTACAATCTCCTTGATGGATTAAGATGAAGGGCAAGAGAGGCAGAGATGATATGAAATTCTCTAAAGTGAGAGGTGAGCAATTCTCAAGCATGAGAGGAGATGGATGCTTATGCCTTCAATTTATAGATTTTGGCTCTCTTTTTTTTTTCCTTCTTTGCTCCAAGTTTGTGGCATGCAATCTTCTTTGAATGGCAAGTCCCTTCCTTGACCAACAAGTCTTCAAAGAAATAGCAAGGTGAATGAGAGATTTTTTTTTTTTTTTTTTTGCTTTTGATATTGCAAAATTGCAATCCCAAGAAGAAATTATAACACCAACTTCCTGAAGCCATATCTTCCTCGCTTTAGCTCCGATTGACATAATCTTGGGTTCTAAAGATATCAACTCGAAAAGATCTTTCCAACGGTGTATAGATTGCACCAATCCGACGGCTGGATTAAGAGTTATGGCTATTTTAATCTTGTTGCCCCTGAAAAATCTGAAAATAATTGTGCACATATGGAATGTTAGAATGGTGTGTGTGGGACCCATGTGGACATCCAAAGGGATCTTTGGATCTTTATTTCCTTGTTTCTTGATTCCCCTTCCATCTTTAGTTTGTTTCAAAGCTTCTTTGATTGACTAGTCAACTCTTTTAGCACACTTTCTTTTCTTGAATTTATTTCATGATTTTTGAGTTTAGAATTAGATCTTACCAAATCTGAAGTTTCCTTTCTTGATTTTGAAATTACAAATCTAGCTTTCCATTGTTGACTTTTCAAACTCTCTAAAAATACCAAGATATGTGGGTCCACCATGAAAGATGTCTTACCCTTGATCTCTCTCAAATTTCACCAATGTGGGTCCCATTCTTGATTTCTCCTGCACAAATTAAAACAAATAGATTCAAAAATAATTCTATGTAAGGAATTTAAATGGTCGATGCATGGGACCCTACTTGATGCACCCAAAATAACTGACTTTCCAAAAATAAATCTCCAAAAATGGCAGGTTTCATGAATTTATGCAAAAAGCGTGATTTTTGAGTAAATTATGTATGAATGCACTACGATGGACCCTAAATGCATAAAAACATGATTTGACACTAAATAAAGCTCTTTAATATCAATATGCCCTTAAAATAGTCCAAAATGTGTATGAAAATGTGCCCTTTTTAGGACTCATCACTCTTGAGTGTTAAATGCATGACTATAGTCCAGTACACATTCTGAGCGAATTTGACTACACTTTGTAGACATAACATCCTACATTAAAGCATTGATTGATTAAAGGGGATGGAGGAGCACATTTTATAGAAATTGAGAATAAACTGCCTTTGTTAGGTAGTATATGGCTGAACAAACATTTTATGTTCAGCCATATATGGCTGAACAGAATCATTTCATCAGACCTTATATTGGCTGAATATTAAGCTTTTGTTCAACTAGATACGGCTGAATAAAATTGATATGTTCAACTATAAGAGGTTGAACATTATCAGTTTGTTCTGCACCCAAAGTCTGAACTTGTCACGGATAAAAAAGGCTTTACAAGCTTCAAAAAATGCCAGAAATGAAAATAAACAACACAAAAACTCACCTTCTCACTGCTATTATGTTCAAAAACTACATTTTTCTTGTTAGTTTGCTCATCCATTAGACAAGAAAATGATATTAAGAGTGAGGTCTCACTAAGAAGGAATATGTCCGGCAATGGTGGGATATGAAACGAGAGTGGAATGTGATAAATGGAGAGATGGTGATGTGAAGGGAATAATGAGATTGGAGGAAGGAAGGAATGAGAGTGAAGGGATGGATGAGACGGTGGAATGAGAGGAACAAGAGTAATAAGAATGGAATGATGAAAGTGAAATAGGACTGTGTGCAAAGAGAAATTAGAGGTTCATGTGTGATAGGTGATTGTCTTTTTTGGTAATTTCATATAGGGGTATAAATGAAATAAAGTTTATAAAAATTATGTGTAAAAGGCAAAAATGGTAGTGTATTTAGAAGCCCTCGGAAAAAGTGAAAGCAATTACTTTTTGACAGTTTGACCGTCAGTCAAAGGGGGTTTTAGTAAAATGACAAAATACAAGGGCTTTTTCTAGGTTTCATGAAAATATAAGGGTCTTTTTGTAAATAACTCTATATAATAATTGGAGCTGAATTTGGATTTCAATTTTGCTCCCATTTTGAATTGGAGAGAAGTTCTAGAGATAAGAGAGAAATTCCAGCTCTCAATTTACAACTAACTTGAATTACGATTGACAAGTGGCCATTTTAAAGAGGTTCCCTAATCAAATAGTTTTCATTTATAGATCAATGTACATTGCGCGTATCAACAAAAAGTACTTCTTTTAGGGCACGTTTGTGTACACACCCTTTTCTGTGGAAATGGGAAATTGCCACTTCTATAGAAATGGAAATCTCGGAAAAGGATTTTCGTAGAATTTAGAAATTCATGTTTGGTGCAAAAAAAAAAAAAAAAAATTCCTCGTTGAATTGGTGCTAATGTTGTTTGGTGCGGCTGTTGATTCCTTATAGAAAATTAAAATTTCTTATTTGGTGAAACAATTCTTTGAAGAAAAATAACATAACATGTATATTATTTATTAAACATCAAATAATAATTTATTTTAAAAATAAAAAAATGTAAAAGTTGTAGGGTCTTGGGTTGAAATGGACAAGAGTGAGGAAAAGAGGGAGAAATTTTTTGAGGAAATCCATTTCCCATACTCCCCGTAGGAAACTCATTTCCACCATTATCAAGGAAAATGTTGATAAGGCAAAAAAGTGTTTTCCGTGGAATTATTCTACACCAAACGCCTGAAAAATGAGTTTTCCATGAAAAAGTGTAACACAAACATACCCTTATCTTCTGTCAATCCCATCCTACTAATCTACAACTCAAAACACGTGGATAAAGGAAAAGCTCCGGCAAAACACGTTTCTTGCCCTCTAAAAGCAATCCCACATCATTTCTCATTACAATTTTTTAAAATTTGAACGTTCGTAGGTCTTTCTATCCTAAATGGTTCTTAAGACTCTGTGTTTGAGCATGCAATTCCACCCACGTCACGATAACTTTTGGTTAGTCAAATAGATGTATTCAGGAGGATTTCGAATCCGTGAGATTTATAAGTGTTTCTCTATTGAATAATTGTTCATTGTTGTGACAAATGGAAACTGTAATAGCACCTATGGATATTGCAGTAAGTGGGCTCTTTTGCATTTGAAAAGAAGATCAACTCCATGGATGGATTTTGATTCTCTTGTTACGGCTGATTGGTTTAGGTAGATTTCTCTTTCTTTAGTTTCTGTAATATTCCTTTTACTTTCATATTTTCTTCTATTTTTTATAGAGTGGTTTTGGTGATCTTCTTTTAAGCCAATGAGTTTTGGAAAAGTTTCTAGATTTTCTGATATGGGGTTCTTTGGATCGTATTTTATTTCTTTTCTTTTCTTTTTTTTTAATTTCTGGGTTTTGTTGTGTTCTTGTGTTCCCCCCTTCTGTAGGATTTTATGAAAATTCCACTTTAATGTTTCAAGAAATGTAATTTTAGTGACAATAACAACAACAATTGATCTTATACCCAAAAAAAAAAAAAAAAAAAAAAACAAGAAGAAGAAGAACAATAACAATTGATCCCCGCTTTCTAGAATAGGAAAGGAATATTGGTAATATTCAATTTTTTAGGAATCCCTTTTTGAAGTTTTTTATATTAGGTTATTTTGATTTATGTATTTATTTTCGTTTACTTATCTTCAGTTTTTACTTTTTAATATTATTGTGTCATCGTCTACTTTCAGTTGGTAATATTCAATTTTTTAGGAAATTTTCAGCGCTCTCTCACATTTTCTTTTATTGTTGCCATTTGTAGTTTAGTGATTGAGTTTGGGTTGTGCATGCAAGAGGAGAAGCAATATCCTATGAGAAAGTGACTTCTCCATCTTAGTAATGTTTTGTTTTTTCTTTTTCTTTTTCTTTTTTTTTTTTTTTTTTTTTTTTTTTTTTTTTTGCCTATGAAAGATTTTGCTAATATGAGATTGAAAGAGTGATACCTATATAAGATCTCATGTACACAAATATGCACACATGTTTAAACAACATTACTTAGCCAAAAGGCCGATATTTCTAGGTATTTAATGCATGATTATTTTATTTATACCTTTTTCTAATTAATTTAAGCTCTCTTTAAAACTTTTGCATTATTTTCATTGTTTTCCTATAAGATTTTACCCCTTTTATCTATTTGTTGTCTTTGTCACAGACGCTAGATCTTAAAGGTCACAGAGTTAATAGTCTTCATGCCAATATGTTGAATTTATCACCAACTTCAGAGGTCAATTAGCTGCATTCAAAAAACACTAGAAAACTATGCTCGTGCCAATATAATCATAATATTAAAATTTATATAAAAAAAAACTTTATGATCAGCTATTTTAAAATTAAATTAAAAATGTTTTAGTCTGAGAAAGAGGGAAAACAAAAAAGAAGACCATAAGAATTCAAAACCTAATACCATATAATTAAAAAAAAAAAAAAAAAACACAAGCCCATGAAAATTGAAGATTAATGATCAAGAAAACTAAAAAATAAAATCAAAACAAACAGACAATATAAACTATGAATAAAATCCAATGAAACTTAAAAGACACATAGAAATAAAACATAGAAATGAAAATCCATAATCAACTCAATAACATAATAAATCTAAAAGAATCAAAAACTCATAGGAAGAAAAAAACTAAAAAATGGAGCACAAAGGGCAAAGACAAAAGAGCCACAACGTCATGAAAAACCATAATTAAAAAAAAAAAAAACTAAAAAGCCATCACAAGTGAAAAATTATAATAAAAGAAATACAAAATAAAATGAAATGAATTTTATTAAAAAGGCTATAAAAATATATATAAATAAAGATCCATAGACAAAATAATGATAAAAGAAATTTAGAAGAACCAAACAAACTTATGATAATCTAATACTCCAAAATGGAAATATGAAGCTACAAAAGAAATAAGAAAACTCCATCAAAAGATTTTACAAATAGAACTTAAAGAACCCAATGGAAGTAAAATAAATAATTAACTCATAATGATAAGCATTAAAAAATAAAAAAAATACAACAGAAAAATGAAAATTCACAGAAAATCACATGATAAAAAGTGAATTAAAAGAAAAAAAAAGCCAAGGAGAACCCAATACCCAAAAGTTAAAACAAAAAAGGGGAAAAAAAGAAGCTCACAATCTATGAAAACCATACAAATACAAACCATAAAAATATTACAAATCTATTGAAATTTTAAAATAATGATTCTTTTGTATAAATCATATTAAAATGACATAATTCAAATTGCTCAAATAAAATATGATGAACTCAAAAATAAATGAATTAAAAAAGGTTTACCTCTCAAATTGAAATGTTTAATAATTGCACCAATTGTCTCAAGATGCTCACATTTTAAAATGGGTTGAACACTGATCTAAACTAAGCATGTAAATGAGATATAAGACGGTACTAAAAAGAGACACAAAGAAATAAAAAAACTATTGAAGTTGCTCTAAAAAAATACAATAAGCTTAAAAGTAAATGAATGGAAAAAAATAAAAGTCTCTTGTTGACATAGAGAAATAGAATTATATTGGAGAAAGTAGACATTGATGATAATAAGAATGAGCTTAATTCTTTATTTAGATGGACCAATATTATTGGAGATTCCTTTAACCATTAGTTCCGCATTCTTAAAAAAAAAGTGTACAATCAAAATCAATAGATAAAAAATAAATCAGACAACCCAGAACCGAGAGTGAATTAAATAAAAAAGACTAAGGATTAAATAAACCAGACAACCCATAAATTGGCATTTCACATTCTAAAAAAAAAGAGAGAAAAAAAATCATATAATCAGAACAAACAAAAATACTTGAAATTGCTTAGATTAGTGACACTTAGACACTGGGACCCATTAATACTCAAATGCTATTGCCTTTATAGAAATAGGATGATATTAGGAGTTTCTTAATAGACAAAAAGCATGACAGAGAGTCCAAATAAAAAAAAATTGTTTGAAAAATTCTAATATTTTGTATTCTTTTATCAGAAAATTAATTTGACTGTGGAAATAACTCAGAATGAGGTGAAAATTTGAGGTATCCGGTAAATAGGAAGGATATTTGTCTTAATGATCGGCAAGCGTGCATGGTAACACATCACTTACATGAAAAGTTTCCCACCTCCTCTTTAGCTCCACGCTATTGTCGCGAGTTTTTCTTTTTTCAATAATATTGTCATTTTCTTATTAATTATAAAACTTATTATTTTTGTTGATCAATTCCATATATTATATATTCATTTGAGTTTAGTTTTATTGTAAAATGGTTGTCATAGAAACTAATGACTATATAGGAAATTATATAAAATTGTTATTTCAAAAGTTTGATCATCTATACTTAAAGTACAATGCATAAGTATGAAAATAATAACAACAATATTTATAGGGGTCAATATTCTAAAACTATAGTTATTTTTATAAATACCTCGTAGATAAATTCCAACTCCCGGTCAATATTTCAAAGTGGGGCTGGGTCCCTTCCTCATTAACGAATTTTAAGTTTTTATTGATAACTATTAACAGAAAGATGCTCTGTGGTGTAGTGGTAGGGTCATTCCTTTAAAATTCATATTGTCTTGAGTTCAACACATATTATTATTAATTTTTACCATGTCATTAAAAATACACGGGTTGGGCCTTTATCTTTGGCCCGACCTAATTTACCCCGACCCGACCCGTTTGCTAGGGTCAAACTAAATTGAATTAGTCAAAATCAATTAGAGTGAATTGGAAGTGATTTCAATTTGAAACCACTTCGCTTCATATATAATAATGGTCAGTCTTTTCATTTTCTTATGAAAGTTTTTTTAAATCATAATGTTATTCCTTTTTTCAGTTTTATGTTGTCTTGATGCTTTATAATTTAGGGCTCTCATTCACTTCAAAGATTTTCTTAATAAAAGAATCTTGAAAAAATGATTTGATAAAAGTGATGAAGGAATTAAACTTCATTCTTTGAATGATGAAAAGAAAGAAAGAAAACTTCATTATTTTAGTATTTTTGTTTTATTAGTTAGCGAAAGTACTCTTTCCTTCTTGTTTTATTATTATAGCATTATAAAATTATTAAGGGATTTAACCGGAAAAACCCCCATAAAGACCCTATTATTTAATTTGGCCCCAATAGAAAACGCCAGACAGAATGGGCCCTTAATTGACGTTTCTCCTTTTTTTTTTTTTTTTTTTTTTTGCCTTTTAGTGTTATAGTCGATATCGACTATTCCTGATCCATACAAAAAAGCCACGAAACCGCTTGTAACTATCGTTGACTTCTTCTTCTTTTCCCTTTTCCCCTTTCATTCTCGTTGGCGATTGTTCTCTCTCAACAGACAACGATGGTCCCAGGCAGTGGTCCCCCATCACATTCACTCCAACTTTTCAAAGATTCTACACCCTTTGACGCACATGGAGGTATGTTTGTTTTCGTAGTCGTATTTGTGCCCTAAATTTGGAGTGGGATTTATTGGTTTTCGATGGGATTGATCCTTCAGAAGGGAGAGACCTTGCAATCTCCTTCTAACTTTGTAGTTTCATTAAAATGCAATTTTATTCATAGTTTCTAGTTTGTCCATGTAGAAAGGGATGCATCGATTGTCAGTGCTGCCGTTTTTGGGTATTTTTGTAGGGTTTTCTGAATTATAGTGAATGGGTTTTGAATAAAGATAACATTTTAATAAAATTTACCAACTAGATTCCAAATAGCAAATGTGAAGTAGCACGCTCTATGGTTTGAGGAAGAAATTTTGCTTCATTGAAGCATAGGATCAATGCTCTCTATTTTCAGTGATTTTATCCTCTTTAAGCAACAAAGGTAGCAAGTGAAGTTTTCTCACCTAAAGAAAGTACTAATTAGGCACGATCACAGTCGATGGGAACGATACATAACTTCCCTAGACATGCAGTGGATATTTTTTTCCTCCTCATTTACTCGAATCCCACCTGCATTATCAATCAAACAAAGATTTATATATATCCATGATCATTACTACATCATGGCTAATTAGTTGCCTAATTATAGTTTTTGGTTCATACCTATTTATGGATCAAAACCCTTCTCCATCACAATGTACAACTACTTTTTACGTGCACCAAAGGTTAAATATGGGTGGTTTGTTCGCTGTCATTGATGTATGTTCCCAAAGAAGCAAGTTAGATATAGTTGTTCATTTTTTTTGTCCTTACGTGCTTTTGTACATGTGGCCATTCCACTTACATGTGGTGGTTTGTTAATGATCAATCTAGAGAGAGTAATGTAATATGGGATTAATTAATATGTGGGATACCCATAGCTACCCATAGAGAGTATTATAATATGGTGTGTGGGGAGCGGAGGTGGGTGGGGCGGAAAGGGGGGCATCTTTCCAATAGTTTTCATTAGATTAAGGAAGAGACAGTTTGAACTATCCTATCGGTGATGAGAAGTCCAGATTAATTATTCTACTTTAAATAATTATCTTTAGTGCTAACCTTTTTATGAAGATGATCTGTTTCCTTTGCAAATAAGGATTAAAGGTTCTATTAAATCTTATAATATAATACTAATGCCAATAAGGATTAAAGGTCCCTAAAAGTTCTATTCGCTACTTATGTTTGGTAATCTATGTGGGGATAATAAACACCCAAAAACTGAAGCTTGGTCACTAACTAAGGTGTGAAAAGTGCCCCCACAAACTAATATAACTGTCTCCCGTAAAGACCATTTGCAATGTGCTGGTGGTTGAAGCCTTTTGTGAAAGCTGAAGGAGCTCCCCATGATGAACTTATCATGGTCTTGTGGCGGGGTTGGTACCAAAAGTCATATCCAAAGAGAGGACTGTGTCCTGGTTTCTCCCACCTACATAGGGGGAGCAATACAGTCCAAACATGTGAGCATTCAATATTTTGGCCACACTACTCGTAAAAGCTCAATGTATCACACTGTACATGAATAACTTATGTTCTAATAAAGAAGTTCATGAGGATAGGGTATCAAAATAGAATATAACGACTAATACTACCTTTCTTTCACTTTAAACTCTGAATTGAGAAGAAGGAACCCGTTCCCTGCTGCATTTCCATATTTGTCTCCTAGGCAAGACACCATAATATCACCAGATGCAAGGCAGTGAGAAGTATGTAGATATGCTAATCCAGTCTTTTGCATGATATCAGCAGGCTCAACAACTTTATGCAAAGAAGGAGCCCTTGGATTCTTTTGTGTGTCAATTACATAAATGCGACCTGAGCTGAAAAGAGAAGGCAATAACAAGTCAATTATGATCTTTCAAACGAAAAGATGTAGGTAGTTGTAAATTTTAGGAATCTATGATCCCCAACATTTGGAACTTTGGATGCAAGTAAGGACGAGTATGACCAATAAAAAAAAGGAAAGTACGCAAAAAGCAGGGATACAACTCAACATGTCTGAAAATCCAGGACAATACATAAACAAAAAAAGATAAAAGTTATTTCTCTGAAAGATAAAATGGTGCATGGTGTTTTTGTTATACCCAACAAGTAGGATAATATGGCTAGTGACGATGCATGCCGACCAAACAACTGTGAAAAAAAACAAATAACAACAACAACAACAACAACATTGTGTTTTGGTTGAGCCCACTGGCCCCACCATTTATTCTTTTCTGAGACTAGAAATGCACACCACCATTTCTTTTTTCCAGAAAAAACCATGAATATGATTCTAGGTTTAAGGTAGGAACCCCTTGAATGCACTATGGAGTTGGAAGTTAGGACCCAATGTCAGGCCCACAGCTCAATCAAAACCAAGATGTGCACAACCTGTTCAAATATTGTGTTGTTTAAGTTTAATGGGATTAGGATATTTTTGTTTAGTATAGGATTAGAATGGATTTCCCTTTAGAAATCAAGGCATAGACCTAATAGGGTTTCTATTGATTTTATCTTTACAAAAAAGCTGTAATAATCAACTTATAGATGGGTTGCTTTAGGAATATGACTCATTAGTTTTTTTTATCTATGGGGCAATTACCCCCTGCAGAGATTGAAAGCCAGGGCATTAAATCAGTCCACTCTTTGGAGTTTACTTTTGTATTCATCTTCTATATTATATATTATTTTCATCTAATATGAAACTTGTGAGTTATCTGTTGCTATTGGTTTAAGGAAGTGAAATGAAATTAATATCATATCAGGAGAATCAAGGTTTACAAAGCAGAACTTGTCAGACCTGAAACCAGGCCAGAAAAGGTTGTTAGAAAGCTTTGCATAACAGAGTTTCTACACTATCAGGAGCCATCAAGATACATTAAATCGGCACCCATGGACAACATTGAGTTCCATGGGTGCAGTTTCACATGTTATGTCTAGGGATACCAATGGATTGGTTTCAGTGTAGTTCAATGGCAAATCTGGAACCGGAACCAGACCTAATTTAATTTATAACAGTGGATCTGGACCCAACTCAAACGTTGAAAGATCTTATCACTCATGTGCTTTTGAATAAGTAGGTGAGCTTGGATCAACATCAATTGTAGCCAAGTAATCAGCCTTCTCTATTCCTGTTCTTGTTAGAAAATAAACATGAACACTGCTGTATATCAAAAGCATGGCAACCAAGCCATGACTCCATTTCTCCACAGCCAAGACTCTTTACATATGTGTGTGCTGTGCATTTTGTGTGCGTGATTCATTTTACTTTCATAGTTATATGAATTACTTTTCATTTTACTTTTCAATTGTAGCCAATTAATCGGGCTTTTCTTTATACCTGTTTGATAAACATGGGCACTGATGCACAGGAACAAAGATAAGACCTCATTTCTTAACATCTAAGATACTTTACATATATGTACATTCCTGTACATGCTATTCATTTCAGTTTCATGTTTCTTGGCTTCTCACACGAAACAGTTGACACTTTCAATTCTACAAAACCTACAATTTTTTTTCCTTTCTTAAAACACTTAAAAAAACCTACTTGTCATTACAAAATTTGTCCAATAAAACTTTTGACAATAATCAACGTAGTAAGAAATTTATAAGCATTTCAAATATGATAAATATGATACAATAAGTTCATTAAAAATACCAAGTATCCACTTACAATCTCAATATCCTATTTGTAAAAATACCAAGTATCCACTAACAATCTCAGTATCCTATTTGAAACAAGTTAATCATTTCAACTAAGTCATTTCATGTGAAACATTTAACCCATTATGTTAATTTCTTTTTGAAGAAATTGTGTGATGTTTCTAATCTTTCTTTCATAATACCTACTGAACTCAAAAGATAATCTTTCTTCCATAATAACCTACTGAACTTAAAACATCTCATATAATAAGGGTTTTTACACTACTAAATAGAAGTATAAGATGATGGGAAGACTCAATATGTAGCTTTGTAAGTGTCTTTGGATGAGCTCTTTAAGCTGACAAGGATTGACAAACGTCATGTAATAATATTAAATTTAAAATGTTGAAAATACTTTTATGCTAGGCATGCAGTGTAGTCAACTTGGTGCCAGTATTTACTGGTACAGTCTTGGTTTACAAACCCACAACAGAACCAGTATGATACAAACTTTTCAGGTGACTAATAATTTCTTATGACTCAGCCAAGTCTGATAGATGTTGACACAGCCAATAATTCTCAAAAAGAATAAAACGCAGAAGAAAAGAAGATGATAAACACTAAGTTTTTTAGCTACAATACATTTGGCCAAATTAAATGGGATTTGCATGACAAAAGAGAAAGTTTGACTAAATATGAGTCACATCAATCAACAGGGAACACATAGTTCTGATATCGGATTTCTTATTCAATGATATAAAATCATGGGCCCCTCTGTACATTAGCTCCCCAGGTCTAACATGAGGCAAATCATAAACCATAAGTGATAAGGACTCATAATGGACCTTGGCATCAATTGTATTACTATCAAGATTTAAAACTACATGCTCCTGTATAAACACAGCCACATTTCACTTTCTCCTTCACAAGGTTCATGAAGAAAAAACCAATGATGCTGAGAGAGGACTCCTATTCTCAGAAACAAATCATATTTCAGAACGTCAAAGAGAGGTATAACATAAATAGACATCAATTATATATTTATAATTTCAATCTCGTAGCTGGATTGTATTGTCCTTAGAGTCACCTCAATAATTATTGTTCTTACAGGAACTTGGTCGCATGAGATGTACCCGAACAAACCCCGACAAGGATATATGGATGCTTACAAACACTCAGAAGCAATACGTACGGCGGACGGGACTACACCACTTGTCGGAGATAGATCGTATGGTCATAGACCATGCATTGATAACAGCGCCGATCGAGAGGTGACGTCCATAAACAAATACATTCCATCTGCCATCGGGTGAAGCAGCCATTACACTTGAAGACGTTGCTTATATCTATGGCTTGCCAATCAATGGCCTGGTCGTAATCGGTCGGACCTTCCCTGGCAGGTTTGTAGAGCCAGCGTGCCTAGAGTTACTTGGGATCACGCCCCAGAAGAAGCAAGGCTATGTTGGCATAACGATAAAATTTAAATGACTTGAAGACAACTTCAAGTCTTCTGCCTGGCAGGATGAGGATTTTAAGATTAACAAAGATGATGAGATTAGAGCCACTCAGGCATATTTGTTCTTTTTGGTGTCCAGCCAAATCTTCACACAAACTTCAGGTGCGAGGGGTTCTACTTTTCAGCTTGAGTTGTTTAAAGAATTCAAGCCTTATGCATGGGCCCCCACATGCCTTGCAAACCTTTATAGAATGCTTGCAAAAGAAACTTGGTGGGGATAGGATCCGCAAGTACCTAAAGGAAAAGGAAAAGATCAACAAGAGGATAATAGTAAATCCTGTAGGACACCCACGGGGCCTTTGAAGCTTCTACAGGTGATTAATTCGCAAGCCTACCATTTTTGGTTCATTATTTAAAAGCTAACGTATGACTGCATCTTGTTGTTTTCCATCACAGATATGGGCTTACTCTAGAATGATTATTGGACGGTGTCCTCCGCTAGATCGTAGTTGGAAGAAAGACATACAATTTCCGTT
>QPKB01000001.1:37238674-37289104 GCA_003546025.1 Camphora micrantha | reverse complement strand
AAAATGTCAAAACATTCACTTGCCTCAAGTCCCAAATCACTGAAAAATAGCTCCTAGCACTCTTGCAAGTCAAGGAAACAAGCTCTACCAAAAACCCCTAAAACAAACCCTAAAATGGGTCAAAACAATGAAGAAGAAGAGAGAGCTTCCAATATAGAAAATGTAGCTTCTCTAAGGCTAGAAGAATGCTAATCTAGGAGATTAGGAAGAGAGCTTACCAAATGGTGTTCCAAAGAAGCAATGCAAGCTAGAAGAGAGTCTTGGAGTGGTGGGATTTCCTTCAAAATGGTGTCTATGGAGAGCCCTTGCAATGGAGAAGAAGATTATGGAATCTCTTGAGATGATGGTGCAAGCTTGGGAGGTGCTTGATGATGGAGAAGCAAGAAGAAGAAGAGAAGGTGCAAATAAACCCTAGGTTCAGTTAGAGTTGCTGGAAAAAGAGGAAATGAAGGAGGAGGGTTCTCTTTTATAAGCCATACAAGTGGGCTCCACCATCAAGAACTTAGAAAGGCTGAAATAGTGGTTTTCGGGGCTCCGGGTGAAATCGACGAAGAAGGAAGAAATGATCGTCGAAATATCTAGTTTCTAAAAAGTTTATGTTTCGCGGATTTCGGGATTAACATTAATTTGGTACAGATTTAGAGTAAAAGTACTGTTTTGCCCTTGGAGCTAGAAAAGTCATGTTTCGGGGTTTCGAACGGGAACGGGATCAACATGAAAGTTGAAGGCAATAATAAAACAAGTAAATCGGGATGAAATACAAATCACGAAAACCAATATAAAATCTCAAGCACACAAAAAGCCATAAACAAGGGAACCCCCAAAGGGCCCCACTAATACCAAAGCACTCAAAATCCCCAAAGCTATTCCAAATGCTATTCTAGACCACTAAACCAAAACCACAAGACAAATCAAGACTAAAACGCAACTAACTAAGCACTAATCGGGATCACTCGGGTCGGGGTCTTACATCCTCCACCCCTTAGGATATTTGGTCCTCCAAATAAAACACAAGACTTACCTCAGGTAGGAGATGTGGGTACTTCTTCTGTACTTGGTCTCGCAATTCCCAGGTTGCCTCTTCCGGTCCATGATTCTCCCAAAGTACCTTAACCCACTGAATAGTCCTTGTCCTCAATTCTTGCTCTTTGGAGTCAATGATCCGAATAGGCTTCTCAACATAGGTGGCATCTTCTCTGATCTCTAACGGCTCATGCTGTAGTACATGCGAAGGGTCGGGAACGTACTTCTTCAACATAGATACATGGAAGACGTTGTGTACACCAGATAGCTCGGGTGGTAAGGCTAACCTATAAGCCACTTCACCAATCTTGCTCACAATGTCATAAGGTCCAATGTATCTCCTCGACAACTTGCCTTTCTGCCCGAATCTCAAAGTTCCTCTAGTAGGTGATACCTTCAAGAAAACTTTGTCCCCTTCCTTGAACTGCAAGTCCCTCCTGTGTGAGAATCTGCATAACTCTTCTGCCTACTCCGGGCTACTGCCAAACGTGCCTGGATCTGCTTGACCTTATCACTGGTCTCACTAACCAATGTCGGTCCATGGAAGCTGCGGGTACCAACCTCTTCCCAACACACAGGTGTCCTACACCTTCTGCCATACAATGCCTCGAAAGGCGCCATTCCAATGCTCGAGTGGTAGCTATTGTTGTACGCAAACTCACACAAAGGTAGAGTTTCGTCCCATTGAGTTTTGAAGTCTAACACACAAGCACGGAGCATATCCTCTAGAGTCTGTATGGTCCTCTCTGACTGACCATCTGTCTGAGGGTGATAAGCTGTACTGAACTGCAGTCTAGTACCCATAGACTCATGCAATGTCTTCCAAAATCTGGAGACGAATCTGCTGTCTCTATCAGATGTGATGGAAACTGGCTGACCATGCCTGCTGACAATCTCACTCACAAACAACTCTGCCAAAGGTAGCATGTGCATCTTCTTCCCAGTCTTCATCGGAATGAAATGAGCTGACTTGGTGAGACGGTCCACAATGACCCAGATAGCATCATTCCCTCTGCTAGTCCTCGGTAATCCCGAAATGAAGTCCATGGTTATATGCTCCCATTTCCATTCCGGAATATCCAACGGTTGCAACAACCCTGGAGGCTTCTGGTGCTCTGCCTTGATCAACTGACAAACCATACACCGAGAAACAAACGCTGCTATCTCTCTCTTCATGTTGTTCCACCAAAATCTGCCCTTCAAATTCTGATACATCTTCGTGCTGCCAGGATGCACGGAATACCTCGTACTGTGAGCCTCTGTCATGATATCATTCCTCAAATCTTCAATGCTAGGCACACACAGACGGTCACGGAAGTACAAAACTCCATCTACAATCCGAAAATCTGGACGATCTGCTATCTGCTCTGAAATCTTGGCCAACTCTGGATCTTGCAACTGACTGCCTTTAATCTTCTGGATGAAGGAAGGCTCTGACACTGACATGTTGGCTAACAAGACACCCTTCTCAAGCGGCTGCATGTCTATTCTCAACTCCTCAAATTGCTCAAAGATACAAGTGCCACTGAGATTTGCCATGCCTACTGATTTCCTGCTCAAAGCATCAGCAACTACATTTGCCTTCCCTGGATGGTATTTGATTGGAAAATCATAATCCTTGATATACTCCATCCATCTCCTCTGTCTCATGTTCAATTCCTTCTGTGAGAACAGGTACTGCAAGCTGCGGTGATCTGAGTGAACCTCAAATTTCTCTCCATAGAGATAATGTCTCCACATCTTCAATGCGAAAACGACCGCTGCTAGCTCAAGATCATGTGTGGCATAATTCTTCTCATGATCTTTCAACTGACGTGATCCATAAGCTATCACTTTCCCATCTTGCATCAACACACAACCAAGTCCAATGTTGGAAGCATCGGTAAAGATAGTGAAACCGCCGCTTCCAGATGGCAAAGTAAGGACTGGTGCTGTGGTCAATCTCTTCTTAAGCTCTTGGAAGCTAACTTCACACTTGTCTGACCACACATATGGCTCATTCTTCCTTGTCAATTTCGTCAAAGGTGATGCAATCGACGAAAATCCCTGAACAAACCTCCGATAATAGCCAGCCAAACCCAGAAAACTCCTGATCTCTGTCACATTCTTCGGTCTTTCCCACTGTACCACTGCCTCTATCTTGGATGGGTCTACTGACAAGCCTTCTCTGGAGATAATGTGCCCCAAAAATGCTACTTGCTCTAGCCAAAACTCACACTTATTGAGTTTTGCATACAGCTGGTTCTCTCTCAAAAGCTGCAAGGCTATCCTCAAGTGCTCTTCATGCTCTTTCTTGGTCTTGGAGTACACCAAAATATCATCAATGAACACCACTATGAACTGATCTAGATACTCTGCAAATATCTTGTTCATCAATGCCATGAACACTGCTGGTGCATTTGTCAATCCAAATGGCATGACCAAGAACTCATAGTGCCCATATCTAGTCCGGAAAGCTGTCTTCAACACATCTGACTCTCTGACTCTAAGCTGGTGGTAACCAGATCTCAAATCAATCTTCGAAAAGAAGGAAGCACCCTGTAACTGATCAAACAGTTCATCTATCCTTGGCAAAGGATACTTGTTCTTGATGGTCACTTGGTTCAATCTCCGGTAATCTAGGCACATTCTCATGGAACCATCCTTCTTCTTCACAAACAACACTGGAGCTCCCCATGGCGAAACACTAGGTCTTACAAAACCTTTGTCCAACAATTCTTGCAATTGTGTTTTCAATTCTCCCAATTCCGCCGGAGCCATTCTGTAAGGTGCAATGGATATAGGAGCAGTCCCTGGTAGAAGCTCGATAGTGAAATCAATCTCTCTAATGGGTGGTAAACCTGGGATCTCCTCCGGAAAAACATCCGGGAATTCCCAAACAATTGGGATATCCTCCACCCCTTGGGACCGTTTATCCTCCGTGATAAACGCCAAATAGGCCTCACATCCACCCTTCAGAAGTCTATCAGCCTTCAACGCTGAAATAAACCCTGAACTAGGATTACCCCTGTCTCCTCGAAACAGTACTCCTGCTGGTGACTCTTCTAACTTGAAGGTGAGGGTCTTATGGAAACAATCCATTGTAGCATGATACCCTGCCAACCAGTCCATCCCTAGGATGACATCAAAGTCAAACATCTCCAACAAGATGAGATTTGCGGGTAACTCTAACCCTCCTATCATGACTGGACAACTATGGTAAAAAGTACTACATACAACTTCTTTACCTATGGGAGTAGCCACAGTCAATAGGAAATCCATATCTCTAGCATGCATATCAATCAACTTAGCAAATCTGGGAGAGGTAAAGGAGTGGGTAGAGCCAGGGTCAAACAAAACCCTAGCTTGGAAACCACAAACAAGGAGTGTACCTTCCACAACATCTCCTGCTGCCTCTGCATCAGCTCTGTTGATAGCATAGATCTGCCCTCTCTGCTGTGGCCTGTTCTGAGCTTGCTGTGGCCTGCCTGCATTCCTATTCTGTTGCTGAGGACGCTGATTCTGATTCTGTCCCGGCTGACGAGCTTGCTGCTGCTGCTGCTGTGGCCTATACTGCTGCTGTGGGGCTTGCTGCTGAAGAGGTCTAGCTTGATTCTGCACAACTATGGCATTCTGAGGTTGTGCTGGACGCTGTGCCCCTTGCTGTTGCTGCTGCTGCCTGTTCTGCCTTGGGCAGTCCCTCATCTGGTGAGCCATAGAGCCACATCTGAAGCATGCACCAGTGATGGTACGGCACTGGGCACTCTCGTGGTTCTTCCCACAATGCACACACACCAAAGGATTCTGCACATTCTGATCTTGCCTCTGTCTCTTGTGCTGATGATTCCTCTGCTGACCACTCTGCTGCTGCTGAGGTCCCTTACCCTGAAGTCTGAGGATCTTATGGTGGAAGTTCTCAAATTTATAGGCCCTCTTGACTGCCTCTTCGAAGGTCGTAGGTGGTACAACCCCGGTAGCATCCCTCTCAATGATGGGATTCAGGCCTTCCAGAAACTTGGCAATCTTCTTATCCACCGTGTCCACTAACTCAGGAGCATATCTGGACAATCTCTCGAATTTGGTGAGGTATTCGAGGACTGTCATATTGCCCTGAACGAGCTGCTGAAACTCTGCTGCCTTCTGTCTCTTGATGTGCGTGGGCACATACTTGTCCCCAAACTGTCTCTTGAAGCTAGTCCATGCAACTGCCTCTGGCATCTGCCTGTACTCCTCCCTCACTGTCTTCCACCAGATGTCTGCTGATCCGGTGAAGAGAGATGTAGCAAGCTGGACCCTTTCCCTGCCCGTGCACTGAAAGATCTCAAAGATATTCTCTGTGTGCTCCAGCCAGTCATCTGCAGCTAAGGGATCCTCCGTCCCAAAGAACTCTTTCGGACCCCTCTTTCTGAATTTCTCAAATAATGCATTCGGGTCATGCTCCCGCTGATTTATAACAATAGCGGGCTGAGCTTGCACAGGCTCAGGCCTCCTCTGTAACACTTCTAGCAGCTGCCTCTGCATTTCTTGCATTTCTCTGGCATGATCCTGATCCTTCTTAAGTATCTGCTCTTGCAATCTGGCCTGATTCTCATTGGCCTGCCTTTGCTGATCTATCATGGCCTGCATCATCTGCTGGAACTGATTGGGCATAGGGTTCTCAGGGATGTCCTCCTGGACTGGCCCTGTCTGTTCACTGTTACTAGCTGTAGGGTTGCCATTAACTGGCCTTTTGCGAGGTGGCATGATGCTGCAAAACAATTTGTTAGCACAAGATAATATAATAAGGGTCACACAATGCTCACACGATACTAACTAACGAAAACTCTAACGAATCCTCGCCACGTCCTTAGGATTTCTAGTTTCTTTTAATTGCTTGAAACACGTCTCGCTCTGATACCAGTCTGTCGCGACCCCGGACCGGGTCCCTCAGACAAGGCGGGCCTGATCCGGGATCGGGACACTAATGTGATTAATGATATGATGTATGATGTATGATTGTTCCAATTTATTGAAACCAAACCAACAAAACGTATACGAGTCCATCAAGAAGGATGCCACTCGTACACGCGATTTCCCACAGGTGTCCGCGGTGAGGATAACACATCGACATGAATATTTCTTTTATGTGCGGAAGCGTGTAGCAAATCTATATTTCATACATTCATGTCCAAGATATAAGATTTAAAGCATGTTTCATACTAGTATCAAAATGAGCAATGATCATTAAAGCTATAACCCCAAAATAAAGTTAAGGTTTACAACAAGGTAGTTTAATTACATTGTTCCCAAAAATAGAGGCCAACAAAGGCCAATGAATACAGTATCAAGTTTCCCAAAAGAATGGTTAGTTACAACCCAAAAGGTGTTACGCAACTCAAGCACCCGAATGTCTAGATGACATCATCGGCGTGCCACTCAACTAGTCGTTGCGGTTCGCCAACCGCAACCTCGAGCTCCTCCTCGGGGAGACCAACAACGGGACCTGAGTACCAAAGTCAAGTGTCAAACACGACGGTTTGGCAAACGAATGAAAAGACATAGCAATATAGAAAATACCTTGAAAATCATTTAAACCTGTCAAAGCATTAGTTTCATAAAACAAGATAAACATTTATCCAAATACATATGCAAGATAAAACATGTAAGGTAACCAAGGAAACGGGAAAACAGACAAGATGGCAACCACACATAGCTAAATCCTCTATCACCGAAGTGACAAGAGTATATCGGGATGTTGTCTCAGTCACCGAAGTGAGGAGATGCAACATAAGTAACATATACATATATAATACAATACGGGACGGGACCACGGTAGCGAACCGGGTATCGGGACAAGACCACGGTAATAACCGGGTAGCGGGATCCAAGACTGCAGCTGGCGGGACGGGAAGGGGTCTCCAAGTCGGTCGATCAAACCGGCAAGGAAAGCCAAGCTTAGTGGTGCCGACTCATAGGTCAAATCATGTAAAACAAGTCATGTACAAATCATGTTTAATGCACTTTAATAAACGGGCGGGACGGGGTGCTTAAAAGCACTAATTCATTTCAAACTGGAAGTGCATGTCGGGGCTAGCAAAAGCTCTAGTTTCAAATCCAATGTTTTCGGGAGTGATAAATCACATTTCTTGAAATTCGGGACAAGTATCGGGATTCGATATAAATCAAGTGAATAAAGACCCCGTATGTCTATTGTGATGATCACTTGGTACTCCTTGAGTTTAGAGACATTCCGGGCTCTTTATGCACCTTAGGGATTCAAACCCTAATCGTATTTTAATTAAACAAAACCTAAGAGGGATGGGATCCTAAGCACAATGTTAATCTAGTAGTACCTTACAACCTACTCATTCGTCGAAGGGAAAACGGATTCGCGATACCCAAACAGCCCAATTTCGCGTTTAGATAAAAGAAAGGATATCCCGTCGTTCCGTTCCGTTCAAGATTGAACTAGGTTAAGCACCGATACGACCGGATTAACCGTGAGGAGATGACGGTTCAACCATCCTCAAAAGAAGTCCAATGGGCCCACAAAAGGGTCCCTAAGTTCCATCTAAAGTCCATTTAATCATAGGGAAAAAGACAGTTTTCTGCAGGGTTCCAGTTGGGCCGGTCGACCTGGCCCATGGCCGGTCGACCGCGTACACAGGGTCGACCGCCCATGGGCTCGGTCGACCGCACAGCCCCAGAGAGCCTGACCTCTGCGCGGGTCGACCGCCCTAGCGTGCACTGTAGAACTGAGACTCCCGCAGTTCAGCAGGCTGCTCTGCAGGGGGGTCTGTCCCAGTGTCGCCGGTCGACCGCGCCATTGGCCGGTCGACCGCGTACACTGCGTAACAGAACCCAGGTTCTGTTACAGCAGTGCAGGGGTTCATTCCCTTTTTCCAAACTTTTCTACATTGTTTCCAAACCTGATTAGCAATATCATATGTGATTAAAACAAGCTTTCAAGCATGAATATGATCATTTATTTCCAACCTAAACAAGTCATTAATGCATCAAAACCTTAGGTAAAACCATAAGTGCATTTCAACCAAAACTCTTTCAAAAGTAAAAATGTCAAAACATTCACTTGCCTCAAGTCCCAAATCACTGAAAAATAGCTCCTAGCACTCTTGCAAGTCAAGGAAACAAGCTCTACCAAAAACCCCTAAAACAAACCCTAAAATGGGTCAAAACAATGAAGAAGAAGAGAGAGCTTCCAATATAGAAAATGTAGCTTCTCTAAGGCTAGAAGAATACTAATCTAGGAGATTAGGAAGAGAGCTTACCAAATGGTGTTCCAAAGAAGCAATGCAAGCTAGAAGAGAGTCTTGGAGTGGTGGGATTTCCTTCAAAATGGTGTCTATGGAGAGCCCTTGCAATGGAGAAGAAGATTATGGAATCTCTTGAGATGATGGTGCAAGCTTGGGAGGTGCTTGATGATGGAGAAGCAAGAAGAAGAAGAGAAGGTGCAAATAAACCCTAGGTTCAGTTAGAGTTGCTGGAAAAAGAGGAAATGAAGGAGGAGGGTTCTCTTTTATAAGCCATACAAGTGGGCTCCACCATCAAGAACTTAGAAAGGCTGAAATAGTGGTTTTCGGGGCTCCGGATGAAATCGACGAAGAAGGAAGAAATGATCGTCGAAATATCTAGTTTCTAAAAAGTTTATGTTTCGCGGATTTCGGGATTAACACTAATTTGGTACAGATTTAGAGTAAAAGTACTGTTTTGCCCTTGGAGCTAGAAAAGTCATGTTTCGGGGTTTCGAACGGGAACGGGATCAACATGAAAGTTGAAGGCAATAATAAAACAAGTAAATCGGGATGAAATACAAATCACGAAAACCAATATAAAATCTCAAGCACACAAAAAGCCATAAACAAGGGAACCCCCAAAGGGCCCCACTAATACCAAAGCACTCAAAACTTGTTGTTCGCTTAGCGCGATCATGCGATCGAGCGGATAGGAGGAAGAAAAGCATATCCAGTCTGGCGGATTCCATCCGGAAAAAGCTTAAGACATTTAAAGCAACATTCGGAACTTCAACATGGAAGAGTGCGACAGCTCAGAGTCTGATGAGGATGTAGAGAAGGTAAACCGCCCAGCCCGAACTTGAATTTACTCTTGTGCAATCTAATGATGTTCTTTACTGTTTAGCTGCAGACAAGCACTGGAACCTCTCACAGTGCTCCATCTCACACTGTTCCCGATACCCATACTGGTCCATCTCATACTGTTTCTCCTCGGACTGTTCCTAAGACTGATGCTGATCCAACACACTATGTTTCCCCTTAGGCTATTCCCGACACTGGTGCATGTCCATCCCACACTGTTCCTCCTCAGGAAGGTAAGGATACTAATGTTGATCCAGATATCACTGGGCCCTCTCACACGAGAGTAAAGAAAGCTGATCAGAAAAGTACAAAAGCAAAAATTTACACGAGAAAGGGCAAGAAACGCCGTGACAACGTTCCAAGTAAAGATCAGCCAGCCGACTTACCACCATTTGAAGAGGTGCTCAACACCCCCCCATTAGGCAGGGCATTGTTCGACACCCCGGTGTCAGTTCATAGTGATTCCGCGATAGTTGCTGCAACACCCCTCGCTACCATAGTGTCTTTGATTTGGAGAATCAAACGCTTGCCCCGCATGCGTAAGGTGCCCATAAAGTTCTTCGATTACTCTCATTCTATGGTGCATCGGGCTACGTATTAAACGAGCAGGGGCAATTCTTAGTCAGGAGTTTCAAGAAATATTACAGTACAAAGTAAGCGTGGAAGTTTTCTTGCTGTTTTTCCACACTATACCCATCTTCATTAATATATTTGCAGTAATAATTTTGTTTATTAACAAACATCTCTTTCATGCAAAGGAGATGAACTAGCAAGCATTTGTACCATGGTATCCAGTAGCGATTTAAAGAAAGCACTTGACAAGGGAACTTGGCTGGACACCAATCTTATGTACTATTACTTTGACGTTCTGAGAGACGGATGTCCCACCGCTTTCGTCGCGGACCCAAGCATATCCGTAAGTCCGTGCTAAACTGTCCTTCACTTTAATTTTAACAAACCCCTTGAATGATATCACCTTTGTGTGCTAACCATTCATATTGTGGATGCATTATTGTATGAAGAGTTGGTGGCAGGATGGATCCAATGCCAGTAATGAAGCTGCCTTCGGTAAGTATGGCCACATGGTCTGGGAAGCCCCAGAGTGTCATACTTTGGTGTTTGTACTACACTATAGGAACTATTTCACGTTGGTTGTGGGCTATGTTGATGAAAGAAGGTGGGAGTTCTACAACAGTCTGGCTGGTGATCGTTTGACGCAGAGTAAGGCGGAGCAGTTTGTAAGTATTGTTTTTTGTTCTAAATTGCAACCATTAATTGAAATTGAGACATCACCCCCGATAACATTTGGCCCCCCATTTTTACATTGTTGCAGATCGGGTGGTTGAACGCTATGTATATGCATTTGGGGTGGACTGATCCATTTTTATGGCCTATACTGATCAAGGAAGACATTCCTCATCAAGACAATGGTAATAACTACGGAGTCTTCGCTATTGCATTCGTGGAGCATTGTGTTTACCGCCGTCCGATCACATTTACACAGTCCAACATCCCTTACTTCTGTAGCAAAATTGTCATTGAGTTATTCAAGAGAAGTTGGCAGATGAATGCTAATAGGCTGAATCTTCCTGAATTGTTGAACCTACTGGTTTGATCACCTTGAGTTGTGAAGGTTTGGGCAGTAGACGGAGACGAAGGTTTTGGGCAGTAGACGGAGACGCTGAATGATCATGATTTAATTGATTTTTTTTACTTTGTATATGAAATCATGGAACTTGTGGGAACTGAATTTGAGGAAATTGTATGGTTTTGCAAAGTCGTTGATTTATGAAGTGGGAATACATTGATGAATGGTTTGTTAATGTATCTCAATGTATGTTTTGTTTTTTTAATGTATAACATGATTTGTTATGCTAGGGAATGGAATGTGAATGTAATCAAACTGAATGTAACCCCTGTCAAGATGGTTATGTGGTTTTTACAATGATAAATAGTTGATATCGACCATTTAATTGAACACAAAAAAACAGACATAGTTGATATCGACTATCTAATTGGTTAAAAAAAAGAAGACAGTAATAGTCGATATTGACTATACGGATAGTCGATATCGACTATTTAACTGGAATTCAAAAAAGACAGTCATAGTCGATAACAACAGTTTAACTGGAACTCATAAACACAGTCATAGTCGATATTGACTATAATAATAGTCGATATCAACTATTTAACTGGAATTCAAAAAAAGACAATCATAGTCGATAACGATTGTTTAACTGGAACTCATAAATACAGTCATAGTCGATATTGACTATAATAATAGTCGATATCGACTATTTAACTGGAATTTAAAAAGGACAGTCATAGTCGATATCGACTATCAACATTATCGATATCGACTATTTAACTAAAACTTAAACAACTAACTTGTAGTCGATTTCGACAGTCTATTTAGCTGGAACTTACAAGTTATCAGAGTTGGGACAATACAAACATTTGAGTTTAGTGAAAAAAAGATAAATATCAATTTTGGGACAATACAAACAACAATATAAATATAGAAAAAGTTTTCAATATATATAGCCCCTTAAAATGGGTCGTCCATCTTTTACCAAAAGTCAAATATGTTTAAATAACACTTAAATGCCATTCCAGAAAATGCTTCAGCAAGATGTTCAAGTTCTGAACAACATCTTCTATAACTAGCCAAAAACGTTGTTCAGTAGACTGTACACTGTCAAGACGGTTGCATCTTCCAGCACATTCGCACCAAATATTCACCACCCGCTTCCAAAAAATGTTGATCAGTAGACTGTATACTGTCCAATAGGCTGCATCTTCCAGTACATTCACATCAAATATTCACCACCCGCTTCCAAAAAATGGTGATCAGTAGACTGTACACTGTCCAATATGCTGCATCTTCTAGCACATTCACACCAAATATTCACCACCCACTTCCAAAAAATATTGATCAGTAGACTGCACACTATCCACTAGGCTGCATCTTCCAGCACATTCACACCAAATATTAACAATCCACAAAAAAAAATTTCACATTAACTATTTGCATACACCTTCCCAAAAATATTAACACCAACAACCAACCAAAATTCCTTCCAAAAAATGCTTCAACAATTTATCAAGTTTGCGCCGGTGGATTGCGGCAACTTTGCCGGTTATGCCCCCTCTCCTTACAGTTACCACAAGTGACTACCCTTCGTTGGCGGCCACGATCTTCGGTACGAATCCTATTCTTCTTTGGCCGCCCTATCTGTTTAGTGGCTCGTGGTGGGAGAACTCGTTCATCGGATGTGTGCTCCCATTGTTTACTATCACGAGTAGCATGTAAGACTTACTATACGCCATGCGATATACATTTGAGATGGTACCAATGATCGCAGAATTCATATGGATCATAGTTTCTAACTCTTATTGAAGCAATGCATGAGCACACGGGATCCCTAAGATATTTCATTTTCGACATGTGCAAGTCTTGCGTTCAAGATCAACAACGTCCATATACTCCGCTGATTGTACTTGAAACTCAACTAGGCCAGCCACACGAACATGCACTCGCCTGGCTTTTTTCATTTCTTTTTCCAACACTTTCTCCGCATATGGTGTTAGACGACTTGTAACTGCTTGCGATGCAAGATTGCGCTGCTGGTAAAATTTCATTAGTTTGGCCCGTATTTCTTCGACCTGTTTTGTTATCCTTTAAGAGGCCATTTGTGCATTCTGCTACGTTGTTAGTGCACATGTCATACCGCCGTCCATCTACATATGCATTGGCCCAACGTTGCCTTCCAATTGAATCAATGTAAGTGAATGCCTCTTGGCTGATTGCACGTATATCAGTCATATATGCATCGTACTCAAACGGCCTGTTCGCTTTGGCGGCACACCAAAATTTCATAACAATTGCCGCATCGCTGAAAGCAACCCTGATATTCTCGGCAATGTGATGGCGACAATAACAATGCTTTGCGGAGGGTATGGTGTTCAAGAGCACTGGAATAAGACCTTTTTGGCGGTCAGACACAATAATCAAATTGTTAGGCCCACCCAACGCTATATGCAGATTTGCAAGGAACCACTCTCAACTATCGCGTCGCTCAGATTCCGCAAAGGCAAAAGCGATTGGGAGGAGCTTATGATTGGCATCGTGTGTAACAGCAACGAGCAAAACACTGGGATACTTCCCTCGGAGATGTGTCCCATCTACAGCAATCATTGGTCTACAAGTATTAATGAAAGACCTTAGACAAACTCCGAATGCCCAAAAAAATCTTCTAAAACGGTCTTAAGATGTGGTGTCTATGTTTGTTACTATGCCTAGATTGGTCCTCTACAGTTCAATACAGTAACTAGGCAGCATTAGAAAGGACTCCTCGTAAGATCCTCGAACTGCACGCAGGGTTATCTCCTTTGCTATATGTGCCTTCCTATAGGTAATAGTTGTCTCAAATTCAGTTTGGTAGTCGTTCATGATCTCTTTTGGTTTCATATTGGCATTTTGTCGGACTCTATCCATGATGAACTCCGCAATTAGCAATGATGTTGCCTGTTTATGTGCCATCCCCATCATTGGCTTCGAGCATTTATGGATTGGATTATACATACGCACTTTGAATTGTAGTCCTGATTCCATAATGGAGGCAGAATGCGCCAAGGGCAATTCTGATCTTTACAGCATGCTGCCACTTTGTACATGTTGGTCTTCAAGTGCTTCAGAGTAAAGTTTTCATAATTTGCAAACTTGGCCAGAGTCTTCAGAAACGTGTCACGATCAGGGAATTCACGGCCAATCCACATTTCTCGTGCTGAATTGTTTCCAACGCCTGTATTCAATTCTTCAGGTACCATGTCATCGACGAAATTAACACCTGAATGTTCACTCGAAGGACATGCATTGTATGCTAGATTAGCCTCGGCGACGTTGCTTCTGTCCGCGCCCATTACAACCACTGAAATGTGTTCGATGAAATTATTTTCATCAAAATGATTCTCATCACCATACTCTGCCACATCCTCTATGTTATCAACAAATGCATCGTTGACTGGATTAGGGCTGGCAATGTTCCTACTGTCTGCGCCCATCACAACCATTGGTACTTGTCCGGTGAAATTTTTTTCAACAAAATGATTATCATCATCATACTCTACCCCTTTCTCTATATTATCAACACATGCATTGTTGACTGGATTAGCTTCGGCAACATTCCTTTTGTCCGCGCCCATCCCCACCACTGGAATTTGTCTGCCAAATTAATTTCATCAAAATCATTCTCATCAACATACTCCACACCATACTCTATATTATCAACATCAATTTCTTGACATAAAGTATGCAATGGACTTGTAATGTCCCAATCAGTTGAAAAATGCATGTCATTATCTTTTTGGAGATCGACGGTAGGAAGCTTGGGAACGGTTGTCCCGTCATTCACTTCTTTTCCCCTGTAATTTAACAATACACCCTTCGATTTCCGAAGATAAGATCGATGCTTGTCATTCCTCTGAAACCTACAGTGCAACAATAATATAGTAAAATCTGTGTGAGGGATTGGGATTAATATATGATAAATGTTTAATTTAGAATACAACGAATTAACATACCTTAACTGTTCTCCTCCTCTGCATTGTCCATTGTTCGATCTGTTAGAAACATTTAAGTATATCCCATTTGTATCCCGACCCGATGCTTTCATCATTATCATCTTCAATGCTAGCCAGTGAAAATGCATGTCCATTGTGATGAAGGTATTGTATGCTTAAACTTTCAGTCGATGAATCCCAATTAGATGCTTCAATTGCTTCGACAACCAATGACCCATATGTTATGTCGGTTGATAAATACCTCATCTTCTGCTTTCCTCCTTTATAGACGGGACACATCATATCAAACTCAAAGTTTCCATCATAGTGGAATATAATTAGGATATCGCAATTTGACATACTGTTTATAAATAAAAATTATTTAGTTTATATAGTGGTAGAAACAGAAGGTAAATATGTATGCATAAACAATGCCCATGGTGAAAGGGCAAGTATATGTTTAAAGTAAATACATTGTGATATTCCAAAGGTTGTACTAATTGTATTGTTAAACAATGTCATACATAGACTATATGCATTTTGAACCATAGAGCAAAATATACGAATATGAAAAATAAATAAGACACTGTAGGAGCATATCCACCTTTTATACCAATTTCATGGGACAAGGTCAATGTGGTATTAAAATTTCTAGATCTTATAAAATGAAATAGTTGAAAAACAATTAACATGGGGCATAAATGTTATGTTTTAGTTTAGGCTAAATAGAAGAAGATGAGTGATGTCTGTATTGTCAAATACAACCACATTTAAAACCCTAAACCCAAAAAATACTATGCTAAATTTGAAGATGGCAGTGTCACTTTAGGAGAAGATATCCACCTTTCAGAACTCTAGATGAAAAAAATGCACATTTAAAAATCTAAACCCAAAAACTTGTGAAGATTAAAAGATGGGAGTGGTTTTTTATGAGCAAATATCAACTGTTCACAACTCTACGTGCACTTGGATGCCATTTTCTAGGACAGATCAAGGTCGTTGATTACTTGTCTAAGGCTGGTAAGATATAAAAGGAAGAATATTAATCAACAAGTTGGGTGGCTGCCAAGTTTTGGGGAAACTATCAAACTAATAATAAAGATTTATGTGTGTACCTGCCTTTTAAAGGAGTGCAACCACCACCATTAATAGAGTGCTTAAGAGCTGCAGTGGATTTTCCTCGCCAAAGAAGGGTTGCTCACACCAGATGAGGTGAAAGATGTAAACAGGAAAAGGAGATGCGAAGCTGGGTTTTAAGCGTAGTTACAGATGATAGTCGATATCGACTATAGCACTAAAAGACAAAAAAAAAAAAAAAAAAGAGAAACATCTTTTAAGGGCCCATTCTATCTGGCGTTTTCTATTGAGGCCAAATTAAATAATAGGGTCTTTATGAGGGCTTTTCCTGTTAAATTCCCAAATTATTATTGTACTACCAATCTTCTCCAGTGCTCTGTGATTGCATAAATAGAAGCAAGGAAAAGAGCTCATAGCTTCAAGGATTGGTTCACCCTCTTCTTCATAAAATTTTAATGTTGTACTTATTTTGAGAAGATTATCGAAGTCATTATATTTTCTTACAAATGAAGCTCTTAGAAAATATTTCATCTGTTTTTAGCGCTCTTCTTTCATTTATATCTAAATAATAGCATGAGCTTAATCCGTAAATATGTATCAAGCCATCAACCATAAATAAGACTGGCCCAATAACCCGTGCTCAGCACGGTATCTCCCTGCAATGTAAAATAAATAATCACATATTAAAAAGAATTACCTCTTTCCATGGGACAAGTTGGATAAAATAGAAATAGAGAAATTAAAGCAAAAAAGGGTATAGTTACTAGGAACAACTGAAAAATGAGTGGGTAGTTGCATGAGTAGTTACATAATCGTTGCTCAAAATTATAACTGACCAAAAATGGCATAGTTACATAGGAACAACCGAAACATGAATGATTTGATGAAAAAATGAGTAGGTAGTTGCATGAGTAGTTACATAACTGTCGGTCAAAATCAAGGCCAAAACCTCATAACTTAATATATGAAAAAGTTAGCCATTAAGTTGGGTCTCGAATTTGAAGTCTAATTCACGAAGATAGTTCATCGGGCACATTTTGCTAGGGACCCCTTATGTTTCTTACCAAATTGACTTTCCTTTTTTTATCCTCATCATATTTCTAAATCTCATTAGACTCTTTCTCGATTTTTTTTTACTTAATTAACTCTGTAACCTTACCAAATTGACTTTAAAGAGTGCTTTAAATGATTGAGACTTTAATAAGTAACTCTAAAAAATAAATAAATAAATAAATAAAAGTAACCAACTCTCTTTGAAGATAGCTTTTGTTAGATTGTATGGACTCAATCCATCAGATGATGTAATAAATTGATTAATTTCTTTATTTATTAATAATATCATGCTTTCCTTTCATGAGATGAATGGTGTTTTACTACTTAATGCACATGACCAATACATATGACATAATGGTTCATGAGATGAACTGGGTCCTATTAGTATATTAGATGTGATATATGTGTATGGATGAGATCCACACACGGGAGACATGTGTCACAAATCTTATACTTAAATATCTTCACAACCAGTGATGAGACTAAGCATCTCATCTGATAAGGTTGCAGTACTTTGATCACTATGAGATAGTGTGATCTGTCTCGATCATCAGAATGTAAGATTCTGGATCACGACGTTGGTACATTGGATGTATTGAAGGACCATGAGAAGCACCTTATGGAATACTGTCTTGAGTTTAAGGTTTGCTTTCATAATTCCCTAGCAATAGGCTCTCAATCCTGAGACATTGTTGAACTCAAGTTTCTATCTATTCATTTGCTTTGAGTCACCAATGAGTGAGGCCAACTGTAGGTCAACACCTCAGTGTCTTGGGTACGTGGTAGTAGGACTGTGGGAACATTCAATGGTCAAGATGGAATCTATCTATATTATCCCCTTGTGCCAATTAATGGATTTGTCATTAGTAAGTGCACACCCATTTCGATTAAGAGTTAATTGGATGGTACTGATAATCACTGTGATTAATTGGGGCTCAATAATAATAAGATGTGAATTTATATTGGTGGGACAATTTTAGTCCAATTGATCCATGGATATCGATAGAGGGGCCTACTTTTGGTAATTGGAAAGTTTAGGGTCTTCATTGTAATTTATTCCTAAGACTGGAGTGCAATTGCATTTATATAGTGGTATTATTTGCAATTAGCTGTGGGCCCAGATTGCACATGAGTTGTGGGGTTGCGGTGTCCCAGTTGGAGCCAACTTTCTATGGAATCCCTAGTGGTCCCCATGCTAGCCCCAGTTATTGGAAAGGTACTAATCGTACTTGAACTCTAAGATGAAGGAATTAGAAAGTTATTATTTCTATTTGAAGTAGGACTTCTAATAGTGGTAATAGTAAACTTACTAATTGTTGTGGAAGTAAGACTTCTATAATAATTAGAAAAGGGAGAAAGTTGTTAATTTGTAATGGGAGTTGGACTTCTATTTCAAATAAGTAAAGAGGAGGTTTGCCAAGCTATAAATAGGGATGCAAAGGGGGCTGGGACGTCCAACAATTGGAGAAGCACGCCCAGCTCTCTTTTGTGTGCAAGAGTTACACATCTCTTTCTTCTCTTTCTCTTCTAGTTCCTTGTAGTTTCTAGTAGAGTTTTCTCTTGAAGTTTCTACCAGTCTTCTTGAGAAAGGAGATCTAATATAGGTCATAGTGTGGAAGACTAAGAGGTCTTGGAGATCTTAAGTTGCTTACAAAGAAAGAGTTTCTTCAACTAGCAAGTCATCTTCTTCATTAGAGCACAACTAGGCTCCAAATGTATAATTTTCTTCTCTATCTGTTGTAAATTATTTTGTTGCATGGTGTTGCTTATTTTATTGCTACACATGATTGATGAGACAGAGGGATTACATCCTGGATATGGTTGAATGACCTTATGGGTACTTGATCCCTGAGTCAAGTGGGTCAAAAGTTTTGAAAACCTATCCACAAGGCCCGCTTATTTCCAACAACTTTCTCCAGACTCTTATTGAAATTAAACCCAAGGTTAATGATATAAATGGATAACTACGATGTATCTCAATATTGGGTTAACAATAATGAACAGTATTGGGCCCAATCAAATTCAAATTGTTATCCTTTGACATTCCTTTCTCACATAATCTTTTACTTTTAAAATTTATCATTCATCCGATCTAACTCTTTAAATTTATCTAATTTGCTTGAGTGACCATATTAGCAAATTATGTGATTTTATTGCACATCCTCCTTTTAAACAAGTTTTGATATATAAACTTTCAAAACTGATAAATGATGAAAGTCTTCGTTTTAGATTTATTTTCTTTTCTCACTAATTTAAAATATCAAAGATAGAATTGAAATTGAGTAAAAAAATTTATTTTGGGAGCCTGGGCCTGTTTTGGTATTAATTTTTTAAGGGCATTCGGCGACAAGTTCTTGAACATTTCACTTTATTGTCTTAGATCCACAATCTTTTTTCATAGTGTGATAGGTTATTTTTTCAAATTTGAAGACTTAAAATATCTAATTCACCATTTCTTCAAAATTGTATCCCACGATTAGTGGGATATGTCATTAATAATAGTCAACTACCACTTAATTGGCCAAATAAATTTCAAAAAATTTAAATAAATTTCAAAAGATACAAATAAAATTTAAAAAAATATAAATAAATTTCAAAAGACGAAAATAAATTTCAAAATACGTAAATAAAATTAAAAAATGCAAATAAATTTAAATTTTTTTTTGAAAGAACACAAATAAATTTAAAAAATGCAATAATCTTAAAAAACGCAATAAATTTCAAAAGAATGTAGAGAAATTTAAAAAGATGCAAATAAATTTCAAAAGATCCAAATAAATTTCAAAAAATATAAATAAATTTCAAAAGATGAAAATCAATTTAAAAAGACGTAAATAAATTCCAAAAGATTGAAATAAATTTTGAAAAATATAAATAAATTTCAAAAAATGAAAATCAATTTAAAAAGACGAAAGTAAATTCCAAAAGATCCAAATAAATTTCAAAAAATATAAATAAATTTCAAAAGATGAAAATCAATTTCAAAAGATCCAAATAAATTTTAAAAAATGTAAATAAATTTCAAAAGACGTAAATAAATTTCAAAAGAAGTAAATAAAATTAAAAAACACAAATAAATTAAAACAAATGCAAATACATTTGCCAAAAGTAAGATAAACCAATTTTCCAAATTTTAGAAAAATTTGCCAAAAACTCAAGTATTTTTTCCAAATCTCAATTAAATTTATTTCAAAAATTGCATATAAATTTTAAAAGAACAGCCTCAGTTTAGTTCAAAAACTCAGTTAAAATTTGCCAAATGGAGATAAATTTGTCAGAAACTTGGCTATATTTTTCAAAAACTCAAATAAATTTGCCAAAGGCGAAGATAGATTTGTCCAGAACTCAGATAAATTTATTCTAGAACTCAGATAAATTAGCCAAAAACTCATATAGATTTGTCTATAACGCAGAGAAATTTGTTTCAGAACTCATATCAATTTGCGCAAAACTCAAATAAATTTGACAAAAAATGAAAAACTCAGATAAATTTGAAAGAAACTCATATAAATTTATTAAAACTCAAATAATATTGACAAAAACTTAGATAAATTTCACAAAAACTCAAATAAATTTCATAAAAACTCATACAAATTTGTCAAAAATGATATAACAGCCTGCTGCCTTCCTTCTTTGGCAATGGAGCAGCACCGTCTACTACGTTCGGATCTCAGATCAGACTCCGGATCATCAAGATATTGTGAAAACAAACTTCAGTCGTTGATTTGGTCAAACTGCCTTTGACTATTTTGTTCACTGACGTCACCTGTTTGCTTTCTGCTGATGTCAGTAGTTGAACCGGCGCCTTTCCCTGATTTTCTTTTGGGCTTCTGCACAACGGGTCAGGTCTGACCTGGACTGGACACGACCCGATATTGAACCCAAAACAAAAAAGAAGATGAGTTCTATTTCTTCATTCTGTTTCTACAACCGGACACAAAGACCGGGGGCGGTCTTCTTTTTCCTCGGCCACGGGATTGCAACGGCGACAGCTAGTTCCTTTTCCGGTGAATGCCCTCTTCTCCGACAATGGTGGGTGAACCGGAAAATCAAAGAAAGCTCTCTCCGGAATCAAACAGTCCACGTCGGACTTGTAAGGATGGGGTGGTGTTCTGATGAATGGCGGTTGGAGAAGGAGAATGGGTTGCATGGTTCGGCTTAGGTGATGGGGATAGAGGAGAGAACGAGATGGGGTGATGGAGATGTTTGATGCGCAGGGGAGGCTATGAGATGGGTTGGTAATGGAGAGACAAGCGTGGAGAGGGTGAAGAGTGAGAGAGGAATGGTGATGGAGAGGTATGTGCAGGGAGGAAGAAGTTGGAGATGGAGATGGGGGGCTGCTGGGCATGGTTTTTGGGATGGGATAACGGCGATGAGACTGTGGGAAAGGGAGCGATGCAGGGTGATCGAGAGAGGGATTGGTGAGAGGTTCTGCCCAGGATGGAGAGGGATCGTGAGATGGAGATAATGAGAGGGAGAGGGGGATGAGGTCGCTAGGAGATGGAGGAGAGGGGGATTCTGTGCCCGGGAGAGGATGAGACGAAATATGGGTTGAAGAAGAAGAGGGATAATACAAGATTTGAAATTTGAAATATAAAAATCTTATTCCTAAAACAATTGAAAGAGTAAATTAGTCATAAAAATTGTCCGGTGAAAGGCCTTAGGATTACGAGGACCTTTCGCTAATTTACTAATTTTTAGGGGCTCATGCGGGGCTTGGAATCACAAACAGTTTCACATCACATATACATCAGCGATGTCTTCCATTCACAGATAAATGAGGACGAGGTTGCGATCGTCCTCTTCCTCAAAGTTCCGTCGTTACATTGCTTGTGAAAATGTCGTCTTCCAGACGAAGTTACACATCTTCATCCAAAGATCCTTCCTTCCCTTCCTCCACTTCAGGTGAAATTCATACATTCCCTCGCTTGTTTTTTTTACTTCTTCACTTGTTTTTCACAAAAAAATCTATGATCTAAAAGCTTCAGAACCCTCCGATTTGCACACTTTTCGACTCGAGAGCTTCAATTTGGCAATGATTCGAGATTTTAACCGAAAGATTGCTAAGATTTACATACTTACGAACTATTCCCTCATTTTTGTCCGGTTTTCTTTTGTATGAACTGTTAGATCTATGCGTACTTGTTGTATATGGATATCGATCGATTTATCTCAGAATCTAGTGTTTTTTTTTTTTTTTCTGTTATGTGTTTCGTTTAGAATTTGTGCTGTTTGTCAGCGTTTGATATAGATGAAATGCAGGAAAGTTTGTTTGATTTGTGTTTGATTTGAGTAGGATATGAAAATAGAGAAAAATATCAGATCTTTAAAATGTGGACTGTTTTGATGGATTTAGATACTTGAGTCCTTCAAATTCAAGTAAATTCATGGGTTTCTTTGTTGCCACAGCTTGTTTAGGCGAAAGTCTATGATCCTAGATGCAAAAGCTTATTAGAAACTCTCCATTTTCCATCAATTAACTCCAATGGTCTGATATGGGTTTTAACAGGACCATTGATCCAATTTCACATTTTTGAGTTTTTCTGTAGTTTTTGAGCTGTTTTCTGTTGTGTTAATCGTTAGGTTAGATCGATCTGTTGTTGCTGGAATTTGTTAAATGGAAGCGATGAGTTGTAAATGTTTGTGCTTTGATTTACCCTACGATCTACAGCATTCCTGTTTTATTTTCTTTAAAATTTATGCAAATGCTATGTTAGCTGGTGCTAGATACAGATGAAAAGCAGGAAGGTTTTGATCTCAGTTGGCTATTGAAATAAAGCATAACATCAGATCAATGGGATGTGGAGTGTTTGGATATGCAGAGTCGGAATGGATTGGATCCTTCCACTGAGTCATTTTTCTCTTGAGAAGGATGGATTTCAACATAGGTTGATCGATCATTGTTGATGAAAGTCATTGTGTTTCCTTTTCGAGATCTGAAGATTTTATGTACAATTGATATTCTGTTCATATGTTATCGTTTTCATTTGAATAGTATGGGATATTGATGGCCATTTTCAGAGAAATTCTGTGTCTATATCGGTCTTTGGAATGTGAAAGATATAGATATTTACCCCTCTACAAAGTATATATTCAGAATCCTCTGATGAACTGTTGTGGTGGACAGGAGCTCATATCACACAAATAAAGTGCTCATTCACCTAAATTAAGGAATTGTGGGTTGAAGAGTTGAAGTTGTGTTGCGATCACACATACATACAATATATATATATATATATATAGAGAGAGAGAGAGAGAGAGAGAGAGAGATTTGCTGCTTTTGCAGTCCTCCATTACTTCAAATATTTTAGAAATAATAGTGAATAGGATAAGAGTTACATAAGATGGCCGACGTGCCTGTTCACCGCAGGTTTAAATTCCATCTAGGATATTCTTCTATCATTTGCTATTTTCCGTTCATCACAAATGACTAATCCTGAACAGTTGGGTGAAATACTTAAAACATGACCTTTTTTTTTTTTCCTTTTCCAGCATTCAGTCTATCATTTCTGACTCTGTATTTCAAGGTTCTATCTGAATTTGCAAGATTCTGCTAATTCTTATGCAAGGGAACTTGTCCTATCAGAGGTGAAATAACAGATGAATGTAAATTTATTGCAAACAAGCTTATTATAGTGTTTGGGACTTCCATTTTCCTAAATTATTAGTGATCATATTATCTTTGACATGTAACACATGTATGACTCCAAATCATTCATTCTCTAGGTCCTATAGTGGGTAGACCATAGCTTGAAATTCACAATTATCAGAAATTGCATCCCAACTTTTTTTTTTTTGTAAGGTTAACAATAAAAAAATTGAAAGGATTGGTCTGTTGAGCTTTTGCTTGACTGTTTTCTAATCTATGCGATTTCTTTCCTAAAAGTTTTTTCTATCCTAAAAGTGTTCTGGTTGAATTGTTAGCTGGGACCTTACTAAGTATTTTTGCATGATGGATTTAGATCTCGTGCACATGCCCCATGTATGTGAATGTGAAGTTACTGTTCAGAATATAATTGTTCCAAGATGTATTGTTGTCTGTAAATACATGAATTCGTGTTTTTAGTTCAGCATTTTTAATATTCAAGAAGTTCTTATGCTCTAGTAATCCCAATGACCCTTTAAGAACCCAATTTAATGTTGTTCGATTTATTTTAGTCCAAGCATTTTGCATAATTAACTGGCTCAATCCATCCAATGTTCTTTGTACTTTAATTTATGTAGGGAGTGGAATCTGCATGATGAGCAGCACATGGAAAGCGGAGCAACACCAATCTTTTATCAATTTCATCTCATCCTTCCTCAATGCAAATTCTTACCGGCTTAACATTCTTCCTATTGCCCCTGTAATTGCTTCTTTTACTTCTATTTCCTGCAACTTGTTCATTGCTCAGGTTGTCTAGCTGGAAAATGTAGGATTTCATCTTCAACAATGGAGGACTATCAGTAGCCTTTATCTTCATAACAAATTGGGAATGTGACAAAGTGTCACCAGTCTTTTCCAGGTAGAACCAATAAAAGAAATAAGTCTTTACCAGGTAGATGGTTGGCTGTGTAATTCAAGTTTCCTGTTATCATCTTTGTTTGATGTCATGTTGTGCAGAATACAAAACTTGAAGAGGCAGTTTAGGCATTTCTATGTTGTTGTGACCCTGCCAACGTGGGAGCAAAACGGTTCTTTTGTTAGTTATTACTTCAAGTGAGTTGAGAACTCAAATCTCTTAGAGTCAAAGCTCATTTCTGTGGATTGAGAGTTTTTGAAAATGTATACTTGTAATGCCAATAAAAGGTATGGTATGGAGCTTGGAAAGCCAACATTTGTTCCAGTCAAGGATCTGGAGATGGGATTTGAGAAGATTGTGAAAATAGCACATGTTTCTGGGGGTAAATTATTTCTCTGTAACTCAATTGAAGGTCTTAAAGAATAATGCCACTCAAATGTCCTAACTATTCATCTGCAGTATGCAAACAACAGGATCTCATTTCCAGGTTGAAAAATGAGGTATCTCTCAACTTATCTTCATCATCTCTGTTCCTAGTTTTGATATGTTGCTGAAGGATTTGATGTGTTGTTTTTAAAGCGAAAACAGTTGGTTCTGACGACGGACACCTACCTTAAAGTGGTTACGTCTATACCAGGGATAGATTATCACGATGCAAATGCGGTAATTCATTTTAACTTTTCAGGAAGCACCTTGTCTTAATATGTGCAATATGCATTTTTGTTTTCCATTAAGCAAGAGCATGCCTTCTTTTATCAATTAATGTGGACAATAAATGAGATGCATTTGGGTGTTGGGAAGGGCTCAGAAAGGAAACAATAAATGCTTAGTGCTTCTGTCCTTTTTTCCAGTAAATATATGCAGATTATATATATTTATTACCAAAATCATAAAATCTGTATCATGATATAATCCCAATCATGTTCTCAAAAATAGTGACTTGATACAAATTTTCTACAGAACCTGTGATACCCAGTCATGTACTCAAGAATATATTGAATTGATTGAATGTTTCTACAGAACCTGTGATAAAATTTTATCATGTCTCCTTAACAAATCACAACTCTCTCTCTCTCTCTCTCTCTCTCCTACTTTGTAAGGTGGAAGAGTAAGACTAGAGTTAAAGAATCGGCAGACTTCACCTATATATATTTTATTGAAGCCTAGATCTGGCGATTTTTAGTGAGTTTTTTAGTGACATGATTTGGGTATGAGTCAATGAATTAACAATTTTTATAAAGGCCTCAAGTTTGAGAATGTCCTGCATTCATTTATTATGCGTATTAGCAAACAAGTACTTGCTTTCTGTATGGTTGTCCACATTCTATTTTAGAAAAATTATTTGAGGAACTTATTTGTCTGATTTAGTGGTCAATCATAAATTTAGCTGTTGGATTGGGTTGATATTTAGCTGCATATGTTAGAAATTAATGTTCATATGGTAAATTGCTAACAAATTATTTATTTTGATAGGCCAACTTGACATTAACCTGCAACCTGTTCTATAGGCTCTTCAGGAAATTGAACATTACATTTTGTATAATAATAAGATAAAGTTTGCATTTCAGATTATATGAAGTGCATGCTGTTCTCCGTCTTACCTAGTTATTCATGGAGGCGGCTTTTGCTATGAATACCATCTCCTTGACTATTAACTTCATTCATCTTCTTTGTTTTCCAGCTTCTGCATGCCATTGGTTCTATTGAAGCAATAGCCAAGGCATCCAAGAAACATATTTTGGAAAATACTGATCTCTCAGCAGAAAAGGCTGAAACCATAGAAAGCTTCTTCAGAGATCCTAAGTATTATCTCTCTGCAAAAATCAGTTGATCTGATAAATGTATACCCTTGTCACTGATTAGGGAGAGAACACATATTCTTGTAACCAATTATATTAGCTATTTCTTCACTCTTTAGTTTCTTGACTTGCACTGAACATGCTTTCCAGACTCCAGGGACAACTATTTTGAGAAAAATGATTACCTCACTTGCAGATGTTTTTGTTTATTGGCTTTCTTTTCCTCATTTATTTCAAACAAGTTTGACATTAGATGCAACTTGTTCATGACTAATTATCTCTCATGATGCACTGTTGCTTTTATTGTTTTCTAATGTGCTTCTTCCTGGCAGGTGGCCTCGCTTTATAGTGATCTAGACTATTGGGCTAATTTGCCAAATTCCATCATCATAATAATCATCAACGGAGCCTTATTCAACATATAATTTACCTAATTATCTCCAACAATCTTTCATAGGGGGGGAAGATCCTTTCCTTAAAGTTGGCCTTTAACTATTTCATTATGAACAAAAATAGAGCAGCAATACACGAGAAGGGCAGTAATTGGATGGTAGATTCTTTCTATCTGGAAGGTTAGACCTTGGTAAATTAAGGTGGGGGATCCCATCAGATCAACCTTCTCAATCACTGAAGAATGGGCCCCACTTGTATGGAATTGGTGCAATAAGATGAACATCCTTATGCGTCAAATGTTGCTTCAAATGGAACATTTTCAGTGGCATCTGATAAAAAATTTGGAAATTATCAAAAACCTCCTTGAGTTTCTTTGTTGTTTCAAAAAAGGACAGAAATTTTAAAATTTTCCAAAGTAATCCCTAAGTTTTTTAAGAAATTTTCAAATAAGGACATCCGTCTATTTAAAGCTGTTTTATGGAAATTTTTTCCTCTTTTTTTTTTTTAAATATTCAAATTACTTTTTATTGAAATAAAACCCTCTTTCACTTTTAAATTCTCCCCATTGCCTTCATTGGTGTCCTCACTGTGATCAAGGGCAACCAACATCCTCACAGCAATCTGCTACATTTACTGGTTGCAGGAACCATGTGATGACTTTAAAGGAAGGGGAATTTGGGTATTTAGAGAAATTTGAGGGAAAAAGTTGCCACAAGATACCTTTAAAAGGCCACATGTCTTTAATTGAAAATTTATTAGAAAACTCAGGGACTAATTTGAAAAGTTTTGAAACTTCTGTTATTTTTTTAAATAAGGCAAAAACTTAAGTCCTTATTTGAAATTCTTTGTAAAATATTTTTGAAAAAACAATGAAAAAAGTTATGATAATGAAAGTTCTCATATTAAAATAGTGCAAATTGAAAATGAAAATACTGTTTTCTAATTGGCATCGTAAACACTCATGTTCAATGGCCATTTCACAAATTACCCCATTAGAAGCAATATAGGGACTGACTATATTAAACATCGGCTAAAAATTCAGAAGGTAACGTTAGCCAAACCAATTAATTGGTCTGAATCTTTTTATAATGTACAAGTTGATTGGTCTTTGTAATTACTGATGGTAATTACTGCTAGTAATTACAGATGTTCAAAAGCAATATGTGCGGCAAACAGGTCTACACCACTTGGCTGGCATAGATCGTATGGTCATAGACCATGCCTTAATAACAGCTTTGGTCGAGAGGTGGCGCCCAGAAACAAATTCATTCCATTTGCCACCCAGGGAAGCTATTAGATTGTATGGACTCAATCCATTAGATGATGTAATAAATTGATTAATTTCTTTATTTATCAAGAATATCATGCTTTCCTTTCATGAGATGAATGGTATTTTATTACTTAATGCACATGACCAATACATATGACATAATGGTTCATGAGATGAACTGGGTCCCATTAGTATATTAGATGTGATATATGTGTATGGATGAGATCCACACACGGGAGACATGTGTCACAAATCTTATACTTAAATATCTTCACAATCGATGATGAGACTGAGCATCTCATCTGATAAGATTGCAGTACTTTGATCACTATGAGATAGTGTGATTTGTCTCGATCATCAAAATGTAAGATTCTAGATCACGGTGCTGGTACATTAGTTGTATTGAAGGACCGTGAGTAGCACCTTATGGAATACTGTCTTAGGTTTAAGGTTTGCTTTCATAATTCCCTAGCAATAAGCTCTCAATCCTGAGACATTGATGAACTCAAGTTTCTATCTATTCATTTACTTTGAGTCACCAATGAGTGAGGCCAACTGTAGGTCAACATCACGGTGTCTTGGATACGTGGTAGTAGGACTGTGGGAACATCCAATGGTCAAGATGGAATCTATCTATATTATCCCCTTGTGCCAATTAATGGATTTGTCATTAGTAAGTGCGCACCTATCTCGATTAAGAGTTAATTGGATGGTACTGATGATCACTGTGATTAATTGAGGCTAAAGGATAATAAGATGTGGATTTAAATTGGCGGGACAATTTTAGTCCAATTGATCCATGGATATTGATAGAGGGGCCTACTTGTGATAATCGGGAAGTTTAGGGTCTTCATTGTAATTTATTCCTAAGACTGGAGTGCAATTGTATTCATATAGTGGTGTTATTTGCAATTAACTGTAGGCCCGGATTGCGCATGAGATGTTGGGTCGGGGTGTCCCAGTTGGAGCCAGCTTTCTATGGAATCCCTAGTGGTCCCCACGCTAGCCCATGTTATTGGAAAGATACTAATCCTACTAGAACTCTAAGATGAAGGAATTAGAAAGTTACTATTTCTATTTGAAGTGAGACTTCTAATAATGGTAATCGTAAGGTTACTAATTTGTGTGGAAGTAAGACTTCTATTTCAATTAGTACAAGAGGAGGGAAGGAGGTTGCTTAAAGCTATAAAAGGAGAAGCAAGGGGGCTGGGTCATACACACTCTTGGAATTCACGCCTAGCCCTCCCTTTTGTGCAAGAGTTGCACATCTCTTCTAGTTCTCTTCGAATTCTTTGAGTTTCTTGAAGGGTTTTCTCTTGAAGTTTCCATCAGTCTTTTTGAGAAGAGAGATCTGATATGAGACATAGCGTGGAAGACTGAGAGGTCTTGGAGATCTTAATTTGCTTACAAAGAAGGAGTTTCTTCAACTAGCAAGTCTTCTTCTCCATTAGAGCACAATCAGGCACCAAAGGTATACTCTGCTTCTCTATCTGTTGTAGATTATTTTGTTGCATGGTGTTGCTTGTTTTATTGTTGTACATGATAGATGAGTATGAGGGATTGCATCCTGGATATGGTTTATGGCCTTATGGGTACTTGATCCCTGAGTCAAGTGGGTCAAAAGTTTTTGAAATCCTATCCACGAGGCCCACCTATTTCTAACAATTGGTATCAAAGCCTTACCTCATCTCTAATCATGTTAGATCAGCGATCTAGATCTAATCTTTGCATGAGATGTGAAGAGGATAGACCTAGGGCTTTGTAAGGATCATATTTGATGTTTGTATGTGTAAGACCCCGACCCGAGTGACCTCGATTAGTACTAATTAAGTTGCGTGTTAGTGCTAAGCGTATTTAGTGGATTTTGGTTTAGTTGGTTTAGAATAGCTTTGTCATAGCTTTGGGGAATTTTAAGTGCCTTTGAAATTAGTGGGGCCCTTTGGGAGTTCCTTTTTATGACTTACGTGTACTTGGGGAATTACTCGAGATTCTTTTGATTTGGTGTTTTATCCCGATTTACTTATTTTGTTAATCCCTTCAACTTTCATGTTGATCCCGTTCCCGTCCCGAATCCCGAAACTCGACTTTTCTAGTTTCTTGGGCAAAACAGTCTTTTTACACTAAATCTGTACCCAAAAATTTAATATTCCCGAAATCCGTTAAACATATACTTTTTGGAAAGTAGAAATTTTGACGATCATTTCTTCCTCCTTCGTCGATTTCATCCGAGATCCCGAAGACTACTATTTCAGCCTTCCAAGTTTCCAAAGAGGTAGAGCCCACTTGCAAATGCTATATAAGCACTCATCTCCCTCCTTTCTCCTTTTTCCAGCAACTTTTCTTGCCTAAGGTTTTCTTTTCTTCTTCTTGTTTTGCCATCATCAAGACACTACCAACTTGCACCAACATCAAGAAAGGACTTCATCATCTTCTTCACCACTTCAAGGGCTTTCCATTGGTACCATTTTTGAAGAAATCTCTTCTCTCTAAGATCCTCATTTAGATTGCCTTGCTCATTTAGAGCACCTATTGGTAAGCTCTCTCCCTAATCTTCTAAATTTGTGCTCTTCTAGCCTTAGAGAAGCTACATTTCCATTATTGAAAGCTTTCCCTTCTCCTTCATTGTTTTGACCCATTTTAGGGTTTGTTGTGGGGGGTTTTTGTAGAGTTTGTGATCTTGGATTGCAAGTGTGGTTAGGAGCTTGTTTTCCATTGATTAGAGACCCAAGGCAAGTGGATGAATGGATAAGTTTTGAACATTTACATGTTTCATGGAAATCTCTTGTTTTGCACTAATTATTCCTAATGATTTTTATATGTGTTTTCATAGTCTTCCTTGCCTTGATTTCTATTACTTTTGAAATGCATAATTATGAGTCGATTTTACTATTATGCATCTTGATAAATGCATCCTTTATGTTATTAAAGTGTAGATGAATCTTATGGGTGATGGTTTCTCTTTCTTTGGTGATCGAATATGAATGAATGGAGGAGTTTGATTGGATGTAATGGGAAGTAGAGAATAAGGCTGTGGTGTTTGAAAGAAACTTAATAGTTGTTATTGGGAGGCAAGGAGGCCTTTGTTGCAGGAAAAATGTTTTGGGGGAAGAAGAGAAGAAGGCCAGGATGGCCATTTTCGGGCAGCAAAAATGACTGCCTGCTCGAGCGGACATCAGGCCGCTCGAGTGTGCAGTCATTTTGACTGTAGCTCGGGCAGCAGATTGACTGCCCGCTCGAGCGCACGATTGGCCGCTCGAGCGCGCAGTCGTTATGTCCACCCGTCTTCCTGCGCAGCCCAGGTTCGCTCGAGCGCACCTTGGTTCGCACGAGCGCACCCCCTTCCTGAGTATGGACCACTTTTGGGGCTCGGGAAAGGTTTTTAAGGGAATTCCTCGGTATTTAGGAGGTTTATGAGGCAACATACGAAGCCTGTTGGAGGAAGAAACCAAACCACAAGCTTCCATTTAAAAGTTTGAAAATCACTAAGGTGTATAAATAGCCCGGAATGTCTCCAAACTCAAGGAGTACCAAGTCATTATTACAATGGACATACGGGGTCCTTACTCACCTGATTTATCTTGAATCTCGACACTTGTCCCGAATTTCTCGAATTATGATTTATCTTGAATCTCGACGCTTGTCCTGAACTTCTCGAATTATGATTTATCATTCCCGAAGGTATTGAAAGTACATTTTAGCATTTTGCTAGCCCGTTTATACATGCCCGAATAAAATGATACTTGTGCCTTTGAGCATCTCGTCCCGCTCGTTTATATACATGCACTCGATATGTTTTATACATGTTTTGATTTGTCATTTGACCTATGAGTCGGCACCACTAAGCTTAGCTTTCCTTGCTGGTTTGATCCACCGACTTAGAGACCCCTTCTCGTCCCGCCAGCCGTAGTTTGGATCCCGCTACCCGGTTATTACCTTGGTCTTGTCCCGATGCCGCAGATTGCTACTATGGTTCCCGATGCCCGGTTCGCTACCGTGGTCATGTCTCGTATTATATTATATATATGTAAATGTTACTTATGTTACATCTCCTCACTTCGGTGACTGAGACAACATCCCGATATGCTCATGTTACTTCGGTGATAGAGGACTTAGCTATGTGTGGTTGCCATCTTGTTTGTTTCTCGTTTCCTTGGATACCTTACATGTTTTATATTGCATATGTAGTTGAATAAATGATTCTCTCGTTTTTTGAAACTATTGTTTTGACAGGTTTAAATGTTTTCCAAGGTAATTTCTTTATTGATATGTCTTTTCACCCACCTGCCAAACTGTCATGTTTGACCCTTTGCTTTGGTACTCAGGTCCCGTTATCGGTCTCCCCGAGGAGGAGCATGAGAAGGCGGTCGGAGAACTGCATCGCTTAGTTGAGTGGCACGCCGATGATGTCGTCTAGACATGCGGGTGCTTGAGCTGCGAAATATTTTAGGGATAGAAACTAACCAATTATTTTGGGAACTTGATACTTTATTTTATTGGCCTTTGTTGGCCTCTATTTTTGGGGACAATGTAATTAAAATATATTGTTGTAAACCTTAAATTTCTTTTGGGGTTATAGCATTAAGGATCATTGCTCATTTTGATACTAGTATTAAACATGCGTTAATCTTGATATCTTGGACATGAATGTATGAAATAGATTTGCTACATGCTTCCGCACATAAAAGAAATATTCATGTTGATGTGATATCCTCACCGCGGACACTTGTGGGAAATCTCGTGTACGAGTGGTACTCTTTGGTAGACTCGTATACATTTTGTGTTTAAATTAATTCATCATCCATCATACAATCAATCAAATTAGTCCCGATCCCGGATTAGGCCCCCACTTTATCTTGGGGTCCCGGTCCGGGGTCGCGACAGTATGCCTTTTGTATCTGGTATGATTGCTATCAAAGGGGCTGATTCGGACAAGAAAGGGAATTCTGTAGGTTTTCCGAGCAGATCGCTTGAGCGAACCTCCATTCGCTCGAGCGAACCAGGTTTTGGAACAGTCCGCTCGAGCGAATCCAAGTCCGCTCGAGCGAACAGTGTGCTGGATTTTTCTTTTTGCAAGTCTGGGATTTTCATCATGAGATGATGGATGGTATCCTTTATACTTTTCTTTTTGCTCGAACCCCGCCGGGAGACACCCCCGGACCCCTTTTGCGAAGCGCATGTTATATAGAAGTGGCAACATGGTTTTGTGAGTTGTATGAGATACTAACTTGCAGGTGATAATGTCCTCTCCATATGGCCCACAACTTTTACTTTCTTCTATATGGTTACTGGTTTATTTGTGGCTAAGTGTAAAGGGCATCATGGTTTCCTTGGTTTTCCGTGAAAGGGGAAGGCATGGTGAATTTCCCTATAGCCATTTTATTTCCATATTTAGATTATCATGTAAGTCTCATCCTTGAGGCATAGGAATTTATGTAATTTTCAATAATTTGTAAATTTTGGTGATGTCTGAGACGAAGAAGGAAAGTGAAGTTGGACTCCTAATCAAAGAGTTTGAAGATTACCAAAAGAGTTTTGGAGATGCCCAAAGCGTTTAAGGAATCCCAAAGTTTTGGAAAGTCTAGAAGTCTATTCCGCTTGGGCCATGTGGAGGACATGACTAGTTTCTAACTTTAGTACTTTCTATTTGTGTATGGTTGCTTGTTTTAGAATGTTTCCAAATTTGATCCAAACATAGCAATTTCCAGAATTGGTCAAATTAAATTAATTTTTGGAAAGAGTTCTAATTAGAGTTGGTGGGCCCATGAGATGGATCCATTGGTAACACTAATTTAAGAAACTGGACTTTCCATAAAATAACTTGACTTGGAACCAATCATTGGTCATATCATGGGATGATTTGATGTATATATAAATGGGCCCATATACCTATAAGGAAATCCTCAATTCTAAAATATTAAGTGGGAGCGGGGCATTTATATTTAAAAATCCCCATGGTTTTCCACCATAGGTCCATTGTAAGGAAAGTATTAGCCTCGCGCCATCTTGAGAATGGCCGTTCCCCACGGAGGGCTTGTATTTGTCTGGTTACTAGATATGGATCTCCTATGGATAGTGTTGGTGAGACTGGGCGGGGGCCCACTCCCCAAGGAGGAGTTGCCCGCAACGGTTGTCATGCAATGCTAGATTGGTGGGTCACACTTAACTAAAATAATGATGTAGTATCCCCAATAATTTGCGTCATGTATTTTAGAAACCGAAGTCAATCGGATGTCAAACATTATTTGGTATGAGATACCTAGATAATAATGAATGATGGTGATCATGGATAGTTAGTCATAATCATAATTTGACCAACTTTGATCCGCACTAATCTAGGTGGTATTTGCACTTCCCAAGGAGGCATACCCCGGGGATTGAGATTCCGATGTATTCTGAATTTTGTGGTTATGAGGATTCCCACATAAATTTGGTAGAATACTAAAACCTAATGTCATTTAAATTCATTAATTGAATGTATGGTTATGTGCTACAGTATTTCAAGCATGAATTTAAATACATTCAATCCACTTGCGACCATCCTCAACCAGAATAAGTTGGTGGGATCCAACTATGTAGAATGGAAACGGAACCTGGATATTGTCCTGACCGCTTCAGGATATAAATATGTTCATACCAAACCCCCCCTTGATGAGCCTGGCCCGAATACATTGGAAGAAGAAAAGGAACTTTACACCAAATGGGCCAAAGAGGATGAGATGGCCAGATGTTACATTCAGGCATCCATGTCGAGTATTTTGCAACACCAACATCAATCCTATATGACTGCATACGATACCATATCGAACTTAAATGAGATATTTGCGGAACAGGGCAGGCCTGCTAGGCAGGCACCTATGAGGGTGCTCATTAGCACCAAGATGGCTGAAGGTACATCGGTACAAGAACACATATTGAAAATGATGGACTCATTATATGAGTTAGATGTACTGGGGGCTGCGATTGATGCAGAATCGCAGATCGACATAATCCTTGAGTTACTGTCAGAGTCATTCAACAATTTCAAAGTTAATTATAATATGAATAAGATGAATCTGACTCTGGCTGAGTTGTCTAGCCAACTGATAGTGACTGAAGGGATTATGAAGAAGAAGCCAACTACCCTAGTGACAAAAAAGTCAGATGCCAAGTCCAAGCCGAAAGGCAGAGGGCGGAAAGGCAAAAAGAAATCAGTTCCGAAGGGTCCTAAGGTGAAGAATGGTCCTAATGGTGGCGTGGCCAAGGCTAAGGGTACAAGACAAAAGGAAAGTGTTTCCATTGTGGTAAGACAGGACATTGGAAAAGGAATTGTCCAGAATATTTGTCTAAGAAGAAGATCTCAGGTATGATTGAGTCACTTATTTCTGAAGTTAGTTTTGCAACTGGTACTTCAGAATCTTGGTGTGTGGACTTCGGGGCAACTAATCACATATGTAATACGTTGCAAGGGTTCAAGGAAACCAGGAGGCTTAGTGACGGAAAAATCATTGTCAACCTAGGATCTGACGCTAAGGCAGAGGCTGTTTTAGTGGGAGTCATCACTTTATATTTTTCAAATAATAAGTTGGTTTTATCAGACACATTATATGTACTGTCTTTACGATGGAATTTAATTTTAGTTTCCAGTTTGGTGAATAAAAGTTATTCCATTACTTTTGGTACTGAAGTTGTCATAAAGAGGAATGGTACTTTTGTATATTATGGCAAGGTAACCAATGGGCTTTATTTGTTAACTCCCACAATGTATGAGATACATGATACTGAAACAATTAATAGACCATCATTAAAAAGGAAGTCACCTTCATCTAATCTAACAAAACTTTGGCACTTGAGGCTAGATCATATAAACCTAAATAGGATTGATAGGCTAGTGAAAGATGATATCTTGCATTCAATGGTGGTAGAACCAATGCCTGTGTGCGAATCCTGTCTAGAAGGCAAAATGACCAAGAGACCCTTTTCATCTAAGGGCAATAGGGCCAAAGATTTATTGGAATTAGTGCATACTGATGTGTCTGGACCCATTAATGTCAGGGTCAGAGGAGGATATGAGTACTTCATCACTTTCACAGATGATTACTCAAGATATGGATACATATACCTTATGCACAGCAAGTCCGAGGCTTTTGAAAATTTCAAAGAGTTTCGAGCGGAAGCGGAAAAGCAATTAGGTAAAAGTATCAAGACTCTTCAATCAGATCGAGGAGGGGAGTATCTCTCTGCTGATTTTATGGGATACTTATCAGAGAATGAGATTCTATCCCAGTTGTCTGCTCCTGGTATGCCTTAATAGAATGGAGTAGCAGAAAGAAGGAACCAGACTCTTTTAGATATGATCAGGTCTATGCTGAGTTTCTCAGGATTACCTATATCCTTTTGGGGATACGCCTTGGATACTGCGATATACATACTAAACCTCGTACCATCTAAGTCTGTACCTAAGAATCCCTGGGAGTTGTGGTCTGGGCGAAAGCTTAGTCTGCAACATTTACACATTTGGGGTTGTCCGGTACATGTGCTGAAGGTTAAGACGGATAAGTTGGAATCGAAGTCGGAAGTATGCACGTTCGTAGGATATCATAAGGGAACTAAAGGTTGGTTATTCTATAATCCCAGAGAGCAAAAAGTGCTGGTAAGCACCAATGCGTTTTTTCTGGAGGAGGATTATATGATGAACCGAAAATCTTTAGAAAATGTGATCTTGAAGAAATTCAAGAGCAATCAATTCCAAATCCAAGAGAGACCGAACTTGAGGAAGAACTGCCCTTACCAGACCCAATAGTTACAGCAGTGCCTCGTCGTAGTAGGAGGATGGTCAGACCTCCTGACAGGTTCTCGTTCTTGGGAGAGTCTTACGAGGCAGTCCCGGAAGAACCGGAACAAGATCCCTATAACTATGATGAAGCAATTAATGACATAGATTCGGGACGTTGGCAAGATGCTATGAAAGCTGAGATGGAATCTAAATACTCCAATCAGGTTTAAAGACTTGTGGACTTGCCCGCCAATATTAAACCTATTGGGTGCAAGTGGGTCTACAAGAGAAAAAGAGGACCGGATGGTAGAGTGGAGACCTTTAAGGCCAAGCTTGTTGCGAAAGGATATACTTAGAAAGAGGGTATCGACTATGAGTAAACCTTTTCGCCGGTAGCCATGCTCAAGTCCATCCGAATACTCTTATCCATTGCAGCTCATCTCGATTATGAGATTTTATAAATGGATATCAAGATGGCGTTTCTTAATGGCTATCTTGAGGAAGACATCTATATGGTGCAGCCAGACGGTTTTGTAGCTAAAAACCAAGAACAAAAGGTTTGCAAGCTGCAGAAGTCTATCTATGGATTAAAGCAGACATCCCAAAGCTGGAACATCCGTTTTGACCAAGCAATCAAGTCATTTGGTTTTTGTCAAAATCCGGATGAGTCATGTGTGTACATGAAAAGTGAAGGTGATAGGGTAATTTTTCTGGTTTTATATGTAGACGGTATCCTTCTCCTCGGGAAAGACATAGGAATGTTGTCAACAGTAAAAGTTTGGTTGGCCAATACTTTTGATATGAAGGACTTGGGAGAAGCTAGCTACATCATAGGGATCAAACTCCATCGAGACCGAAAAAATAGGATGATTGGTTTATCTTAGGCTGCATATATAGATAAGGTACTAGCACGATTTGCTATACAAGACTCCAAGAAGGGTATTACACCTTTCAGGCACGAAATGCACCTTTCCAAAGACCAGTGTCCCAAGACACCTGAGAAAAAGGAGCAAATGAGGTCGATACCATATGTTTCAGTTGTTGGTAGCCTCATGTAGGCTATGCTATGTACTAGACAGGATATCTGTTATGCAGTGGGCCTAGTCAGTAGATATCAGTCTAATCCAGGACCTGAACATTGGACTGCTATAAAATGTATTTTAAAATACTTGAGAAGGACTAAAGATTACATGTCGATTTGTAGCAGTGATGAGCTCATTCCAGTCAGATACACAGATTCTAACTTCATGTCAGATAAGGATTACAGGAAATCCACTTCTGGTTAAATATTTATACTTGGTGGCGGAGCAATCAGCTGGAGAAGTATAAAATAGGAATGTACCGCCGATTCCACCTCGGAGGCTGAATATGTAACGGTTTGTGAAGTAGCTAAGGAAGCAGTATGGCTCAAGAGATTCCTTATGGAACTTGGGGTGGTACCTTTGGCACGACAGCCGCTCACAGTTTACTGTGACAGCACCGGGGCAGTCGCTCAAACCAAAGAGCCCATAAGCCATAAAAGCCAAAAGCATATACAGAGGAAGTATCATTTAGTCAGAGAGATTGTGCAGAGAGGTGATATAGATATTACCAAAATAGGATCTGCAGACAATTTGGCAGATCCCTTTACTAAGCCTTTGACTACTAAAGTCTTTGAGCAGCATGTAGATGGGATGGGCATGAGATGCAACCCTGACAGGCATTGAGCACAAGTGGGAGATTGTTAGATTGTATGGACTCAATCCATCAGATTATATAATAAATTGATTAATTTCTTTATTTATCAATAATATCATGCTTTCCTTTCATGAGATGAATGTTGTTTTACTACTTAATGCACATGACCAATACATATGACATAATGGTTCATGAGATGAACTGGGTCCCATTAGTATATTAGATGTGACATATGTGTATGGATGAGATCCACACACGGGAGACATGTGTCACAAATCTTATAATTAAATATCTTCACAACTGGTGATGAGACTGGGCATCTCATTTGATAAGGTTGTAACACTTCGATCACTATGAGATAGTGTGATTTGTCTCGATCATCAGAATGTAAGATTCTGGATCACGGTGCTGGTACATTGGATGTATTGAAGGACCGTGAATAACACCTTATGGAATACTGTCTCGAGTTTAAGGTTTGCACTTATAATTTCTTAGCATTAGGCTCTCAATCTTGAGACATTGATGAACTCAAGTTTCTATCTATTCATTTGCTTTGAGTCACCAATGAGTGAGGCCAACTGTAGGTCAACACCTCGGTGTCTTGGGTACGTGGTAGTAGGACTGTGGGAATATCCAATGGTCAAGATAGAATCTATCTACATTATCCCCTTGTGCCAATTAATGGATTTGTCATTAGTAAGTGCGTACCCATTTCGATTAAGAGTTAATTGGATGGTACTGATGATCACTGTGATTAATTGGGGCTCAAGGATAATAAGATGTGGATTTAAATTGGTTGGACAATTTTAGTCCAATTGATCCATGGATATTGATAGAGGGGCCTACTTGTGGTAATCGGGAAGTTTAGGGTCTTCATTGTAATTTATTCCTAAGACTGGAGTGCAATTGCATTTATATAATGGTGTTATTTGCAATTAACTGTGGGCCCGGATTGCACATGAGATGTGGGGTCGCGGTGTCCCAGTCGAAGTTAGCTTTCTATGGAATCCCTAGTGATCCCCACGCTAGCCCAAGTTATTGGAAAGATACTAATCCTACTAGAACTCTAAGATGAAGGAATTAGAAAGTTACTATTTTTATTTGAAGTGAGACTTCTAATAGTGGTAATAGTAAGGTTACTAATTTGTGTGGAAGTAAGACTTCTATTTCAATTAGTACAAGACGAGGGAAGAAGGTTGCTTAACGCTATAAAAGGAGAAGCAAGGGGGCTGAGACATACACACTTGGATTTAACGCCCAGCCCTCCCTTTTGTGCAAGAGTTGTACATCACTTTTAGTTCTCTTCTAGTTCCTTGAGTTTCTTGAAGGGTTTTCTCTTGAAGTTTCCACCAGTCTTTTTGAGAAGAGAGATCTGATATGGGACATAGCGTGGAAGACTAAGAGGTCTTGGAGATCCTAAGTTGCTTACAAAGAAAGAGTTTCTTCAACTAGCAAGTCTTCTTCTCCATTAGAACACAACCAGGCTCCAAAGATATAATCTGTTTATCTATCTGTTGTAGATTATTTTGTTGCATGGTGTTGCTTGTTTTATTATTGTACATGATAGATGAGTATGAGGGATTGCATCCTGGATATGGTTTATGGTTTTATGGATACTTGATCCCTGAGTCAAGTGGGTCAAAAGTTTTTGAAATCCTATCCACGAGGCCCACCTATTTCCAACATATGAAAGACTTGAACAAACTTTTCACTCATCAAAGTTCAAAACCCATATGAGAAACATTAATTGTGTTACAGACATGAAATTCAATGTATTCACCTTGCCAGCATAAATGTATGTAACGCTGGAAGTCTGTTGTTGGTGCTTTATCGTACGGTATCTCATCTCGACGTTCATTATGTGTGGCCTCAACATAGCAATAAATAGAAGTAAAATATGAAATACTTAGGAAAGGATTCCAAGATAAGGAATCCAACTTTTCTGTACCAACTAAAACAGTACTACGTACTGGCAGAAGGTCTGAAATATCATCACTTGGAAGCAGAGCCTTTTCTAACTTGCATCGTCTGTCTTCATCATATGCAACTGTATTGCGCTAGATGGGTGTTAAGAGAATTATTGACATATGACACTTAAGTGGGACAACAATAAATATGATAACAAAATGATGACAATAACGAAAGCATTCAACAACTAATGACTCAAACACATTGACGCAGGGCGGGCAACCACTCCACCAATGGTCCCACTCAACAGAGTTTTTAGGATATATTTTTTTAATTGCTTCCTAATTTTGTTATGATTAGAATTAGTATTCTGATTTATTTGGTTTCTTAGTTAATTAGGATAGTTTCTATTATTAGATTCGAGTTTCTTAGGCCCTACGTTTACTTTGCCTATTTATATTATATTTTAAATATGATAATCTCAGATTTGGAATTGAGTAAAAATTAAGATTTTCCCTTAGAGAGGTGTTCCTCATGTTAGAAATATTTGCGGAGATAATTTGAGGTGTCTATTGACACGTACTTTGGTATCTACGCAAACTCTAACCTTAGGGCCTGCATCACACATCCTAACCTCAAACTCTATTTTCTCGAACAACATCATGTGTTGGAAGTGGGCATGCAGGTAGTTTCTGCATAATAAAAGAAAAATAAATCAAGAATTTCTTTTCCTTTCCAAATGCATGAAAGAAAAATAAATCAAGAGTTTGTCTTCCTTTATAAATGAATGAATTATACATAGCATACTTGTGAAGATGTACGCACAACAATTATCTCAGTGGGATGACACCCCATAAAAACACACGCATTCGAAACTGGGGAAGACTATAGAACCCTGCTGCCATCAGTCTGATGTTTCCTAATCGTTCATGCAAACAAGGTAACACAAAGCATTACAATCATAATTTAGAACTAATCATTATTATTAAACACTTAAAGTCAATAAACTAGTAGTTGTGGAAACTAGTCACTCAAGATAGGCAAGATTAGGTTGATGGAAGCAGGGTTTTATGGCCTTCCCCATTTTCGGATGCGTGTGTTTTTATGGGGAGTTCGTGTTGGAAATAGGTGGGCCTCGTGGATGCGATTTCAAAACTTTTGACGCACTTGACTCAGGGATCAAACGCCCACAAGGCCATTAACCATATCCAGAAGGCAATCCCTCATACTCATATACTATGTATAGCAATAATACAAGCAACACCATGCAAAATAATTTACAATAGATAGAGAAGCAGATTATACCTTTGCAGCCTGGTTGTGCTCTAATGGAGAAGAAAGCTACTTTCTTTGTAAGCAACTTAAGATCTCCAAGACCTCTTAGTCTTCCATGCTATGACCCGTACTAGATCTCTTCTCTAAACGAGATGGGTGGGATCTCCTAAAGAAAACAACTAGAAGTTCTAAAGGAAACTAGAAGAAAACTAGAAGAGGAAGAGAGGTATGTGCAACTCTTGCACAAAAGGGGGCTGGGTGTGAATTTCAAGGTTATTGACGTCCCAACCCCTTTGTTACTCCTTTCATAGCATTAAGCAACCTCCTTCTCTTGTACTAATTGAAATAGAAGTCTTACTTCCACACAAAATAGTAACCTTACTATTACCACTATTAGAAGTCTCACTTCAAATAGAAATAGTAACTTCCTAATTCCTTCAACTTAGAGTTCTAATAGGATTAGTATCTTTCCAATAACTTGGGCTAGCGTGGGGACTACTAGGGATTCTGTCGCGACCCCGGACCGGGTCATCGGGCCTAATCCGGGATCGGGACTAATAATTACTGTGTGATTGTGCATGATGTATAAATTAATTTAAATAAAAAAGACGTAACGTATACGAGTCTACCAAAGAGTACCACTCGTACACGCGATTTCCCACAGGTGTCCGCGGTGAGGATATCACATCAACATGAATATTTCTTTTATGTGCGGAAGCGTGTAGCAAATCTATTTCATACATTCATGTCCAAGGTACAAGATTAACGCATATTTCATACTAGTATCAAAATGAGCAATGATCATTAAAGCTATGACCCCAAAAGAAAGTTAAGGCTTACAACAATATATTTTAATTACATTGTTCCCAAAAATAGAGGCCAACAAAGGCCAATATAAATCAAATAACAAGTTCCTCAAAAGAATGGTTAGTTCTATTTCCCCAAAATGTTACGCAGCTCAAGCACCCGAATGTCTAAACGACATCATCGGCGTGCCACTCAACTAGACGTTGCGGTTCGCCGACCGCCTCCTCAAGCTCCTCCTCGGGGAGACCAACGACGGGACCTGAGTACCAAAGCAAAGGGTCAAACACGACGGTTTGGCAAACGGGTGAGAAGACATAACAATACAGAAATTACTTTGGAAAACATTTAAACCTGTCGAATCAATAGTTCATAAAACAAGAGAAACATTTGTTCAAATACATATGCAACATAAAACATGTAAGGTATCCAAGGAAACGGGAAACAGACAAGATGGCAACCACACATAGCTAAGTCCTCTATCACCGAAGTGATATGAGCATATCGGGATGTTGTCTCAGTCACCGAAGTGAGGAGATGCAACATAAGTAACATATACATATACATAATATAATACGGGACGGGACCACGGTAGCGAACCGGGTATCGGGACAAGACCACGGTAATAACCGGGTAGCGGGATCCAAACTGCAGCTGGCGGGACGGGAAAGGGTCTCCAAGTCTGTGGATCAAACCGGCAAGGAAAGCCAAGCTTAGTGGTGCCGACTCATAGGTCAAATCATGTAAAACAAGACATGTACAAATCATATGTAATGCACTTAAATAAACGGGCGGGACGAGGTGCTCAAAAGCACTAATTTCATTTTCAAACGGGAAGTGCATATCGGGGCTAGCAAAAGTTCTAATTGCAAATTCAATGTTTTCGGGAATGATAAATCACATTTCTTGAAATTCGGGACAAGTATCGGGATTCGATGTAAATCAAGTGAATAAGGACCCCGTATGTCGATTGTAATGATTACTTGGTACTCTTGGAGTTTGGAGACATTCCGGGCTCTTTATACACCTTAGTGCTTTTCAAACTTTTAAATGAAAGCTTGTGGTTTGGTTTCTTTCTTCAATAGGTTTCGTATGTTGCCTCATAAACCTCCTAAATACCAAGGGATTCCATTAAAAACCTTTCCGGAGCCCCAAAAGTGGTCCATATGCAGGAGGGGGGGGGGGGGGGGGTGTGGTTGCGCTCAAGCGGCCAAAGGTGCGCTCGAGCGGACCTGGGCTGCGCAGGAAGACAGGTAGACAGAGCGTTTGCGCGCTCGAGCGGCCAATATCGCGCTCGAGCGGGCAGGCACTCTGTTGCCCGAACTGTAGTCAGCATGACTGCGCGCTCGAGCGGCCTTATGTCTGCTCGAGCAGGCAGTCATTTTCTGCCCTAGCTGCAACCAGAATGACTGCGCGCTCGAGCGGCCCGACGTCCGCTCGAGCAGGCAGTCATTTCTGCTACCCGAAAATGGCCATTTTGGCCTTCTTCTCTTCTTCCCCATAAACATTTTTCCTGCAATAAAGGGCCTCCTTGCCTCCCAATGATAATCATTAATCTTCTTTCAAATATCACAACCTTATTCTCTACTCCCCATTACATCCAAATCAAACTTCTCCATTCATTCATAATTGTTCACCAAAGAAAGAGAAGCCAACACCCATAAGATTCATCTACACTTTAATAGCATGAAGATACATTTATCAAGGTGCATAATAGAAAATCCATTCATAATTATGCATTTCAAAAGTAATAGCAATCAAGGCAAGGAAGACTATGAAAACACATGTAAAAATCATTAGGAATAATTAGTACAAAAAAAACAAGAGATTTCCATGAAACATGTAAATGTTTAAAACTTATCCATTCATCCACTTGCCTCAAATCCAAAGCTAAGCAAAAGGTCCTCTAACACCCTCTCAAGCACAAAATCAACAATCTCTACAAAACCCCAAAACAAACCCTAAAATGGGTTAAACAAGGAAATAGGAAGAGAGAGCTTCCAATAATGGAAATGGAGCTCCTCTAAGATCATAAGGACACAAATCTAAGAGATTAGTGAGAGAGCTTACTTGGAAGGTCCTCTAATGGCAAGTCTTAGCTCCAAAACAAGTCTTGGAATGGGAAGTTTTCTTCAACAATGATGTCAATAGAGAGCCTTGAAGGAGAGGAAGAAGATGGTGATTTCCATTATGATGTGGGTGCAAGCTTGGTAAGGGATTGAGATGAAGAGAGCAAGAGAAAGAAGAATAATGAGGAAGAAGGAGCCCTAGACAAGAAGTTGTTGGAAAAGAGAAAAAAAAGGAGGGAGATGAGTGCTTATAAAGCCTTTGCAAGTGGGCTCCACCTCTTAGAAACTTGGAAGGCTGAAATAGTAGTTTTTGGGATCTCGGATGAAGTCGACGAAGAAGGAAGAAATGATCGTCGAAATTTCTAGTTTCCAAAGAGTATATGTTTCGCTGGTTTCGAGAATATCAAGTTTTGGGTACAGATTTAGTGTAAAAGTACTGTTTTGCCCTCAAGCAAAAGGAAGTCGGGTTTCGGGATTCGGGACGGGGACGGGATTAACATGAAAGTTGTAGAAATCGATGAGACTAATAAAACGGGATAAAATATAAATCCAAATAATCTCAAATAATCCCCCAAGTACACGCAAAGTCATAAAGAGGAACCCCCAAAGGGCCCCACTAATTCCAAAGGCACTCAAAATTCCCAAAGCTATGACAAAACTATTCTAAACCAACTAAACCAAAACACACTAAATACACTTAGCACCAACACACAACTTAATTAGTACTAATCGAGGTCACTCGGGTAGGGGTCTTACAGATTCCATAGAAAGCTGGCTCCAACTGGGACACCGCGACCCCACATCTCATGTGCAATCCGGGCCCACATTTAATTGCAAATAACACCATTATATAAATGCAATTGCACTCAAGTCTTAGAAATAAATTACAATGAAGAACCTAAGCTTCCCGATTACCACAAGTAAGCCCCTCTATCAATATCCATGGATGAATTGGACTAAAACTGTCCCACCAATTTAAATCCACATCTTATTATCCTTGAGCCCCAATTAATCACAGTGATCATCAGTACCATCCAATTAACTTTTAATCGAGATGGGTGCGCACTTACTAATGACAAATCCATTAATTGACACAAGGGGATAATATAGATATATTCCATCTTGACCATTGGATGTTCCCACAGTCCTACTACCACGTACCCAATACATCGAGGTGTTGACCTACAGTTGGCCTCACTCATTGATGACTCAAAGCAAATGAATAGATGGAAACTTGAGTTCATCAATGTCTCAGGATTGAGAGCCTATTGCTAGGGAATTATGAGAGCAAACCTTAAACTCGAGACAGTATTTCATAAGGTACTTCTCATGGTCCTTCAATACATCCAATGTACCAGCACCATGATCCAGAATCTTGCATTCTGATGATCGAGACAAATCACACTATCTCATAGTGATCAAAGCGCTGCAACCTTATCAGATGAGATGCCCAGTCTCATCACCGGTTGTGAAGATATTTAAGTATAAGATTTGTGACACATGTCTCCCGTGTGTGGATCTCATCCATACACATATATCACATCCAATATACTAATGGGACCCAATTCATCTCATGAACCATTTATGTCATATGTATTGGTCATGTGCATTAAGTAGTAAAACACCATTCATCTCATGAAAGGAAAGCATGATAGTATTGATAAATAAAGAAATTAATCAATTTATTACATCATCTGATGGATTAAGTCCATACAATCTAACAATCTCCCACTTGGGCTCAATGCCAGTCAGGCTTGCATCTCATGCCCATCCCATCTATATGTTGTACAAAAACTTTAGTAGTCAAAGGCTTAGTGAAGGAATCTGCCAGATTGTCTGCAGAGCCTATCTTGGTAATAGCTATATCACCTCTCTGCACAATCTCTCTAACTAAATGATACTTCCTTGTACATGCTTTTGGCTTTTATGGCTTCTGGGTTCTTTGGACTGAGCGACTGCCGCGCTGCTATCACAGTAAACTGTGAGTGGCTGTCGGGCCAAAGGTACCACCCCAAGTTCCATAAGGAATCTCTTGAGCCATACTGCTTCCTTAGCTGCTTCACAAGCCGCTACATATTCAGCCTCCGAGGTGGAATCAGGGGTACATTCCTGTTTTATACTCCTCCAACTGATTGCTCCGCCACCAAGCATAAATACATAACCAGAAGTGGATTTCTTGAAATCCTTATCTAACATGAAGTGAGAATCTGTGTATCCGACTGGAATGAGCTCATCACTGCTATAAATCAACATGTAATCTCTAGTCCTTCTCAAGTATTTGAGAATACATTTTACAGCAGTCCAATGTTCAGGTCCTGGATTAGACTGATATCTGCTGAATAGGCCTACTGCATGACAGATATCCGATCTAGTACATAGCATAGCATACATGAGGCTACCAGCAGCTGAAGCGTATGGTATCGACCTCATCTGCTCCTTTTCCTCAGGTGTCTTTGGACATTGGTCTTTGGAAAGATGCACTCCATGCCTGAAAGGTGTAATGCCCTTCTTGGAATCTTGCATAGCAAACCGTACCAACACCTTATCTATATATGCAGCTTGAGATAAGCCAATCATCCTATTTTGCCGGTCTCGATGGAGTTTGATCCCTAGGATGTAGTTAGCTTCTCTCAAGTCCTTCATATCAAAAGTCTTGGCCAACTAAACTTTCACTGTTGACAACATTCCTATGTCTTTCCCGAGAAGAAGGATATCGTCGACATATAAAACTAGAGAAAGTACCCTATCACCTTCACTTTTCATGTACACACATGACTCATCCGGATTTTGACAAAAACCAAATGACTTGATTGCCTAGTCAAAATGGATGTTCCAGCTTCGGGATACCTGCTTTAATCCATAGATGGACTTCTGCAGTTTGCAAACTTTTTGCTCTTGGTTTTTAGCTACAAAACCGTCTGGCTGCACCATATAGATGTCTTCCTCAAGATGGCCGTTAAGAAACGCCGTCTAGACATCCATTTGCCAAATCTCATAGTCGAGATGAGCCGCAATGGATAAGAGTATCCGGATGGACTTGAGCCACTACAACAATTTGCACTTTTGCCGGCGCTAAATAAGTGCCGGTAAAGGTCCAAAAAACGTCGGGAAAAACTATTACCGGCGATTTCTTTTGCGCCAGGAAACCACCGGGAAAAGTAAGCCAGTAATACCCATTGCCGGCAAATAATAGGTAGCGCTGGGAAAAAGTATACATTGCCGGCGTTATATTTCGCCGGTAAAGGAGGTTTTATTCGCCGGGCAAAGATGTTTATTTTTTCAATAATAAATGTCGAAAAAGCTTTTGCCGGCATGTTTTTGCACCGGGAAAAGGTGTTTATTTTTCAATAATAAATAAAGAGAAAAACTTTTGCCGGCGTTTTTTTCGCCGGGAAAAGAAGTTTATTTAAAAAAAATAAATTTAGAAAAACTTTTGCCGGCGTTAATTTTGCGCCTGGAAAAGATTTACAATTTATGAAAATTCTTTTTTAAAATTTTTTTTCCGGCATTTTATCTCACAGGGAATAATTGTTTTTTTAAATATAATTTATTTATTTGATTTTTAATTTTCTTTTCCTGTATATACATCAGTTCATTACTACTTCCAACCTGTGTCACATGAATAAATTGAAATTGCGAATTTCATTATCCAAGACCAAATCTACTACAGCCAACATCCATTTTCATTCCAAAACCATCAAGAAATGAAACAAGAAAATTCATTGCACTTCATATTAATATTCAAACATCCTTTCGACATTACTTTACCATTACCATTACCATTACATAATTGAAACCCATGCTAACATTTTACTCTATACCAACATTCAAATTGATCATTTCATTGTTGAACCATTCCAACACCTGCACCATTGTTGAAAAAAAACTTCATCTGTTTCAATTAATTCATGTTTCAACATATAACAATCTGTTTCTCTGCATAGGCATTCATGTTGGTTGCATCTTAGCTGCATGGACTCTTTCAACAACAGCAAAAAATCTTCAATTTTCATTCGATCTGCACACAAAAAAAAAAAAAAAAAAAAAGAAAAAAAAAAGAGCAAGATTAACATATGATTAAGAATGTCAATTTTTACCGTCACGCTAAGTGCCAGAAGATGTTTTGTATACATTTCAAAATCCATACAGAACATATAAACAAAAGAAATATAAAACCAACTCACAAGTTCCTGCATCTTGGTGTAGTAGAATTCAATCTTCTCTTTAGAATCAAGAATATCCTTCTCCAATTGTTCCACCTTTCATTAACAAAAGAAACAAGAAGGTTCAAATGAATCATTGCATTCACTCCAAAAATATATATCCAAGTAATTAGCCAACAGTAAGACCTCAAAAGATGAAGTACATCATGTAAAATGTATTGCTCATTGAACTATAGCATGTATATCAAAAAGGGATGCATGAATTAATGATATGCAACCAGTTGCATACAATCATGTGCAGAGTAGTGATTTTTGACAAGTTAGAGAGTTTAGATCAGTGAATTAGACTAAATTCAAATGTAGATAGTTGTGTGATGGCCTACCATGCAAACAGTAGTAGCCTTAGACCATATCCCATACAAATAAGTACACACACAAGATTAGTGGAATAGAGTAATTGTCCAAACCTATGCATCAGATGTAACTGATTCGAGCAAATTGTGAGCCAACAAGTATTGAGAATCAATACTGATTGGCAAATTTGAATTTAGTATCTATGAATTGCTGCGATCTCTTTGTTTGTTCCAGTGTCTATGAATTTAGTATCTGAAGTGTAAAACATTTGAGTTGTGTCATTAGTGTAGCTGAGATCCCCAGGGACGCCACAGTCGATGCTGAGGAAGCCTGGAAGAACAGAAGAATGTTATCAATGTCAGTAACTAAGATCAATCAATTCAAATGGTTGGCACTAGCATTGATGGAAATCCATATTGGTTGGCTCCTTTCTTAACTGTCAATTTGCAATTCATCCATGGGATTTTTTTTTTGGGTAAAGGGAAAGAACCCGAAAACTAAAGAATAATTCATTAATCTTCAGCAACCTTCCTCTCAATGAACAGATTTTGAGAGAAGGGGTGGGACTTCATCAATGTAAATGTTTTGCTCACACCGGAGGGAAAGATATATGATATATTTCAACAGTTATAAAGAAAATTCAAACAAGAAAAATATGAAATGAAGAACTATGATCAAATGTGGAGAAATTAACAACAAAATATGAGCATATACTGAAAGGAAACAACAAAGGCAACCAATTGAGTTAAGATGGAGAGATGTAGATGTTACACATGCATCAAACCATGATCAAAGATGGAAAAATTTTACATTAGAAAAAAAAAAAGAAAAGGAAATAACACATCAAATCTTAGTTATAAACAAAGCCCAAATGAAAAATTATTTTTTGAATGGTAACCCAAATGAAAAATTAAGTAGCCAAACAAGTTAAAGCAGAGCAATTTAGAGATTTCAATGAAAGAAAAGGTACCAACAACCAAGATGCATTAACATATGGACATGGGTAAGTGAAGAAAATTCACCAATCAAAAGGAATAGCTAAAAGCAGATGTTTGAAAGAAAACTCAGCTGAGAAATCTATATAAAATGCAGAGATGACAACAGAAAAAAAAAAAAAAAAAAAAGTAGGGGGGGGGGGGGGGTGAAAACCCACATATACAACTTCCCAACACCTGAGTGCTATCACATGGCACCTAATTTTCAATACAACACCTCATATACAACCTAAGTCAATTTTCAGCTTTATTTTGCATCTACAGTTACCCAAACAAAACATAGCAGAGAACCCAAGTCAATGTGGACCATTGATTTGACTGTCCTTTTGAAGGATGACAATGGTCAGGTAACCCAGAAAAGAAACGAAATTAGCCTTTATAGATACATTCTCTAAACAAAATTAGCCTTTATAGCATACCATGGCCCAGCCTCAACCCTAAAAAGTAAGTCCAGTTGCCACCATCTCCTACTAAAAGGTCTGTAATTTAGGTTACAAAGCATAACACTCATTAACAATTGATTATTATAATGTAGGGTATTGTAATTAGCCTTTATAGATACATTCTCTAAACCATAATTTAGATAATTTAAGCAATGTAGCAGGTTAACCAACATGGTATACTTACATTACAGTGTCCCCGGCCCATACTGAATTTATCAAAGAATGACATATCTTTGGGT
>QPKB01000001.1:37184328-37237727 GCA_003546025.1 Camphora micrantha | reverse complement strand
CCAACATGGTATACTTACATTACAGTGTCCCCGGCCCATACTGAATTTATCAAAGAATGACATATCTTTGGGTCGTAAACCAATCCCACCAAACACTGCCCTGACCTCCTCCATTCCTGTCACTCCAAATCATTTTTTGAGAAGGTTAAGCATTCATTCCATCAAACCCAAATTATAATTAAACAAGCACATCCAAACGCACCGTCTTTAAATCCTCTTTGATCTTTGATGTGCCCAACGCTACCGTCTTTAAAGCCTCTTTGATCTTCATATCCAACTCCATTTTCTCGATCTTTGCATTTGTCTGAGCAATTTTCTTTTCTAACCTGCAGATCAGTGGATAATTAAACTAATAAAGGAGGCAATGATCAAGCACAAACAATGAAGAAAAACTCAGAAGCAGTGAGAGTTTTATTACGCTTCAAGTGCCAGGTTCTTCTTTGTCTTTCCATCAGCATCTTTCAATGGTGGCTTCCCTTTCTTAGCCCTACTCAAATCCACTTTAAGGGCTCTATGGCGGTCGCTAATGAGCCCTGTAACTACCAAAAGAAAGAAAAACAAGTATACAAAATTATGCAAAACTGCAGACAACACAGTAACATTGCAGGAAATAAAAATGACCAAATATACTACATCAAGAATGCTAAGATCAAAACGAAAAATTCATTTAAGAAAAAACAAGACTACCTCTGAAAATAGAAAAGTCTGTGAAATGAAAAGGAAGGAATTGAAATGAAAAGGCATATGGAAAAATAAATCAAAGAGAAAATGATGGGTTTGAACAAACATACCCCAAAAACATAGTCTACAACAAAACCTTTGGATATAGCCACATTGCATTCTTGTTCACAACTTCTCCACCCAAAGAACCCATCTCTTCAAACCCCACCAGATTGAAGAAAACAACAGCCCTTGTAACAAACCCATCTCTTCAAACCACACACCAACACCATCCACACACCAAACAGCAGGTGCATGCCTTTTATGGTGCACATAGTTAGAGGTAATTCTAGTTACCTAATGCTGTTTTATCTGTGATTTTTCAGCAAAGATAAAAACAACTCACACTCTCAAATGACTTTAGCTTTGTTTAAGCATGTGAACCATTCATTCATGTAGAAAAGAAGTTATGCACACCCTACATGGGATGTACAAATAAGAATGTCCCAATGCATGCACCCATCAAACAACCGGGACCCTCTTGAATTTTACAATGCCAACCTTGACAATGACTTGCTTGGTCACATCCAAATGTGCCCAAAGCACTGATTTTTGCCCGACCTTAATCAATTATGACCTTTTAATTTCCCAACAGGTTCTCATTTTTGCAATAAAGCTTTGTCAACTTTCAAATAGTAACCATGGAGTATATATTTGGTGAGTCCTCTCTGTTCATTCAAATTCGCTTCCCACAGATGCTATTTACCCAAACAAATATCACCACAACTGGAATATATTAGCACTCAGCACCTTGCTTCCAATCACAAATACAATGGCACAACCACAAGATCTCTACAGACTACAGGGATGAAAGAGCAGTACAGCCTCCTGGGGCTTGCCAGAAACAACACTGGATCCAAGAGACACGGAACTGGAAGTGTCTCACTTAAATCTGGTTCCAGCACAGCACATCAAGTAATCTACCAACCACTATTAAACCCCAAAACAACAGGGAAAACGTTCCACATATTAAATATGAATAAACAGGGCTACATGTCGATGACCATGCAGATTGCAAACGAGACTCATCACTATTATGATAAAGTTGCATCATGATTCATGAATAGCTCTTACAAGTAAGAGTAAGAGAAAAAACGAAATTGAATGCAAAAGCAAAACCAACAAAGCCTAAAAAAAAAAAAAAAAAAGAAAAAAACATAACTTTCATTTTCTGGGGTGAAAGCTTTCTCTTTTAGAAAGTAGATTCTTCCATTTTTGGAAAGAACATTAATTGAAACAAAAGCGTAAAATCATATGCCCTAATTTCATTTGATTTGAATGAAAAAAGAGTATGATATTATCTGATATGATATGATATGAGGAGGAATTTTACTTTGATGAGAAGGATGAGCAGAACGGTCAATTGCTTGGAGCTCTCTTGCAGGCAAGCAGGGAAGGAGTGCTCGTTCTAGGGCAATGACGCAATCAATCATGTCGGCCTTGCTGCCTGGGGATTGCATTTGCAGCTGCTAATGCTGCTCATGTGGAGGCGATTGACCCATTTTACTAAACCACACAAATCTCAAACCCTAACACCTCCCTCTCCCTCTCTCTCCATTTTAAAAGTTGCTGATTGGAGAGGTACATGGGTTTTTTCAGAAGAAGAGAGAAAAGACATTTTAACCAATGTCTCTGCATGAAAGAGAGAGATCTCATCCCTGCACCACCTGGAAACCGAGAGTTCACTTCCACGCCAGAGAGGGTTTTCCATGATGGGTTGGAGATTTTGGGATTTTCGATGATGGGTTGGAGATTTGGGGGTTTTCGAGAGAGAGGGATGAGATCTCGGGGAATGGCAGGGGAGAGACGGTGAGATGAAGGTGCTGCCGCTGCGAGGAAGATGGAGAGAGTGGTGGGCAGTGGCGTCTGAGGAAGATGCTGAAGCTGCTACGAGGGGACTGGGAGTGGACGGAGGCGGCGACGAGAGACGATGGAGATGAGATTCACGCGGAGGGAATGAAAGAAATGAGTGAGGGATAAGAGGGAAAAGGGGAGGGCAGAGCGCGGGAGGGGAAAAAAAAACAGTGGGAAGCCTTAAATTCTAGTAGTGGATAGAGAATTCGGTTTGGGGCTATAGGGTTTTGGGCTCAGTTTTAACAATCCTGGCACAAATAGTGTGCCGGCAAAAATGTGTTAAACATATATTGAGAAAAAATTTTTGCCCGGCGAAATTAGTGCACCCGCAGAAGAAAAATACAGACGCGCAGACTTTGGCGGGTGAAATTTGCAGCAAAACATTCACCTTTGCCAGCAAAAAAAAGAAATAAATCTCCGGGAAAAATAAGACTTTTGCTGGCGAAAAAAATAAAACGCCGGGAAAAATAGTATCTTTGCCTGCGAAAATTTGTCGCCGGGAAAACTCTGTCTTTTCCGGTAAAAGTTATATTTTCCCCGACGTTTAATGATTTCGCCAGGAAAAAACGCCAGTAATAGTGCAAATTGTTGTAGTGAGCATGGCTACCGACGAAAAAGTTTCCTCATAATCGATACCCTCTTTTTGAGTATACTCTTTCGCAACAATCCTGGCCTTAAAGGTCTCCACTTTACCATCTGGTCCTCTTTTTCTCTTGTAGACCCACTTGCACCCAATAGGTTTAATATTGGCAGGCAAGTCCACAAGTCTCCAGACCTTATTGGAGTACATAGACTCCATCTTAGCTTTCATAGCATCTTGCCAACGTCCCGAATCTATGTCATTAATTGTTTCATCATAGTTACAGGGATCTTGTTCTAGTTCTTATGGGACTGCCTCGTAAGACTCTCCCAAGAACGAGAACCTGTCAGGAGGTCTGACAATTCTCCCACTACGACGAGGCACCGGTGTAACTACTGGGTCTGGTAAGGGCGGTTCTTCCTCAAGTTCGGTCTCTCTTGGATTTGGAATTGATTGCTCTTGAATTTCTTCCAAGATCACATTTTCTAAAGATTTCCAGTTCATCATATAATCTTCCTCCAGAAAAACCACATTGGTGCTTACCAGCACCTTTTGCTCTCTGGGATTATAGAATAACCAACCTTTAATTCCCTTAGGATATCCTACAAACGTACATACTTCCGACTTTGTTTCCAACTTATCTGTCTTAACCTTCAGCACGTATGCCCGACAACCCCAAATGTGTAAATGTTGTAGACTAGGCTTTCGCCCGGACCTCAACTCCGGGGAAGTCTTAGGTACAGACTGTGACAACTTGGTCCGGGCGGCACCCTTAACCACGGGGCGTAGCGTGTCAACCACGGGCTTCAAACGGTGAGTCTCCGTTAGCCCACATTGGAAATATCCATGTCTTGACCCTGGGCTTATAAGTCAAACCCCGTATTAACTTAGCATGAGGCCTTTTAAAACCGTGCGGCCCCGGAAACCATAAGAACTCCGAAGTTAAGCGTGCTCGGGCGGGAGCAGTACTAGGATGGGTGACCTCCTCGGAAGTCCTCGCGCGTGCACGTGGGCCAAAGCGGACAATTTCATGCTGAGTTGGGCGGGGTTGTGACAGTTGGTATCAGAGCCGAGGACGGCTCTATTTCCAGTGGGGGAGAATGTGACAACTTGGTCCGGGCAGCACCCTTAACCACAGGGCATAGCGTGTCAACCACGGGCTTCAAACGGTGAGTCTCCGTTAGCCCACATTGGAAATATCCATGTCCTGACCCTGGGCTTATAAGTCAAACCCCGTATTAACTTAGCATGAGGCCTTTTAAAACCGTGCGGCCCCGAAAACCATAAGAACTCCGAAGTTAAGTGTGCTCGGGCGGGAGCAGTACTAGGATGGGTGACCTCCTGGGAAGTCCTCGCGCGTGCACGTGGGCCAAAGCGGACAATTTCATGCTGAGTTGGGCGGGGTTGTGACACAGACTTCGATGGTACGAGGTTTAGTACGTACATCGCAGTATCCAAGGCGTATCCCCAAAAGGATATTGGTAATTCTGAGAAACTCAGCATAGACCTGATCATATTTAAAAGAGTCCGGTTCCTTCTTTCTGCTACTCCATTCTGTTGAGGCATACCAGGAGCAGACAACTAGGATAAAATCCTATTCTCTGATAAGTATCCCATAAAATCAGCAGAGAGATATTCCCCTCCTTGATCTGATCGAAGAGTCTTGATACTTTTACCTAATTGCTTTTCCGCTTCCGCTCAAAACTCTTTGAACTTTTCAAAAGCCTCGGACTTGCGGTGCATAAGGTATATGTATCCATATCTGTGAAAGTGATGAAGTACTCATATCCTCCTCTGGCCCTGACATTAATGGGTCCACACACATCAGTATGCACTAATTCCAATAAATCTTTGGCCCTATTGCCCTTAGTTAAAAAGGGTCTCTTGGTCATTTTGCCTTCCAGACAGGATTCGCAGACAGGCATTGGTTCTACCCCCAGTGAAGGCATGATACCATCTTTCGCTAGCCTGTTAATCCTATTTAGGTTTATATGACCTAGCCTTAAGTGCCAAAGTTTTGTTGGATTAAATGAAGGTGACTTCCTCTTTAATGATGGTCTATTGATTGTTTCAGTGTCATGTATCTCATACATCGTGGGAGTTAACAAATAAAGTCCATTGGTTAGCTTGCCAGAACATACAAAAGTACCATTCCTCTTTATGACAACTTCGGTACCAAAAGTAATAGAATAACTTTTATTCACCAAACTAGAAACTGAAATTAAATTCCATCGTAAAGACGGTACATATAATGTGTCTGACAAAATCAACTTATTATTTGAAAAACATAAAGTAATGACTCCCACTGAAACAGCCTCCGCCTTAGCGTTAGATCCTAGGTTGACAATGATTTCTCCGTCACTGAGCCTCTTGGTTTCCCTGAACCCCTGCAACATATTACATATGTGATTAGTTGCCCCGGAGTCCACACACCAAGATTTTGAAGTACCAGTTGCAAAACTAACTTCAGAAATAAGTGACTCAATCATACCCGAGGTCTTCTTCTTAGACAGATATTCTGGACAATTCCTTTTCCAATGTCCTGTCTTACCACAATGGAAATACTTTCCTTTTGTCCCTGTACCCTTAGCCTTAGCCACGCCACCATTAGGACCAGTCTCCACCTTAGCACCCTTCGGAACTGATTTCTTTTTGCCTTTCCGCCCTTTGCCTTTCGGCTTGGACTTGGCATCTGACTTTTCTATCACAAGGGCAGTTGGCTTATTCTTCATAATCCCTTCAGTCACTACCAGTTGGCTAGACAGATCAGCCATAGTCAGTTTCATTTTATTCATGTTGTAATTAACTTTGAAATTGTTGAATGACTCTGGCAGTGACTCAAGGATTATGTCGATCTGCGATTCTGCATCAATCGCAGCCCCCAGTACATCTAACTCATTTAATGAGTCCATCATTTTCAACATGTGTTCCTGTACTGATGTACCTTCAGCCATCTTGGTGCTTATGAGCACCCTCATAGCTGCCTGCCTAGCAGGCCTGCCCTGTTCCGCAAACATCTCCTTTAAGTTCGATATAATATCGTATGTAGTCTTATAGGATTGATGTTGGTGTTGCAAAACACTAGACATGAATGCCTGAATGTAACATCGGGCCATCTTATCGTCTTTGGCCCATTTGGTGTAAAGTTTCTTTTCTTCTTCTAATGCATCCGGACCAGACTCATCAAGGTGGGGTTTGGTAAGGACATATTTATATCCTGAAGCAGTCAGGACAATATCCAGATTCCGTTTCCAGTCTACATAGTTGGATCCCACCAACTTATTCTGGTTGAGGATGGTCGCAAGTGGATTGAAAGTATTCGAATCCATGCTTGAAATACTGTAGCACATAACCATACATTCAATTAATGAATTTAAATGACATTAAGTTTTAGTATTCTATCAAATTTATGTGGGAATCCTCCTAACCACAAAATTCAGAATACATCGGAATCCCAATCCCCGGGGTATGTCTCCTTGGGGAGTGCAAATACCACTTAGATTAGTGCGGATCAAAAGTTGGTCAAAATTATTATTATGACTAACTATCCATGATCCCCATCATTCATTATTATCTAGGTATCTCATATCAAATAATGTATGACTCCCGATTGGCTTTGGTTTCTAAAATACATGAGGCAAATCCTTGGGGATACTACATCATTATTTTAGTTAAGTGTGACCTACCAATTAGCATTGCATGACAACCGTTGCGGGCAACTTCTCCTTGGGGAGTGGGCCCCCGCCCCGTCTCACCAACACTATCCATAGGAGATCCATATCTAGTAGCCAAACAAATACAAGCCCTCCATGGGGAACGGTCATTCTCAAGATGGCGTGAGGTTAATACTTTCCTTGCAATGGACCTATGGTGGAAAACCTTGAGGATTTTTAAATATAAATGCCTCGCTCCCACTTAATATTTTAAAATTGAGGATTTCCTTATAGGTATATGGGCCCTTATATATAAACATCAACTCATCTCATGATATGACCAATAATTGGTTCAAAGTCAAGTTATTTTATGGAAAGTCCAGTTTCTTAAATTAGTGTTACCAATGGATCCATCTCATGGGCCCATCAACTCTAATTATAACTTTTTCCAAAAACTAATTTGATTTGACCAATTTTGGAAACTGCTATGTTTGGATCAGATTTGGAAACATTCTAAAACAAGCAACCATCCACAAAAAAAAAGTGCTAAAATTAGAAACTAGTCCTCTCCTCCATATGGCCCGAGCGGAATAGACTTCTTGGACTTTTAGACTTTCCAAAACTTTGGGATTCCTCAAACTCTTTGGGCATCTTCAAAACTCTTTTGGTAATCTTCAAACTCTTTGATTAGGAGTCCAGCTTCACTTTTCTTCTTGTTCTTGGACATCACCAGAATTTATTAATGAAAATTACATAAATTCCTAAGCCTCAAGAATGAGACTTACATGGTAATCTAAACATGGAAATAAAAGGGCTATAGGGAAATTCACCATGCTTTGCCCTTTCACGGGAAACTAAGGAAACCATGATGCCGTTTACACTTAGCCACAAATAAACCAATAACCATATAAAAGAAAATAAAAGTCGTGGGCCATATGGAGAGGACATTATCACCTGCAAGTTAGTATCTCATACAACTTACAAAAACATGTTGCCACTTCTATATAATATGCACTTCGTAGAGGGGGTCCAGGGGTGTCCCCCGGCGTGGTCGAGCTTCTCATGATGAAAATCCCAGACTTCCAAAAGAAAAAATCCAGCAACCTGTTCGCTCGAACGAACTTGGATTCGCTCGAGCGGACTGTTCCAGAACCTGGTTCGCTCGAGCGGATGTAAGTTCGCTCGAGCGACCTGCTCGGAAAACCTGCAGAAAATTCCCTTTCATGTCCGAACCAGCCCCTTTGACAGCAAACATACCAGATATAAAAGGCGTACGAACATCAAATCTGATACTTACAAAGCCCTAGGTCTATCCTCTTCACATCTCATGCAAAGATTAGATCCATGATGGACCCGATTCCTCCCTCTCTCCCGCTGCCTCCGCCTCGGGTCTTTCGGGGTACGGCGGAGGGGAGGAGAAGAAATGTAAAGGGTAACAACATCTTTTTTTTGTACAGGTATGCCAGTTTCACTTTTCTACTTGTAATTTAGGAATGGTGATCCGAAGATCCACCTTCACAAGTAGAAAGGGGAAATGAAACTTTTTCTAGTTTCTATTGCACACATATTTTAAGAAAAGAGACAAAAGGTTTTTTTTGAATGCCGTGAAAGGCGATTTCATTTGTTGCCGTGAAAGGGGATTTTGCCGTAAAAGGCGATTTACAAGTCTTATCCATTATGAAAGACAAGAATTGTGATTTTTGTCTCTAAAAGAAAAATAAAGTACAATAGAAATCAAGAAAAGGAATCTGACTTCTCATTCGATTGTGGGGACACGTTCAGATCGACGGTCGCGAGTCATGTATGGGTTCCTCCATCGTTCATGCAGATGAGAACACGATGCTTGGATTCTTGGCTTGGCTTTCTAACCTCAGATTTTTAAAGGACAAAGACCAAGAGAAGGTCTTATATCCGATAAAAAGCTAAGTAAACGGGCTGAAAAGCCACGTTTTAGCCATGTTGGTAGAAGAAGGGAGGTCCTTGGGGGGGTGGCCCCCCAAGGGTGCTTCAATCACCTTTTGGTGGTCTTTGCAGCAGAGTTGCAGGGCCTCTGGATTTTCCGGGCAATTCTCTGGATTTTTTTTTTGTCTTCGTTTCCGGAGAGCGAGAGCTAGATCCTTTCCCTTTGGAATGCCCTCCTATTTATAGGCCTTTGGTAGCCATTTAGGAGGGTTTATGAGCATTGAATGCATTAATACTCATAATGGGAGGAGTTACAAGTTTTTAAATTACTTGTTTTGTAACTCCTTTTTCCTTGAATCTGATTGGCCGATGGAGAATAATGAGCCTTTAATTGCCTTTAATCCCCATCATGGGAGGAGTTTCATGGCTTTAATGCCATAAATCCTTTGACTTGTAACTCCCATTTGCTTGCTTTTGATTGGGCCGTCCAAAATAATGAGTTAATGACCGCATTAACTTGTCATAAAACGGGTCATTTAACCTCATTAATTGGTCGCCAAGTCGCTCGAAGAGTCGCGGGCCGCGCCGCGTCTTTTGGAATTCTTCTTGCGATCACCGCCGGTGGATCCACATGTTGTTTGATGTCGGATGGCGATGCAATTTCAGACATTGATTAATGTCAACGTGCCGGCAACATCTGTCCTGTCGATTTCACGATCGGGCGGGCATAAAGTGTGCTTTCTTTGTCGGCCGGTTGGCTATTTCGAGGCATCTAATGATCATCCAATGATTTCGGCGGTGAATCCGTGATGTTGACGAAGATCGACGGATTTCATACACGAAAAATCAGATTTTGGAAAAATCACAGGGGCCAATTAACTCGAAACGCGAAAAGGACTCGAAAAAAGGTCTTCCGGCGATTTTTTGGGTCGCCGGAATTCCATGGTTGCCGGCGACCATGCACCCATGGTCGCCGGCGACCATGGGCCTTGGGCCCATTTTTTGGCCGCCGTTCGGTCGCCGTTTCTTCGCCGTTTTTCGATCCTTTTTCATTCTTTTTTCTTCTGTATTTTTCCTGACATTTCCCCTTATTTATTGGCCTGATTCTCTTGAAGAAAACCCGACAAGAAGCCACGCAAATCGGAGCACAAAGTTTCCTATTTTTCTGGAAAGCCGAAGACTTTGTTGTGCGGTATCACCGATTTTTGTCAAGCATTGAAACTAGGCCAAACGATGTCGGAATGACTTGAAATTCGACGTGGAGCTTCTTGAGCAGTAGATAGGACCAACCATAGGCTTTGGTTTGAGTTTTGAAGCCTTTTGGGGTCCCGCAAATGCTTGCCTTAATTTCGCCATGAGAGAAATGCCGAGCTTTGACTTGTGGTCAGCCGATGTCCGATTGACCTGAAATTTGACAGGGAGCCTCCTGAGTAGTAAGAAAGACCAACCATGAGCTTTGGTTTGAGTTTTGAAGCTTTTTGGGGTCTCACAAATGCTCGCCTTGATTTCACCTCGAGGAAAATGTCGAGCTTTGAAACTAGGCCAAACGATGTCCGTTTGACCTAAAACTTGACAGGGGACCTATTGGAGTCATTTTAAGATGATCCATTAGCTCCAATTTGGATGCCATGATTGTCACGCCCCCGGACCGGGATCCTAAGAAGAAGTCCGGGGAGCGTGACGGGTGATGATAATTATTTTTCCCAAGATCCGCGTGTGTGAGGATCCATAAATCAAATCACATCACTGTCTGAATATTTCTGCGGAAGCTTTTGTGGTAATGCGACCCAGAGTCCGTGGACATCATCGGATTCCGCGTCGCATAGAACCCCTAGCATAAAGCCATCATTCACCATGAACCATATCAGACTGGAATAAACCAACATAAATAAAATACAGAGCTGACAGTAACAGGATATTACATTTCCATTATGTTCAAGTTACAAGTAACAATGTGCATTAATTACAATCCCAAGAAAGGCTAATAAAAGCCGAACAATACAAACTAATATCCACTACCCACATGTGAAGTATCTCCGATGTCAAGCCCAATGTCTACAGGACATAACCGACAAGACAACCTGCACTCATGGCTCCACAGCCACAACTCTCAGCTCGGGGCGGGAAACTGAACCTGAGTACCAAAATAGTGGGTCAAACACGACGGTTTGGCAAGCAGGTGAAAAGACATAACAATATAGAAAATGCCTTGAAAATCATTTAAACCTGTCAAAGCATTAGTTTCATAAAACGAGATAAACATTTGTTCAAATACGTATGCAATATAAAACATGTACGGTATCCAAGGAAACGGGAAACGAGCAAGATGGCAACCACACAAAGCTAAGTCCTCTATCACCGAAGTGACATGAGCATATCGGGGTGTTGTCTCAGTCACCGAAGTGAGGAGATGCAACACAAGTAACATATACATAATATAATACAATACGGGACATGACCACGGTAGCGAGCCGGGCATCGGGGACCACAGTAGCAATCTGCGGCATCGGGACAAGACCACGGTAATAACCGGGTAGCGGGATCCAAACTGCAGCTGGCGGGACGGGAAGGGGTCTCCAAGTCGGTAGATCAGACCGGCAAGGAAAGCCAAGCTTAGTGGTGCCGACTCATAGGTCAAATCATGTAAAACGAGACATGTACAAATCATATGCAATGCACTTAAATAAACGGGCGGGACGGGGTGCTCAAAAGCACTAATTTCATTTCATTCGGGCATGTATAACCGGGCTAGCAAAAATGCTAAAATACACTTTCAATACTTTCGGGAAGGCTAAATCGATATTCGAGAAATTCGGGCTATTATCGGGATTCAAGACAAATCATAATTCGAGAAATTCGGGCTATTATCGGGTTTCAATATAAATCAAGTGAATAAGGACCCCGTATGTCAATTGTAATGATTACTTGGTACTCCTTGAATTTAGAGACATTCCGGGCTCTTTATGCACTTTAGGTATTCAAACCTTAATCAATTTTAAATGAACAAAACCTAATAGAGAGGGGAACCTAAGCACAACGTTAATCTAGTAGTACCTTACAACCTACTCAGTCATCGAAAGGAAAAACGGATTTGCGATACCCAAACAAACCAATTTCGCGTTTAGATAAAAGAAAGGATATCCCGTCGTTCCGTTCCGTTCACGATTGAATTAGATTAAGTACCGATACAACCGGATTAACCGTGTGGTGATATCGGTTCAACCATCCTCAAAGGAAGTCAAACGGGTCCACAAAAGGGTCACTAAGTTTCATTTAAAGTTCATCTAATCACAGGACGAAAAGTCCATTTAAGGTCCACCTAATCATGGGGCAAAAGTCCGTTGAAAGTCCATCTAACAAGGGCCAAAGGTGTAAGACCCCGACCCGAGTGATCCCGATTAGTGCTTAGTTAGTTGCGTTTTAGTCTTGATTTGTCTTGTGGATTTGGTTTAGTGGTTTAGAATAGCTTTGGAATAGCTTTGGGGATTTTGAGTACTTTGGTATTAGTGGGGCCCTTTGGGGGTTCCCTTGTTTATGGCTTTTTGTATGCTTGAGATTTTGTATTGGTTTTCGTGATTTGTATTTCATCCCGATTTACTTGTTTTATTATTGCCTTCAACTTTCATGTTGATCCCGTTCCCGTTCGAAACCCCGAAACATGACTTTTCTAGCTCCAAGGGCAAAACAGTACTTTTACTCGAAATATGTACCAAATTAGTGTTAATCCCGAAACCCGCGAAACATAAACTTTTTAGAAACTAGATATTTCGACGATCATTTCTTCCTTCTTCGTCGATTTCATCCGGAGCCCCGAAAATCACTATTTCAGCCCATATAGGTTTCTTGATGGTGGAGCCCACTTGTTTGGCTTATAAAAGAGAACCCTCTTCCTTCATTTTCTCTTTTCCAGCAACTCTAACTGAGCCTAGGGTTTATTGGCACTTTCTCTTCTTCTTCTTGCTTCTCCATCATCAAGCACCTCCCAAGCTTGCACCATCATCTCAAGAGATTCCCCCATCTTCTTCTCCATTGCAAGGGCTCTCCATAGACACCATTTTGAAGGAAATCCCACCACTCCAAGACTCTCTTCTAGCTTGCATTGCTTCCTTGGAACACCATTTGGTAAGCTCTCTTCCTAATCTCCTAGATTAGTGTTCTTCTAGCCTTAGAGAAGCTACATTTTCTATATTGGAAGCTCTCTCTTCTTCTCCATTGTTTTGACCCATTTTAGGGTTTGTTTTAGGGGTTTTTGGTAGAGCTTGTTTCCTTGACTTGCAAGAGTGCTAGGAGCTGTTTTTCAGTGATTTGGGACTTGAGGCAAGTGAATGTTTTGACATTTTTACTTTTGAAAGAGTTTTGGTTGAAATGCACTTATGGTTTTACCTAAGGTTTTGATGCATTAATGACTTGTTTAGGTTGGAAATAAATGATCATATTCATGCTTGAAAGCTTGTTTTAATCACATATGATATTGCTAATCAGGTTTGGAAACAATGTAGAAAAGTTTGGAGAAAGGGAATGAACCCCTGCACTGCTGTAACAGAACCTGGGTTCTGTTACGCAGTGTACGCGGTCGACCGGCCAATGGCGTGGTCGACCGGCGACACTGGGACAGACCCCCCTGCAGAGCAGCCTGCTGAACTGCGGGAGTCCCAGTTCTACAGTGCACGCGGTCGACCGGCCTGTGGCGCGGTCGACCGGCCCAACTGGAACCCTGCAGAAAATTGTCTTTTTCCCTATGACTAAATGGACTTTAGATGGAACTTAGGGACCCTTTTATGGGCCCATTGGACTTCTTTTGAGGATGGTTGAACCGTCATTCTCCTCACGGTTAATCCGGTCGTATCGGTGCTTAACCTAGTTCAATCTTGAACGGAACGGAACGACGGGATATCCCTTCTTTTATCTAAACGCGAAAATTGGGCTGTTTGGGTATCGCGAACCCGTTTCCCTTCGACGAATGAGTAGGTTGTAAGGTACTACTAGATTAACATTGTGCTTAGGATCCCATCCCTCTTAGGTTTTGTTTAATTAAAATACGATTAGGGTTTGAATCCCTAAGGTGCATAAAGAGCCCGGAATGTCTCTAAACTCAAGGAGTACCAAGTGATCATCACAATAGACATACGGGGTCCTTATTCACTTGATTTATATCGAATCCCGATACTTGTCCCGAATTTCAAGAAATGTGATTTATCATTCCCGAAAACATTGGATTCGAAACTAGAGCTTTTGCTAGCCCCGACATGCACTTCCCGTTTGAAAAGAATTAGTGCTTTTAAGCACCCCGTCCCGCCCGTTTATTAAAGTGCATTAAACATGATTTGTACATGATTTGTTTTACATGATTTGACCTATGAGTCGGCACCACTAAGCTTGGCTTTCCTTGCCGGTTTGATCGACCGACTTGGAGACCCCTTCCCGTCCCGCCAGCTGCAGTCTTGGATCCCGCTACCCGGTTACTACCGTGGTCTTGTCCCGATACCCGGTTCGCTACCGTGGTCCCGTCCCGTATTGTATTATATATATGTATATGTTACTTATGTTGCATCTCCTCACTTCGGTGACTGAGACAACATCCCGATATACTCTTGTCACTTCGGTGATAGAGGATTTAGCTATGTGTGGTTGCCATCTTGCCTGTTTACCCGTTTCCTTGGTTACCTTACATGTTTTATCTTGCATATGTATTTGGATAAATGTTTATCTTGTTTTATGAAACTAATGCTTTGACAGGTTTAAATGATTTTCAAGGTATTTTCTATATTGCTATGTCTTTTCATTCGTTTGCCAAACCGTCGTGTTTGACACTTGATTTTGGTGCTCAGGTCCCGTTGTTGGTCTCCCCGAGGAGGAGCTCGAGGTTGCGGTTGGCGAACCGCAACAACTAGTTGAGTGGCACGCCGATGATGTCATCTAGACATTCGGGTGCTTGAGTTGCGTAACACCTTTTGGGTTGTAACTAACCATTCTTTTGGGAACTTGATATTGTATTCATTGGCCTTTGTTGGCCTCTATTTTGGGGAACAATGTAATTAAACTACTTTGTTGTAAACCTTAACTTTATTTTGGGGTTATAGCTTTAATGATCATTGCTCATTTTGATACTAGTATGAGACTTGCTTTATTCTTGCATCTTGGACATGAATGTATGATATATAGATTTGCTACACGCTTCCGCACATAAAAGAAATATTCATGTCAATGTGTTATCCTCACCGCGGACACCTGTGGGAAATCGCGTGTACGAGCGGCATCCTTCTTAATGGACTCGTATACGTTTTGTTGGTTTGGTTTCAATAAATTGGAACAATCATACATCATAGTACAACATATCATATAAATACATCACATTAACAGTCCCGATCCCGGATCAGGCCCGCCTTCTTAGTGGGGACCCGGTCCGGGGTCGCGACAAAAGGTCCCTTTAAAGTCCACCTAACAAAGGTCCAAAAGTCCCTTTAAAGTCCACTAAACATAGGGCCAAAAGTCCCTTTAAAGTCCACTAAACATAGGACAAAAATCAGGTTTTTCCAGCAGGTTTCCAGTTGGGCCGGTCGACCTGGCCCATGGCCGGTCAACCGCGTACACAGGGGCTCGGTCGACCGCGCCCTAGGCCGGTCGACCGCGTGCACTGTAGAACTGAGACTCCCGCAGTTCAGCAGGCTGCTCTGCAGGGGGGTCTGTCCCAGTGTCGCCGGTCGACCGCCCCTCTTGGCCGGTCGACCGCGTACACTGGGTAACAGAACCCAAGTTCTGTTACAGCAGTGCAGTGGTCTCTTCATTTCTTTCCATTCTTTTCTTCATTCTTTCTAACATGTTTAGTAATCTATACATGTATATGACAAGCTATCAAGACTCTCAAATGTGCATTCCTTTCAAGTTTAATCAAACCATTAATACCACAAAATACATGATGAAATCATATGCATTTTCATCAAATCTCTTTCAAAGATAAAAGAGTCAAAACATCCACTTGCCTCAAGTCTCAAATCACTGAAAAACAACTCCTAGCACTCTTGCAAGTCAAGGGAATAAGCTCTACCAAAAACCCCTAAAACAAACCCTAAAATGGGTCAAAACAATGAAGAAGAAGAGAGAGCTTTCAATAATCAAAATGTAGCTTCTCAAGGACCATATGAACATGAATCTAGAAGATGAGGAAGAGATCTTACCAATAGGTTCTCCAAATGGACAAAGCAAGCTAAATGAAGATCTTGTGGAGATGGGATTTCTTCAAAAATGGTACTAATGGAGAGCCCTTGCAATGGAGAAGAAGGTCATGCAATCTTTTGAGATGATGGTGCAAGATTGGTTGTCTCTTGATGATGGAGAAGCCAAGAAGAAGGAGCAAAGGGTGCAAGAAACCCTAGGCTCAGTTGTGCTGGAAAATGGAGAAGGGAAAGAAGAGATGGGTTCTCTTATAACATGTGAAAATGGGCTCCACCACTTAAGAACTTTGAAAGGCTGAAATAGTAGTTTTCGGGGCTTTGGATGAAATCGACGAAGAAGGAAGAAATGATCGTCGAAATATCTAGATTCCAAAAAGTATATGTTTCACGGGTTTCGGGAATAACAATAATCCGGTACAGATTTAGTGTGAAAAGACTATTTTGCCCTTGAAGCTAGAAAAGTCAAGTTTCGGGGTTCGGGACAGGAACGGGATCAACATGAAAGTTGAAGGCAATAATAAAACAAGTAAATCGGGATAAAACACAAATCGAGAAAACCAAGATAAAACCTCAAGTACACGAAAAGCCATAAACAGGGTACCCCCAAAGGGCCCCACACTAAAACCAAGACACTCAAAATATCCCAAAGCTATAACAAAGCTATTTTAAATCCAAATTAAACCAAAAACCACGAGACACACTTAGAGCTAAACACAGCTCCAAAAACACTAATCTGGGCCTCTCGGGTCGGGGTCTCACAATGATTCCGGGGTGCTCCGCCGCCGGCAGGCCTGTTTTTGCTTCCCGAGAGTTGATGAAGGGTCAAACGTTGTCCGTTTAACTTGAAATTTGGCATGGGGCCTTTTGGAGGTATTTTGAGACCATCCGTAGGCTTTGATCGAAGTTTTGAAGTCTTCGACATTGTCGCTGCCGGGAGCTCCTGTCTGGCTGTCGGAGGAGTGAAGTTAGGCCAAATGACGTCGAAATGGCCCGAAACTTCATGTGTACCCCTCTTTTGGCTGTTTTGAAGGATCTTACAGTTTTTGTTTGATTCTGACAAGATCTGGTGCTTGAAGTGGCGCCTTCCTATTTATGGCAGGATGTGGCTCCATGTAGCTTTTTGGTGTTGAAGGGACATAGTGACATTTTTGGTGTCAACAATCCAGATCACTGATCTAACATGATTAGAGATGAGGTGAGGCTCTGATACCAATTGTTGGAAATAGGTGGGCCTCGTGGATGCGATTTCAAAACTTTTGACCGACTTGACTCAGGGATCAAATGCCCATAAGGCCATTAACCATATCCAGGAGGCAATCCCTCATACTCATATACCATGTATAACAATAATACAAGCAACACCATGCAAAATAATCTACAATAGATAGAGAAGCAGATTATACCTTTGCAGCCTGGTTGTGCTCTAATGAAGAAGAAAACTACTTTCTTTGTAAGCAACTTAAGATCTCCAAGACCTCTTAGTCTTTCACGCTATGACCCGTACCAGATCTCTTCTCTAAAGGAGATGGGTGGGATCTCCTAAAGAAAACAACTAGAAGCTCTAAAGGAAACTAGAAGAAAACTAGAAGAGGAAGAGAGGTATGTGCAACTCTTGCACAAAAGGGGGCTGGGCGTGAATTCCAAGGTTATGGACGTCCCAGCCCCTTTGTTACTCCTTTTATAGCAATACGCAACCTCCTTCTCTTGTACTAATTGAAATAGAAGTCTTACTTCCACACAAAATAGTAACCTTACTATTACCACTATTAGAAGTCTCACTTCAAATAGAAATAGAACTTCCTAATTCCTTCATCTTAGAGTTCTAGTATGATTAGTATCTTTCCAATAACTTGGGCTAGCGTGGGGACCACTAGGGATTCCATAGAAAGTTGGCTCCAACTGGGACACCGCGACCCCACATCTCATGTGCAATCCGGGCCCACAGTTAATTGCAAATAACACCACTATATAAATGCAATTGCACTCAAGTGTTAGGAATAAATTACAATGAAGACCATAAACTTTCCGATTACTACAAGTAAGCCCCTCTATCAATATCCATGGATGAATTGGACTAAAACTGTCCCAACAATTTAAATCCACATCTTATTATCCTTGAACCCCAATTAATCACAGTGATCATCAGTACCATCCAATTAACTTTTAATCGAGATGGGTGCGCACTTACTAATGACAAATCCATTAATTGACACAAGGGGATAATATAGATAGATTCCATCTTGACCATTGGATGTTCCCACAGTCCTACTACCACGTATCCAAGACACCGAGGTGTTGACCTACAGTTGGCCTCACTCATTGGTGACTCAAAGCAAATGAATAGATAGAAGCTTGAGTTCATCAATGTCTCAGGATTGAGAACCTATTGCTAGGGAATTATGAGAGCAAACCTTAAAATCGAGACAGTATTTCATAAGGTGCTTCTCATGGTCCTTTAATACATCCAATGTACCAGCACCGTGATCCAAAATCTTGCATTCTGATGATCGAGACAAATCACACTATCTCATAGTGATCAAAGCGCTGCAACCTTATCAGATGAGATGCCCAGTCTCATCACCGGTTGTGAAGATATTTAAGTATAAGATTTGTGACACATGTCTCCCGTGTGTGGATCTCATCCATACACATATATCACATCCAATATACTAATGGGACCCAGTTCATCTCATGAACCATTTATGTCATATGTATTGGTCATGTGCATTAAGTAGTAAAACACCATTCATCTCATGAAAGGAAAGCATATATTATTGATAAATAAAGAAATTAATCAATTTATTACATCATTTGATGGATTGAGTCCATACAATCTAATAGTTCGTACCACTGAGGTAGTTGTTGTACGTGCATCTTTGCAAGTATACTATGTATAATTCATGCATTTATAAAGGAAGGTAAACTATTGATCTTTTTGGGAATCACGAAGAACCACCCCACGTAAAACATAGAGGACCCTATGATCACAAGCTAGGTTTACTGGCTCTCAAAACTCCCCAGAGCTATACTAACTCACAAACTCTACCAAATAACCTCCAACACACTTAGTGGGCTAACTCACAACTTAATTAGTACTAGTCCCGAAAATTAGGGGTTAGGGTCTTACATCTTCGCCCCCTTAGAACATTTGGTCCTCCAAATGAAGTAAACCAACCAAAAAACAGGTGGGGCTGCTAATCCCACACTCGATGGAAAAAATATCAAAAGCTACTGCAACTCGGCTCTCTTGCAAGCGCTTGAATTCACTGGGTCGTCCTTGTCTGTAGAGCTCCTCAGCCAACTCTTATCGGTCATCAAATGTTCTTACGCTGGCTCAACTTTGTCAATTCCCAACCCAAGAAAATTTCCAGCTCTAACTCCTTTTAAGTGACACCAAGTGTCTCTTACTTATAGCAACACCATTCAAAATCTCAGAAAATTCTACTGTCTCCATCACAACTGTCGAAGTTAGGGTTCCATCTCAACATGATCTTCGAGGTGAATGTTTGGACGATCATCTGAACACTTCTTAAATCTCTTTCTGCTCTTGAAATCACAATGTCCACAAACTCTATAGGTGTCCGGGCTTTTGCTCGATCCGCTTAACATATTGGTAACTATGCTACTCCACTGTCATCACTTCACATGTTGTGCTTCTGTCAAAACTCATTCTTCAATTATTATACCCTTGGCATGCCTATTTGATCTTGGAAGTCCAATCCATGTTCATAATCCAGAAGTCAAGTCTTTCTCCAATGTGCTCAAAGGCTCTTGCTAGGTCTAACTCTTATTGCTTATTACTCTTGATCCCTTGTACAACAGTTGGTCTCTGACACTAACATGCTAGTCAACTTCACTCAATAGTTGAAACTCTACACTCACTCTTGCAACTGCTTTGCCAAATCTGCTTGCCGCAACTAAACCAAAATAACTGATTTTCTGCTCGGTATATCTGTACATTGTCTAATCCGATGCTCTTCTTGTTGATAAAATCCGTAAAATCTTCGTCGTTAGACATTTAGGTGGAGATGCTTTCTGCAGTCGGCTCCTTCATTAGCTGCTGAATATTGGCTTCAAATACTTCCGACCTCACAATTGACACCTTCTGATGGGTCTACTTCACAAATATCCCCACCTACCACCATTCCTCTCTCTTCTCTTGCATGTCCAGTAGATGCTGGAACCCATCTTCTTCTTCTCTTTTTTTCTTTCTTTCCCTTTCATGGTGGATTTCATCTCCATAGAGGCCCCACTTGCGATTTTCGACTCCACCAATCGAGTTTATGTCATCTTCTTACGTCGTTTTGGCGAGATTCCATTGTTGGCAGCCCCTCCAATCTCCTTCTCCTTCTTGTTTGAGCATCTTAAAGGTAAGAGCTCCATCCCCATTGATTGGATTCTTGATCTGTCGCGACCCCGAACCGGGTCCCACGAGATAAGGTGGGCCTAATTCGGGATCGTGACTAATATTATATTTGATGATTGTGTATGATGAATTGATTTAAATCCAAAACGTATACGAGTCTACCAAAGAGTACCACTCGTACACGCGATTTCCCACAGGTGTCCGCGGTGATGATATCACATCAACATGAATATTTCTTTTATGTGCGGAAGTGTGTAGCAAATCTGTTTCATACATTCATGTCCAAGATAACAAGATTAACACATATTTAATACCAATATCAAAATAAGCAATGATCATTAATGCTATAACCCCAAAAGAAAGTTAAGGTTTACAACAATATAGTTTAATTACATTGTCCCCAAAAATAGAGGCCAACAAAGGCCAATATAATTAAAATAACAAGTTCCCAAAATAATTGGTTAGTTCTATCCCAAAATATTGCGTAGCTCAAGCACCTGAATGTCTAGACGACATCATCGGCGTGCCACTCAACTAAGCGATGCGGTTCTTCGACCGCCTCCTCAAGCTCCTCCTCGGGGAGATAGATAACGGGACCTGAGTACCAAAGCAAAGGGTCAAACACGACGGTTTGGCAGGTGGTTGAAAAGACATATCAATAAAGGAATTACCTTGGAAAACATTTAAACCTATCAAAGCAATAGTTTCATAAAACGAGAGAATCATTTATTCAAATACATATGCAATATAAAATATGTAAGGTATCCAAGGAAACGGGAAACAGACGAGATGGCAACCACACATAGCTAAGTCCTCTATCACCGAAGTGACATGAGCAGATCGGGATGTTGTCTCAGTCACCGAAGTGAGGAGATGCAACATAAGTAACATATACATATATATAAATATAATACGGGACATGACCACAGTAGCGAACCGGGTATCGGGACAAGACCACGATAATAACCAGGTAGCAGGATCCAAACTGCAGCTGGAGGGACGGGAAGGGGTCTCCAAGTCGGTGGATTAGACTGGCAAGGAAAGCCAAGCTTAGTGGTGCCGACTCATAGGTCAAATGACAAGTCAAATCATGTATAAAACATATCGAGTGCATGTATGTAAACGAGCGGGACGAGGTGCTCAAAGGTACAAGTATCATTTTATTCGGGCATGTATAAACGGGCAAGCAAAATGCTAAAATATACTTTCAATACTTTCGGGAATGATAAATCATAATTCGAGAAATTCGGGACAAGTGTCAAGATTCAAGATAAATCAGGTGAGTAAGGACCCCGTATGTCCATTGTAATAATGACTTGGTACTCCTTGAGTTTGGAGACATTCCGGGCTCTTTATACACCTTAGTGATTTTCAAACTTTAAAACGAACTTCAAAACAAACGAAACCCCCAAAAGAGATCCTAAGTATAATGTTAATCCTGAAGCATCGTACAACCTATTCAGTCATGAAGGGGATAGGATTTGCGATACCCAAACGTACAAACCTCGTGCATAGTTATAAAGGGGTATCCCGTGTCCCATACCGTTCAAGATTGAATTAGGTTAAGTTTCGATACGACCAGATTAACCTCAAAGAATGTCGGGTCAAACAATCTCATGACAAGTCAAGTGAGTCCAATAAAAAGGGTAACCAAGTTTCTACCTAAATCCATTTAAGAAAAGAGTGAAAAATCACTTCTCAGGGGAGATTCGTAGTTAGCCCGGTCGACCCGGCCCTTGGCTGGTCGACCGCGTACACTGCAGTCTCGGTCGACCTGAGGAGGTCAGGTCAACCCCTCTCATGAATGCCCGGTCAACCGAGCCTTTGGCAGGTCGACCGACAGTTGTAAATAAAAATGAGTGAACAATGTTTTGGTCATGTTCCAGAGAACCTGACCCCTGTGTGGCCGGTCGACCGAGCCCCCTGGCCGGTCGATTGAGTGAACTGCGTAACAGAACCCAGGTTCTGTTTCCCGCAGTGCAGTGAGTCATTCATCAGGGGACCTGATCCCGTGTGGCCGGTCGACCGAGCTCCCTAGCCGGTCGACCGCGTGAATTGCGTAACAGAACCCAGGTTCTGTTTCTGCAGTTCAATGGGTCATCCATTTTTCTTCATTCCTTTTCTACATTCTTAAAACCTGATTAACAGTATAAACCATGGATAAAACAAGCTAACAAGATTCACTATTGTGCATTTATTGCAAACCTAAACAAGCCATTAATATCACAAAATATTTGGTGAAATCATAAATGCATTTCATAAAACTCATTCAAAGCTAAACATATCAAATCATCCACTTGCCTTGGGTCTCAAATCAAAGGAAAACAAGCTCCTAACCACCCTTGCAAGCCAAGAACACAATTTCTACAAAAACCCCCAAAACAAACCCTAAAATGGGTCAAAACAATCAAGGAGAAGAGAAAGCTTTCAATAATGGAAAAGTAGCTTCTCTAAGGCTAGAAGAACATAAATCTAGGAGATAAGGGAGAGAGCTTACCAATAGGTGCTCTAAATGAGCAAGGCAAGCTAAATGAGGATCTTAGAGAGAAGAGATTTCTTCAAAAATGGTACCAATGGAGAGCCCTTGAAGTGGTGATGAAGATGATGAGGTCCTTTCTTGATGTTGGTGCAAGTTGGTAGTGTCTTGATGATGGCAAAGAAGAAGAAGAAAGGAAAACCCTAGGCAAGAAAAGTTGCTAGAAAAAGGAGAAAGGAGGGAGATGAGTTCTCTTTTATAAGCAACACAAGTGGGCTCCACTAACTAGTAACCTTGTTGGGCTGAAATAGTAGTTCTCGAGACCTCGGATGAAAACGACGAAGAAGGAAGAAATGATCATCGAAATTTCTACTTTCTAAAAAGTATATGTTTTGCGGGTTTCGGGAATATTAAATTTTTGGTACAGATTTAGTGTAAAAAGACTGTTTTGCCCAAGAAGCTAGAAAAGTCGAGTTTCGGGATTCGGGACGGAAACAGGATCAACATGAAAGTTGAAGGGATTAACAAAATAAGTAAATCGGAATAAAACACCAAATCAAAAGAATCTCGAATAATCCCCCAAGTACACGTAAGTCATAAAAAGGAACTCCCAAATGGCCCCACTAATTCCAAAGGCACTCAAAATTCCCCAAGCTATGACAAAGCTATTCTAAACCAACTAAACCAAAATCCACTAAACACACTTAGCACTAACACGCAACTTAATTAGTACTAATCGAGGTCACTCGGGTCGGGGTCTTACATGATCTAGATGCCCATTTGTATCACATGTCACTTGCATGTAGTGGTTCTAAGTGTAGAATGGGTTTTTGATTTTTAGGTGGTTTTGTGGAGGATTTTTGGGGGTTTTTCTTGACGTGATTTCATCCGGACTAAGAGGTGATTAGAAGGTTATTTTGGTGGCTAAGAGGCTAAGGCAAGTGTTCAAACAAATTAACATAGTATGCAATAAGTATTACTTGGTTTCTAAATGCATATTCAATGGGTTGATTGTCATTTAATGCTTGAATTAATCATGCTTACATGCTAGTTTTTCTTGTTAATCGATGATTGGAAATCCCCTAAAATGTTTAGAAATTTTAATTGGACAAAAAGCCCCATTTTCTATGCTCAAAACTACCCCAACTGCGCACCATAGCAGCTTCCAGCGGCTACTCTGCTTCCAGTAGCCACTTTGCACTCATCTTCCAGCGACCACTCTGCAGTCTGCTCCCTGTAGCCACTCTACAGGCAGCAGCCAGTAGCCACTCTTCACAGCAGCCAACAACCACACAAAACCACTTTTTGGGTTATTTTTTTGGCCATTCTTGGGCAGATTTCACCCGATTTCCTCCCCACAAATTCTGAAAATTTTGGAAAGCCAATTTAAAACTTAGAAATGGAGTTTAGGTTGTGCCCGAATTATGTAACCCCCACAAAAACCTGATTCTTAAACACGTTAGAACCTAATATTAGACTGATTTTAACCCAAAGGACCGCCTATTAATTTCTAAAAATCTTGGGACCAAAAATGTTAGTCTTTTGAAAAATTAATTTCAATGACTTCAACACCTTTTACTCGGGAAGTAATGCAATTACCGCCCATCCCCCGATGCAAACATAAACCACAAGGGGGTTGGACTTAAACTTCTACATGATAAACAAGTGGAACAAAAGCACACTTAAACCTATGGAAAAGGTGGGACTTCCTTTGGCATCTAGATACCTTAGGTTATGAATCCGGACCGCCGGTGGGCCTATTCGAGGTCTTTGAGAACCCTAACCCAATTTAACCCATCAAACTTGGTCACTTTTCATAAAAGGGACCGAAGGCCTAGGATTAGGCGGTATCCTATACCCGAACATTGTCTAACTTGGTTTTCACCTAAAACTTGCGGGAAGTGATGTTTTAATTTATTTTACACTTATCGGATTATCCGAAGGGATACGAAGCGTGGTGATTACCATTCTATCCGGACTTAGGGCTTGAATATCCCCACCTTCTGAGTGCACCAAGTGTAGAACTTAATATGATATCCGACCCATAAAGCGTATAGTTACGAGTATCATTGTGCTTGCATGTCCAGGGTAATCAATATTTAAAAGATTGCATTGTAATGGATCTTTGATTGTACTTTATCAGTATTTTTTGTATTCATATTCATAGTCCGTGTTTTTCCTTATTATTGTATTTATGCGCTCTGTCATACCCGGACTTACTCGGCCCTGGCATTATGACCGATGAGACTCATTGGGTCTTAGTGCGTGGTCTTAGTTCTTGACTATTGGATGTACCCGGATATTGAGATGGTTTCTCGGTTGGCGTGCGGGCATTCAGTTGCACTGCCCCCTTCGTATTACCTGGATCACCATATCCTTTCTCTTCCCATTCGGGCCCCTCATTCTAGCCGAAATGATGCATGTTTTTCGTTTGAATTTTTAGGTTAGTTCTTTTTACGGTTCTGATTGTTCAAACTCCGATTGAATCGGTTCAATCTAATATTCTATCCGGCTATTGATCCGGCACAATAATGACTCAATTATGTCTACCGAGGCTCTCGGATGGCACCTGGGCTAGGGTAACCAATTTATGTCTGATTGATCCATTCAATTTGTAATCTTTTCTATTTACATTGATTCTGTTAAGACATGTAACCCTGAGAGAGTGAGATAACCATGGACTTGGTGACCCAAGTGAATTCGCAAGCCCGATTGGGTGATGAAGTCCCCTTGTAAGGATTGAAGTGATAGGTAAGCCTTGAACCCGCGGGGTACTTCTAATACCCAATGGGAGCTTCGAATTCTAGAGTACATAAGAAGATAAAAAGAGAAAGGACCATAACCTTTGTACTAGGGCCACGAGCCATAACCACAACACTTTATTATAATAATTATTATTACTATTATCATTTTTGCAATCATTGTGCTTACTGTGTCTGCATTGTTACTTGCATTGAATGACATCATCATGATCATCGCATCCGCATATTGGTGCAGTTTCCCCCCCTGTATTTCTTGCATTATGCTCTCCGGTAGAGCTGTGAAACTGTATATTTTGCCCGCTGTGGGACCATGGTTGGCTTGTATCGATGATTTTGTTCTGATCACTATGGGACATGCATTTGCACCCATATTGACGATCATGTTCTGTCACTATGCCCCCTGCTTAGGTTGATGCACTCGAGGAAATTCTGGCGACACCCACCCACATGGACACACTGATAGATTCAAATACTGTACTGCTTCGTGGGATTCTGTATTATCCTGTACTGGTAGGTTATACACATGACATTACATCGTTCTCTTGAGTTAACACTGTATTAATTCAGTATAACTATTCTAGTAGATCGTACTCTATTTTAATTCAATTAACTATTTTTAATTTTGAATATTTTAACATACTATGATATTTATATTGAATAACTGCTAGAGATTTGTGTTTGACCCTACACTTGGTACTGTAGGTAGGATTTCTCCGACCCTCAACCTAGAGTGGTATCCAGGGGAGGCGGTTGCTGAGTCGCAAGGGGCAAGTGATTAATGTGCTGAGGTTGTCATATAGACTTCGCTCCTTGCACATGAGACGTTATCTCATGGGAGTCTTTATTTTGGGTTTTGTATCACATGAGCATCGCACTAGCCTATGTTGGTCTTTATTTTTAATGCATTTTTTGTAACTATTTAACTTGAATTATGGGAATATAATCTTTAGTTTATTTGTCTAGCTCTATTATATATTCCATTTATGTTATACTGGTCTGATAAGGTACGGTAGAAATATGATGCAGCTAGTAAGACATTAGTGACGCAACACGGCATTCGATGAGCTTCGGACTTCGGGTTGTTCCACAATGCAAGCTTCCGCTTAATGTTCCATAATGGTTTTGGATATTGTATTCTCACCTATGCAGATCCTGGGGAAGTAAATAAAATTATCTACAGTGATCCCTAAAATCATGGCCTCTTAATCCTACCATAATTTTGAAGTCGTGACAAACAATTTCATGCTGAGTTGGGTGAGGCTTGTTAGGGATTTTGTGTATTGCAATTTGATGGATGCATTATCATTTTAATCGACATTTGAATTTTCACACATGCATTGATTTAGAAAATCTTGAAATCTTGATTTACTCATGCATTGTTTTAAATCTTGTAAATCATATGTTTCATGCATGTTTTGATTGGATACATTTTAATTTGAAAAAGAAGTTTTATGAATCAAGCTAGCCTATGTTTTAAATCTTTCAAATCATTTTAGGCTTTTTATGTTTCATGATTTTAAAACTCTTAGATTGATTTAAATCATGATTACAAGCTTGATTTAATGGCCCAAAAGTCCCCACAAGAAAAATCTTTGAAATATGCAATTTTTGGGGTATTTGGTCCCTGGGCCCAGGTCGACCTGCAGTGTGCTCGGTCGACCGAGACAATGGACCCGGTCGACCTCGCACACTGCGGGTCGACCGGGAAAGAGCCGGTGGGCTGCTTTTTCAAACGGTCAGATTTTTGACCGTTAAGGCTAGGTCGACCGGGGAAAGGTGTAGGTTGATCGGGGACACGCCATAACTTATTTTTTGAGTATAAAATGAGGTTCATTCTCTTGAAAAAAGTGGTTGATCAAAGAAGATAAAAGAGCCTTCCTTGAGGTGTTTGGAAGCAAGAAAAAGGGGAATGAATTAAAAGAGACCAAGGGGTCATTTGTAAAGCTAAAGCTTAGATTAATGAAGTAAAATCTCTAAGTAAGCTTTACTTTTATTTATCATTGTTAGGAATTTTGTGTATTGCAATTTGATGGATGCATTATCATCTTAGCATCATTTGAATTTTCACACATGCATTGATTTAAGAAAACTTGAAATCTTGATTTACTCATGCATTGTTTTAAATCTTGTAAATCATTTGATTTATGCATGTTTTGGTTTTACTCTTGGATGCATTTGTTTTTTAAAAGAGTTTTATAAATCAAGCTAGCCAATGGTTTTAAAAGTTTCAAATCATTTTAGGTTTTTTTGTGTTTCATGTTTTTAAACCACTTAGTTTGATTTAAAACATGTTTCCAAGCTTGATTTAATGGCCCAAAAAGTTCCCTAAAGAAAATCTTTGAAATATGCATAAAATATGCAAATTTGGGAATTTTGGTCCCAGGCTCGGGTCGACCGCGCAGTGTGGCCGGTCAACCGGCCCAAGGGACCCGGTCGACCGGCCACACTGCGCGGTCGACCGGGAAAGAGCCGTTGGGCCTCTTTTCAAACGGTCAGATTTTTGACCGTTGAGCCCGGGTCGACCGCGCCTTCTACCAGGTCGACCGGGGACACGTGAAAACTCACTTTTTGAGTATAAAAGGAGTTTCATTCCCTTGTAAAAAGTGTTGATCAAATAAGAGAAAATAGTCTTCTTGGAGGTGTTTGGAGACAAGAAAAAGGGGGATGAATCAAGAGAGACCAATGGGTCATTAGTGAAGCTAAAGCTTGGATTAATGAAGTTAAATCTCTAAGTAAGCTTTACTTTTATTTATCATATGTTTCATGCTTTGTTTAAATTATTGGTAAATTAATTTTAGCATGTTAACTATGATGTGTTGAATCCATCACTTCTCTTAATCTTTGATTCAAGTTGGATTGGATTCTTCACCCTTGATTTCAAACCAAGTTTGTTTTAAAACTTTATAAAACATGTTTTGTCAAATCTTTTGAATTCTTTTATAACATGTTTCATTTACTTGGTTGAATCTTTATTTGTTGTTTTCATTCATTTAAACTTTAGTTAAATTAGTTTGGTTTTGAAAACAACAAAGCACATGCATCACATGTTTAGTGTTAATTAGTTTTATACAACTTGTGAGTCTTTGATTTTCATATCATCAACAAGTTAGTATTTTATACATGTGATTTGCATTTCACTTCAATCAAATCTTTGTGTGCTTTAAACTTTAAAATGCATTAAGCATATATTTATTGAGCCTTAATTTAAACTTGATTGAAGTTTTCACACACACACTTCATAAGCATTCATCTTAGCATTTCATAGAGTGTTGTGTGAGTTGTATTTTCACTTTCTTATCCGCCTATTTTAGAGGCAACTAAATTGAGCTTTAATTGTAATCTCTTAAAGTGTTTGTATAGACACTTCCTTGAGAGAAATCTTTTTATTGTAAAGGTTATTGCTTAGCCTAAGAAAAGCATTGTGTAAAGGTTATTGCTTAGCCTAGAAAAGCATCTTGTATAGGTTGTTGTTAAGCCTAGAAAAACAACATTGTTAGGTTATTGTTTATCCTTGGAAAGCATATTGTAGAGGTTATTGCTTAGCCTTTTTCAAAAGCATAAATAGTGGAAATCCGGTGGGGTGTTGAGACACAAGCCGGTAGTGGATGTAGGCATTGAGGCCGAACCACTATAAATCATTGTGTTATGGTGATTGCTTTGTGGTGATTGTTTTGTTTAAGCTTCCGCATATTGTTTGTTTATCATCACATGTGACTAGTTAATTGTTAAGAAATTAAAATTGGCCTTGATTAGTCATTAAGTGTAGATCACCCTATTCACCCCCCCCCCCCCCCCCCCCTCTAGGGTTAGGATCCCGGACTTTCAATCATATGTTATATGCTTTGTTTAAATTATTGGTAAATGATTTTTAGCATGATAACTATGATGTGTTGAATCCATTCTTCATTTAATATTTGATCTAAGTTGGATTGGATTCTTCACCTTGATTTCAAACCAAATTTTTTTTTAAATCTTCTTTAATCATGCTTAGCCAAAATCTTTGATTTCTTTTATAGCATGATTCATTTACTTGGTTGAATCCTTATTTGTTGTTTTCATTCATTTGAATCTTAGTTAAATTAGTTTGGTTTTGAAAACAACATAGCACATGCATCACATGTTTAGTGTGAATTAGTTTCATACAACTTGTGAGCCTTTGATTTTCATATCACCAACAAGTTAGTATTTATACATGTGATTTGCATTTCACTTCAATCAAATCTTTGTGTGCTTTAAACTTTAAAATGCATTAAGCATACATTAATTGAGCTTTCATTTTAAACTTGATTGAAGTTTTCACACACACACTTCATGAGCATTCATCTTAGCATTTCATAGAGTGTTGTGTGAGTTGATTTAAACTTTCTTATCCGCCTATTTTAGAGGCAATTAAATTGATCTTTAATTGTAATCTCTTAAAGTGTTTGTGTATACTCTTATTTGAGAAATCATCTCTTGTAAAGGTTATTGCTTAGCCTAAGGAAAGCATAGTGTAGAGGTTATTGCTTAGCCTAGAAAAACACATTGATAGGTTGTTGTTTAGCCTAGAAAAACAACATTGTTAAGTTATTGCTTAGCCTTGGAAAGCATATTGTAAAGGTTATTGCTTAGCCTTTTGAAAAGCATAAATAGTGGAAATCCGGTGGGGTATTGGATCACAAGCCGGTAGTGGATGTAGGCATTGAGGCCGAACCACTATAAATCCTTGTGTAGTGGTGTTTGCTTTGTGGTGATTGTTTTGTTTAAGCTTCCGCATATTGTATGTTAATCATCACATGTGACGAGTTGATTGTTAAGAAATTAAAATTGGCCATAATTAGTCATTAAGTGTAGATCACCCTATTCACCCCCCCCCCCTCCTCTAGGGTAAGGATCCCGGACTTTCATTTGGTATCAGATACAAGTGCTCTTTATTAGGATCAAGTGTTTTTGGAACTCTTGATTAGGTGTAAAAACCTAGAGTCAAAACCCTAGTGTTGTGTTTTCATGAAAATCATTAGAATGGATTCCACTATGTTAGGTTGTATAGATTCTTGTGTAGATTCTTTTAGACCCCTCCTTCTTCCATCTATTAGAGATTCAAACCTTCAAATTAATAAATCTCAATTTGACTTAAAAGAAGAAGAAAATGATGAAAATGAAGATGACCTTCATCAAGCTTATGATGAATTATATACATTGTCCTTAAAGCTTGATAAGAATAATAAAAGACTTATAGAAGAATCTAAAAGATTAAACAAAGAATTAGTGTCTTCAAAAGATGAACTTAGAGAGAAAGAAGAATTAATAAATTGTGTAGAATCTAAGTTCATGATCTCTTTACATAACCTATCTAATGTTCAAGATGAACTAAATGAATTAAAGATAGGATGTGATAAACTAAATAAGGAAAACTTAGAACTAAGAGATCAATTAAAAAGGCAAGATAAAGACATTAACAATCTAGAATCCAAGTTGACTATTTCTAAGAAAAAATTATCTAATGCTCAAAATAAGATAAAAACTCTAGAACTTGGATCTAATGTTATTAATGAACTTAAACTTGAGTTAAAACTTGCCCATGAAGAACTAAACAAATTTAAGGGATTTGAAAATGAATTAACAAAAGTTAAAAATGAAAACTCAACCCTTAAAAACCAAGTCACTCAACTTGAAAGCTACAAACAAAAGTATGAGTGCAAATTTACCCAAAGTGAAGAAAAATTTGAAAAGTTATTAAAACTGGGTAAATCAAAAAGAGATAGGACAGGTCTTGGTTATAATGAGAATATTTCACATGACCCTAAATTCACCAACACTTTTGTGAAAGGTGAGTCCTCATTCTCTAGCACTCACACTTCCTTACCCATGTCTAAATGTAATTATTGTGGCATTGAAGGACATTTTAGGTTTGAGTGCAAACTAAGAAGAAGCCATGTGTTTAAACCCATCTTTGAACTTAAGAAAGTAGAATCAAAATCTATGAAGGGTAAGACATTAAAAATCAAAGAAGACTCCAAGAAGATTAAACAAGTTAAATCAATTAAAAAGGAGTCTCCTAAGATAGATTCTAAAAAGGTTAAACAAGTTAAACCAATTTTAAAAGAATCTATCAACAAAAAGCTTCTCAATCTATCTCCCTTAAGTCATCATATGAAAGAACTTTTGAATAAAGTTACAAAGTTAAATCTAAAATTCAAAAGTCAATTAAAGGGAGAAAATAAGAAGAAAAGAATTCAAACCCCTAAGAAACAAACTCACCAACCTTAAAAGACTAATCACCAACCTAAGCTAAATTTAGTTAAATCTAAACATAATGGTGATAAGTCTAAATTGAAAATTTATCAAGTCAAATCTCCTATAGTTGGTGAGACCTTTAAACTAGACCTCAAAGATTAACCCTCTCAAGATCTTAAGTGGATTCTTAAAGTTATATACTTAGTCAAACCTTAAGGCCTTGGACCTCATTGACCAACCTATCCTTTTTAGTTAAATCTTTTTGTTGGTCATGATCATTTGCATTTATGTTCTTTCATTAGTTACATTTCTTTAAATGCAGTGTTTATTTGTAATCAATTGATTTTGTTTTCATGTACTTCTCTAGTTACATATCATGTTTTCAAAATCATTTGATTATAATTTCATCATGACAGATTTGCTTCTTACTCTCATATAGTTATATCTTGTATTGCATTTCTACATGATCAATTGATTATTATTTCAAAAGTTTTCATAGCTAGATCTTTCATAATCAATTGATATTGCAAAATCATTTGTTTAAATGTCTTATTTGTTTTGAAAAACAATTGATTTGAAACATTTTGGATTTTTCATGTTTTTCTAAGTTATACTTTCTAATGGAAAATTATTGTTTTATAAAGTCAACTTGCATGTGTTTCAAATAAGTTATATTTTATTAAATGCAAGTTGAAAATTGATTATCTTCAAAATCATTCTTTTCATGCTCATTGTTGGATTTTGTTTATTGAAATGATTTAAAGATTGTATGAATGGAAATGCTCTAAATCATTATTAGTTTTAATCATCAAAGCATGTTCCATGTTCTCATTTCCCTATGCAATTGGTTATATCAACTTAAATGGAAATGAATGTTGTGATAGACAATTTGCATGTTTGCCCATTTAGTTACACTCTTGTAATATGCAAATGTCTATATAGTTCCTTGTTTGGTTGTGCTTACTTTTAGTTTTATTTGTAGACACCATTGTAGGACTCTTAAATCCATCCTTTGGGCTTTCTAGTCAAATTTTTTTTTTTTTGGATGGTTGTGTTGTTGATTCATGTGTATAGTTTTCTTATTCGTATCATTCTTTATACATGTCTCAACTTCATAATAGTGTGCTTAATCTTATGAACCTCTTTGAAATCCATTCCTTGTATTTCATAGTTATAACTATTGTTTGATGGATTTCTTAGATGTTGAATTCATATTATTTTGACACTTTGTAAATTGCATGTTCTTTTAAGTTATATCTTTTTATGCAATTTCTCATGTTCATCACTATGCTCATTAGTTATATATTTAAAAGTGATGAATATTCATGTATGATGCTTGATTTTATATATGTCACATTCAATTAGCATCATAATTTTCATATTTGAATTTCATTTCACTCATCTTGCTCTTTATAGTCATATTTTATGATTGAATGAAATGTTTTCAAAACTTTCATAGCATATGATTTTCATAAGTTATATTGATTGATGCTATGTTTAGTAATCCCCATAACTTCTTGGATAGCTCTAATTTGGATGAACCCTAATAGGTATATTCCTTAACTCCATTTTAGAGTGATTAAGTTAATAGTCATATCCTTCAATCTCAATTGGTATATTTGTTTTATATATATTTCAATTGATATCCATGACAGATTATCCTTTTGACCTTGCTCTTTAATTATCCTATAGCTTACCCGTCAATTGGTATCTTTATAATGGTAATTTGTGTTAGGGATTTTGTATATTACAATTTGATGGATGCATTATCATTTTAATCATCATTTGAATTTTCACACATGCATTGATTTAGAAAATGTTGAAATCTTGATTTACTCATGCATTGTTTTAAATCTTGTAGAACTAATGATTTATGCATGTTCTGTTTTTAATCTTGGATGCATTTAATTTGAAAAAGAAGTTTTATGAATCAAGCTAGCCTATGTTTTAAATCTTTCAAATCATTTTAGGCTTTTATGTTTCATGATTTTAAAACTTTTAGACTGATTTAAATCATGATTCCAAGCTTTATTTAATGGCCCAAAAGTCCCCACAAGAAAAATCTTTGAAATATCCATTTTTGGGGAATTTGGTACCTGGGCCTCGGTCGACCTGCAGTGTACTCGGTCGACCGAGCCCATGGACCCGGTCGACCGCGCACACTGTGGGTCGACCGGGAAAAGAGCCGTTGGGCCTCTTTTTCAAATGGTCAGATTTTTGACCGTTAAGCTCAGGTCGACCGGGGTACAGTGTAGGTCAACCGGGGACACGCCAGAACTCATTTTTTGAGTATAAAATGAAGTTCATTCCCTTGAAAAAGATGAGGAAAAAGGTTGAACATTTTAGTCTTCCTTGAGGTGTTTGGAGACAAAAGAAAGGGGATGAACTAAGAGAGATCAAGGGGTCTAATGGAAAGCTAAAGCTTGGATTAATGAAGTTAAATCTCTAAGTAAGTTTTACTTTTCATTATCATATGTTTCATTCCTTGTTTAAATTATTGGTAAATTAATTTTAGCATGTTCACTATGATGTGTTGAATCCATCACTTCTCTTAATCTTTGATTTAAGTTGGATTGGATTCTTCACCCTTGATTTCAAACCAAGTTTGTTTTAAAACTTTATAAAACATGTTTTGTCAAAACCTTCAATTTCTTTTGTAACATGTTTCATTTACTTGGTTGAATCATATTGTTGTTTTCATTCATTTGAACCTTAGTTAAACTTTTGTATTTGAAAACAACGTTGCACATGCATCACATGTTTAGACATAATTAATTTCATACAACTTGTGAGCTTTTAATTTTCATATCATCAACAAGTTAGTATTTTGTACATGTGATTTGCATTTCACTTCAATCAAATCTTTGTGTGCTTTAAACTTTAAAATGCATTAAGCATACATTAATTGAGCCTTCATTTTAACTTGATTGAAGTTATCACACACACACATCATGAACATACACCTTTGCATTCATATAGTGTTTGTGTGAGTTAGATTTTCAATTTCATATCCGCCTAGTTTAGAGGCATTGTAATTGAGCTTAATTGTATTCTCTTAGAGTGTTTTGTGAAGACACTACCTTGAGAGAAATCTTTCTTGAAAAAGTTATTGCTTAGCCTAGAAAAGCATCTTGTATAGGTTGTTGTTAAGCCTAGAAAAATAACATTGTTAGGTTATTGCTCAGCCTTGGAAAGTATATTGTAAATGTTATTGCTTAGCCTTTTGAACAGCATAAATAGTGAAAATCCGGTGGGGTGTTAGATCACAAGCCGGTAGTGGATGTAGGCATTGAGGCCAAACCACTATAAATCCTTGTGTAGTGGTGTTTGCTTTGTGGTGATTATTTTGTTTAAGCTTCCGCATATTGTATGTTAATCATCACATGTGACTAATTGATTGTTAAGAAAATAAAATTGGTCAGAATTTGTCATTAAGTGTAGATCACCCTATTCACCCCCCCCCCCCCCCCCCCACCTCTAGGGTTAGGATCCCGGACTTTCAATTGGTATCAGACCCTCGTGCTCTTTATTAGGATCAAGTGTTTTTGAAACTCTTGATTAGGTGTAAAAACCTAGTGTCAAAACCCTAGTGTTGTATTTTCATGAAAATCATTAGAATGGATTCCACTATTTTAGAATGTGTAGATTCTTGTGTAGATTCTTCTAGACCCCTCCTTCCCACATTTGGAGATTCAAACCTTGAAATTAATGAATCTCAATTTGAATTAAAAGAGGAAGAAAATGATGAAAACGAAAATGACCTTCAACAAGCCTATGAGGAATTATATACATTGTCCATAGAGCTTGATAAGAAAATAAAAAATTAAGAGAAGAATCTAAAAGACTAAACAAAGAATTAGTTTCTTCAAAAGATGAACTTAGAGAGAAAGAAGAATTAATAAATTGTGTAGAATCTAAGTTCATAATCTCTTTGCATAATCTATCTAATATTAAAGATGATCTAAGAGAATTAAAGATAGAGTGTGATGATCTTAATAAGGAAAATTCTAAACTAAGAGATCAATTACAAAGGCAAGACAAAATCATTAACAATCTAGAATCCAAGTTGACTACTTCTAAGAAAAATTTATCTAATGCTCAAAATAAGATAAAAACTTTAGAACTTGGATCTAATGTTATTAATGAACTTAAATTTGAGTTAAAACTTGCCCATGAAGAACTAAACAAATTTAAGGGAATTGAAAATGAACTAACAAAAGTTAAAAATGAAAATTCAACCCTTAAAAACCAAGTCACTCAACTTGAAAGCCACAAACAAAAGTATGAGTGCAAATTTACCCAAAGTGAAGAAAGATTTGAAAAGTTATTTAAATTGGGTAAATCACAAAGAGATATGACGGGTCTTGGTTATAATGAGAATATTTAACATGACCCTAAATTCGCCAACACTTTTGTGAAAGGTGAGTCCTCATTCTCTAGCACTCACACTTCCTTGCCCATGTCTAAATGTAATTATTGTGGCATTGAAGGGCATTTTAGGTTTGAGTGCAAACTAAGAAGAAGCCATGTGTCTAAACCCATCTTTGAACTCAAGAAAGTAGAATCAAAATCTATGAAGGTTAAGACACTAAAAATCAAAGAAGACTCCAAGAAGATTAAATAAGTTAAATCAATTAAAAAGGAGTCTTCTAAGATAGATTCTAAAAAGGTTAAACAAGTTAAACCAAGTATAAAAAAATCTATAAACAAAAAGCTTCTCAACCTATCTTCCTTAAATCAACCCATGAAAGAACTTTTGAAAAAAATAGCAAAGTTAAATTTAAAATTCAAAAGTCAAACAAAGGGAGAAAATAAGAAGAAAAGAAATCAATCCCCTAAGAAGAAGAATCACCAACCTCAAAAGACTAATCCCCAACCTAAGCTAAACTTAGTTAAATCTAAACATAATGGTGATAAGTCTAAATTGAAAATTTATCAAGTCAAATCTCCTATAGTTGGTGAGACTTTTAAACTAGACCTCAAAGATCAACCCTCTCAAGACCTTAGGTGGATTCCTAAAGTTATATATTTAGTCAAACCTTAAGACCTTGGACCTCATTGACCAACCTATCCTTTTTAGTTAAATCTTTTTGTTCGTCATGATCATTTGCATTTATGTTCTTTCATTAGTTACATTTCTTTAAATGCAATGTTTATTTGTAATCAATTGATTTTGTTTTCATGTACTTCTCTAGTTACATATCATGTTTTCAAAATCATTTGATTATAATTTCATCATGACAGATTTGCTTCTTACTCTCATATAGTTATATCTTGTATTGCATTTCTACATGATCAATTGATTATTATTTCAAAAGCTTTCATAGCTAGATCTTTCATAATCAATTGATATTGCAAAATCATTTGTTTAAATGTCTTATTTATTTTCAAAAACAAATGATTTGAAACATTTTGGATTTTCCATGTTTTTCTAAGTTATACTTTCTAATGGAAAATTATTGTTTTATAAAGTCAACTTGCATGAGTTTCAAATAAGTTATATATTATTAAATGCAAGTTGAAAATTGATTATCTTCAAAATCATTCTTTTTATGCTCATTATTGGATTTTGTTTATTGAAATGATTTGAAGATTGTATGAATGAAAATGCTCTAAATCATTATTAGTTATAATCATCAAAGCATGTTCCATGTTTTCATTTCTTATGCAATTGGTTATATCAACTTAAATGGAAATGAATGTTGTGATAGACAATTTGCATGTTTGCCCATTTAGTTACACTCTTGTTATATGCAAATGTCTATATAGTTCCTTGTTTGGTTGTGCTTACTTTTAGTTTTATTTGTAGACACCATTTTAGGACTCTTAAATCCATCCTTTGTGCTTTCTAGTTATTATTAAATGGATGGTTATGTTGTTGATTCATGTGTATTTTTCTTATTGGTATCATTCTTTATACATGTCTCAACTTCATAATTGTGTGCTTAATCTTATGAACCTCTTTGAAATTCATTTCTTGTATTTCATAGTTATATCTATTGTTTGATGGATTTCTTAGATGTTGAATTCATATGATTTTGACACTTTGTAAATTGCATGTTCTTTTAAGTTATATCTATTTATGCAATTTCTCATGTTCATCACTATGCTCATTAGTTATATCTTTAAAAGTGATGAATATTCATGTATGATGCTTCATTTTGTATTTGTCATATTCCATTAGCATCATTATTTCCATGTTTGAATTTCATTTCACTCATTTTGCTCTTTATAGTCATATTTTATAATTGAATGAAATGTTTTCAAAACTTTCATAGCACATGATTTTCATAGTTAAATTGATTGATGCTATGTTTAGTAATCCCCATAACTTCTTGGATAGCTCTAATTTGGATGAACCCTATTAGGTATATTCCTTAACTCCATTTTAGAGTGATTGAGTTAATAGTCATATCCTTCAATCTCAATTGGTATATTTGTTTTTTATATATTTCAATTGATATCCATGATAGATTATCCTTTTGACCTTGCTCTTTAATTATCCTATAGCTTACCCGTCAATTAGTATCTTTATAATGGTAATTTGTGTCTATGGAGCTCGATAGTTAAACTTGTATCTAATTCTTCTCTTGAAGTTAATCCTCAATTGGTTAAACCATCTTCCTCTTGCTCCAAATAGTTAAATATTTGTCAAAAGTTTGACAAAAGGAGAGAATGAATTGAGGGGGAGTGTAAACCTTCATAGGAAGTATTAGTTTTGATCAAATTCACCATTGTATTGGCTCTTAACCCTTTTAGATTGCTATTCATACATGATGGCCTGTTATGAATTTCATTTTCGATTTCTTTTGTTAACAGGTGCTACTCAAAGGTATTTTTTTTGTTTCATGTGTGTAGGATCCTTTGCAATTTAGTGTCAAAGGGGGAGAGAGGTGTTCAAGTTGTCTAAACGGGGAGAGAATGCATATCTTGCCAAAAGGGATAAAGTGCATGGTCAAAAGGGGAGAGTGAAAGAAGAGAAAGCTTGGGAGCTAAAAGAAGATGCTTGGCCAATGAAAAGAAAGCTTGAAGAATGATCAAGCTCCAAGCATCAAGGAGAATGAAGAAAAAGACCTAGAGCCCAAGCTAAGTGAAGAAGCATCCAAATAAGATTACAAGTCTTGTCCAGCCTAGGGGGAGCTGAAGACTTTGTGTGAAAATCAGTGTTGTACAACGTTTGCCATCAAATTGAAAACGGGGAGATTGTTAGGGATTTTGTATATTGCAATTTGATGGATGCATTATCATTTTAATCATCATTTGAATTTTCACACATGTATTGATTTAGAAAATGTTGAAATCTTGATTTACTCATGCATTGTTTTAAATCTTGTAGAACTATTGATTTATGCATGTTTTGTTTTTCATCTTGGATGCATTTAATTTGAAAAAGAAGTTTTATGAATCAAGCTAGCCTATGTTTTAAATCTTTCAAATCATTTTAGGCTTTTATGTTTCATGATTTTAAAACTTTTAGACTGATTTAAATCATGATTCCAAGCTTGATTTAATGGCCCAAAAGTCCCCACAAGAAAAATCTTTAAAATATGCATTTTTGGGGAATTTGGTCCCTGGGCCTAGGTCGACCTGCAGTGTCCTCGGTCGACCGAGTCCATGGACCCGGTCGACCGCGCACACTGCGGGTCGACCGGCAAAAGAGCCGTTGGGCCTCTTTTTCAAACGGTCAGATTTTTGACCGTTAAGCGCAGGTCGACCGGGGTACAGTGTAGGTCGACCGGGGACAGGCCAGAACTCATTTTTTGAGTATAACATGAGGTTCATTCCCTTGAAAAAGATGAGGAAAAAGGTTGAACATTTTAGTCTTCCTTGAGGTATTTGAAGACAAAAGAAAGGGGATGAACTAAGAGAGATCAAGGGGTCTAATGGAAAGCTAAAACTTCGATTAATGAAGTTAAATCTCTAAGTAAGTTTTACTTTTCATTATCATATATTTCATGCCTTGTTTAAATTATTGGTAAATTAATTTTAGCATGTTAACTGTGATGTGTTGAATCCATCACTTCTCTTAATCTTTGATTTAAGTTGGATTGGATTCTTCACCCTTGATTTCAAGCCAAGTTTGTTTTAAAACTTTATAAAACATGTTTTGTCAAAACCTTTGATTTCTTTTGTAACATGTTTCATTTACTTGGTTGAATCATATTGTTGTTTTCATTCATTTGAACCTTAGTTAAACTTTTGTTTTTGAAAACAACATTGCACATGTATCACATGTTTAGACATAATTAATTTCATACAACTTATGAGCTTTTGATTTTCATATCATCAACAAGTTAGTATTTTGTACATGTGATTTGCATTTCACTTCAATCAAATCTTTGTGTTCTTTAAACTTTAAAATGCATCAAGCATACATTAATTGAGCCTTCATTTTAACTTGATTGAAGTTATCACACACACACATCATGAACATATACCTTTGCATTCATATAGTGTTTGTGTGAGTTAGATTTTCAATTTCATATCCGCCTAATTAAGAGGCATTGTAATTGAGCTTAATTGTATTCTCTTAGAGTGTTTTGTGAAGACACTATCTTGAGAGAAATCTTTCTTGAAAAGGTTATTGCTTAGCCTAGAAAAGCATCTTGTATCGGTTGTTGTTAAGCCTAGAAAAACAACATTGTTAGGTTATTGCTTAGCCTTGGAAAGCATATTGTAAAGGTTATTGCTTAGCCTTTTGAAAAGCATAAATAGTGAAAATCCGGTGGGGTGTTGGATCACAAGCCGGTAGTGGATGTAGGCATTGAGGCCGAACCACTACAAATCCTTGTGTAGTGGTGTTTGCTTTGTGGTGATTGTTTTGTTTAAGCTTCCACATATTGTATGTTAATCATCACATGTGACTAGTTGATTGTTAAGAAATTAAAATTGGGCATAATTGGTCATTAAGTGTAGATCACCCTATTCACCCCCCCCCCTCCCCTCTAGGGTTAGGATCCCGGACTTTCAATTTGATCATATTGAGCTAAATAGTTAAACTTGTATCTAATTCTTCTCTTGAAGTTAACCATCAATTGGTTAAACCATCTTCTTCTTGCTCCAAAAAGTTAAATATTTGTCAAAAGTTTAACAAAAGGAGAGAATGGATTGAGGGGAAGTGTAAACCTTCATAGGAAGTATTAGTTTTGATCAAATTCACCCATATATTGGCTCTATACCCTTATAACTTGCTACCCATATATGAAAACTTGTTATGTATTTCATTTTTGATTTCTCTTGTTAACAGGTGCTACTCAAAGGTATTTTCTTTGTTTCATGTGTGTAGGATCCTTTGCAATTTAATGTCAAAGGGGGAGAGAGTGTTCAAGTTGTCTAAACGGGGAGAGAATGCATATCTTTCCAAAAGGGAGAGAGTGAATGGTCAAAAGGGGAGAGTGAAAGAAGAGAAAGCTTGGGAGCTAAAAGAAGATGCTTGGCCAATGAAAGAGAGATGAAAAGAAAGATTGAAGAATGATCAAGCTCCAAGCATCAAAGAGAATGAAGAAAAGGACCTAGAGCCCAAGCTAAGTGAAGAAGCATTCAAAGAAGATTTCAAGTCTTGTCCAGTCTAGGGGGAGTTGAAGACTGTGTGTGTAAATTAGTGTTGAATAAGGTTTGCCATCAAATTGCAAAGGGGGAGATTGTTAGGGATTTTGTGTATTGCAATTTGATGGATGCATTATCATTTTAATTATCATTTGAATTTTCACACATGCATTGATTTAGAAAATTTTGAAATCTTGATTTACTCATGCATTGTTTTAAATCTTGTAAATCATATGTTTCATGCATGTTTTGATTGGATGCATTTTAATTTGAAAAAGAAGTTTTATGAATCAAGCTAGCCTATGTTTTAAATTTTTCAAATCATTTTAGGCTTTTTATGTTTCATGATTTTAAAACTCTTAGATTGATTTAAATCATGATTTCAAGCTTGATTTAATGGCCCAAAAGTCCCCACAAGAAAAATCTTTGAAATATACAATTTTTGGGGTATTTGGTCCCTGGGCCCAGGTTGACCTGCAGTGTGCTCGGTCGACTGAGCCCATGGACCCGGTCGACCGCGCACACTGCTGGTCGACCGGGAAAGAGCCGTTGGGCTGCTTTCAAACGGTCAGATTTTTTACCGTTAAGACCAGGTCGACCGGGGAAAGGTGTAGGTCGGCCGGGGACACGCCAGAACTCATTTTTTGAGTATAAAATGAGGTTCATTCCCTTGAAAAGAGTGGTTGACCAAATAAGATAAAAGAGCCTTTCCTGAGGTGTTTGGAAGCAAGGAAAAGGGAATGAATTAAGAGAGACCAAGGGGTCATTAGTAGAGCTAAAGCTTGGATTAATGAAGTTAAATCTCTAAGTAAGCTTTACTTTTATTTATCATATGTTATATGCTTTGTTTAAACTATTGGTAAATGATTTTTAGCATGATAATTATGATGTGTTGAATCCATTCTTCATTTAATCTTTGATCTAAGTTGGATTGGATTCTTCACCTTGATTTCAAACCAAGTTTGTTTTTAAATCTTCTTTAATCATTCTTAGCCCAAATCTTTGATTTCCTTTATAGCATGATTCATTTAATTGGTTGAATCCTTATTTGTTGTTTTCATTCATTTGAATCTTAGTTAAATTAGTTTGGTTTTGAAAACAACATAGCACATGCATCACATGTTTAGTGTTAATTAGTTTCATACAACTTGTGAGCCTTTGATTTTCATATCACCAACAAGTTAGTATTTATACATGTGATTTGCATTTTACTTCAATCAAATCTTTGTGTGCTTTAAACTTTAAAATGCATTAAGAATACATTAATTGAGCTTTCGTTTTAAACTTGATTAAAGTTTTCACATACACACTTCATGAGCATTCATCTTAGCATTTCATAGAGTGTTGTGTGAGTTGAATTAAACTTTCTTATCCGCCTATTTTAGAGGCAATTAAATTGAGCTTTAATTGTAATCTCTTAAAGTGTTTGTGTAGACACTTATTTGAGAAATCATCTCTTGTAAAGGTTATTGCTTAGCCTAAGAAAAGCATAGTGTAGAGGTTATTGCTTAGCCCAGAAAAGCACATTGATAGGTTGTTGTTTAGCCTAGAAAAACAACATTATTAGGTTATTGCTTAGCCTTGGAAAGCATATTGTAAAGGTTATTGCTTAGCCTTTTGAAAAGCATAAATAGTGAAAATCCGGTGGGGTGTTGGATCACAAGCCGGTAGTGGATGTAGGCATTGAGGCCGAACCACTATACATCCTTGTGTAGTGGTGTTTGCTTTGTGGTGATTGTTTTGTTTAATCTTCCGCATATTGTATGTTAATCATCACATGTGATTAGTTGATTGTTAAGAAATTAAAATTGGCCATAATTAGTCATTAACTGTAGATCACTCTATTCACCCCCCCACCACTAGGGTAAGGATCCCGGACGTTCAAGGCTGTGACAGTTGGTATCAGAGCAGATGATGGATCTATTTCCGGTGTGCGAGTGTGTAAGGATTTGGTCCGGGCGGTACCCTTAACCACGAGGCACATTGTGTCAACCATGGGCTTCAAACGGTGAGTCTCCGCTAGCTTGCATCGAAAATATCCAAGTCTTAACCATGGCCTTATAAGTCGAACTCCGTCTTAATTCAACATGAGGCCTTTTAAAACCGTGCAGCCTCGGAAACCATAAGAACTTTGAAGTTAAGCGTGTTCGGGCAAGAGCAGTACTAGGATGGGTGACCTTGTGGGAAGTCCTCGTGGGTGCACGTGGGCCAAAGCGGACAAGTTCATGCTGAGTTAGGCGGGGCTGTGACAAAAATAACTCAAGTTCAACCAAAAGTCTATACTTGTCTTGGTGTGCCACATGACGGTCCTCGATCAACTGTGAATAGGTCTTCAAGTGCCGCTCATGCTTCTTGTTGGCTAACAACTGTACACACCTTCCCTTGCTAACTATATCTGTGATGGCGAAGAAGCTAAAATTTCTGCCAAAGTCCTTCGAAAAGCACATGCAAAGCCCACAAAACTCCCAAACTCTAACGTGAACACAAGTAAAAGACGCTAAATGTGGGTATGGAGACATTAGATTCTCCCCCACTAGAAAGGAATTTGGTTCTCCAAATTCCTTAACAACAAGAAAGAGAAGAATAGCCAAGAGAGTCTCCCCCAGTAGAGAAAAACAAACCTGAACCCGTCAAAACGATATCTAACAAAATCAAAATAAGAGATCTAACGATTCCTCACCACATGTCCTAAAGTCTCTAGAGTGTTTTATTTCCTAGAGATTTGCCAGTTCTGGAACCAGTCTGTCACGCCCTGAAACCGGACTTTTGTAATGGTCCGACCTCGGGGAAGCGTGGATTGGGGTTTATATAAATTTTTTTATTTCCCTGGGATCCGTGTGTGTGAGGATAACAAAATTCGAACACAATCTGAAAATTTCGCATAAGCTTACGTGGTGTTGCGACTCAGAATCCATGGTCATCGGATTCCGTGTCGCACTCAACTGCTAGCATCAAGCTATCATTTCAAGGCCCATATCAGACTGGAACAAACCATACTAACAAAGATACAGAGCTGATAATAACAGGATAATTAATTTTCCACATATGTTGAAGTTCAAATTACAAGAGTACATTAATTAAGATCCCAAAGAAAAGGCTAACAAAAGCCATACAAATAACAAGCTAAATACAATATTACTCCAAATATGACGTAGCTCCGGTGTCAGGCTCAACGCCTACATGACATCGCGACACTACAAACCTGCAAGGTCACGGCTCCATATCCAACACATGCATTTAGCTCGGGAAGGAGAACCTGCTACCTAGAGCACCAAATGTAGAGGGTCAGACACAACGGTTTGGCAGGTTACTGAGATGGATAATAAATGTGATGATTGATAAATCCGTAATAAATCATGTTATTTGGATTAAAAGTTGCATACATGTAAAACAAGTATATATCATGAATATCTGCCAAAAATAGGTATTTAAGACAGGCTATGGGCAAATATGAAGTACGTGTAAAACATGATGTGTACATAGAACGCGACATGGTCTCAAATTGAAATCTACAAGTAAAGACAGATATAAATTGGCCTAACATAACGGGACATACACCAGATGACAAAACATGCTAGAAAACGAAGTTGAGCTGATAACAAAGAACACTTACAAATTGGCAACCAAACAAAGCTAAATTCTCTATCACCGAAGTGACAGAGCACACTAAGCATATATATAGTCTTCGGCACACGAGGTGACATGAGCACGCTAAGCATTTATATGGACCAGTATAGCTGGCCATCACACTAGGCTCCGGCCGTGGAACCGGGCAAATAACACACTAAGAAAAGCCAAGATGTAGTTCTCTAAGAGATTGTTTAGGACCCCAAGCCGGTGGATCAAGCTGATGAGGTGGCCCAAGCTAAGTGGTGCCGACTCACAAATCAAAAGGGAACTAACACACAAAATATGGTGAGGAACTACTCAACCAGGACAAGTCAAAAGCATAGACACTAACGTAAAGAGTAGTCCTCCCAAGATTCACATAAAAGCTCACTAGGACATGAGCTAGCAAAACTGATGGTTTTTTTGCTAAAACGAACTAGCTACCAAAATTGGTTAATTTTAGTCAAAAATGATTAAAATAACTAAAATTGATTGATTTTTAATAAAAAAACAAACGAAATAACCCAAAATTGATTATTCTTAGTCAAAACGAGCGAAATAAATAAAACTGATTGTTTTAGGCAAAACAAGTAAAATTAGGTTATAATCAGCTCAAATGGGCAAAATTGACGGGTCATAAATCCAACGAGCTTAAAAATGAAGTTTTTGTGAGCTAGACTGAACAATGCAAATGGAATCATATTTTCAGGCGAATCCAAGCATAACGATCAATTTCCAATTACACGTCCCATGGACATGTTGAGACTGCAGCATTTGGCATTGTGTGCACGTAGACCCGAATGCCGGATTGTCATATTATTTGGTGCCACCGAAGTTTGGCGACATTCCGAACATCTCATGCATGTTATCCAACCATTGGAGTCTTAACACGTTTCTGGGTTGGGATCCCGGATGGGTACATCCTTCTTCTCCCTTTGTTCCTCCTCACAATTTACCCATGGTCCTTATGAAGGATTAGAAACCCAAAACAGCCCATCTCCCATGTAAAAGCCCATTCTGCCTCCATACAATGCCTCCTAAACCCAACCCTGAAGTTTTGACTCAAAATAGTCCGTTCCCACCATCAAGAACCCTTCCCCAGTCCATTCTTGTTGCCTCCATACAATGGCTTACGTGTACTTTAGGGATTACTCGAGATTCTTTTGATTTGGTATTTTATTCCGATTTACTTATTTTGTTAATCCCTTCAACTTTCATGTTGATCCCGTTTCCGTCCCGAATCCCGAAACTCGACTTTTCTAGCTTCTTGGGCAAAACAGTCTTTTTACACTAAATCTGTACCCAAAATTTAATATTCCCGAAACCCGCGAAACATATACTTTTTGGAAAGTAGAAATTTCAACGATCATTTCTCCCTTCTTCATCATTTTCATCCGATGTCTCGAGAACTACTATTTCAGCCCAACAAGATTGCTAGTTAGTGGAGCCCACTTGTGTTGCTTATAAAAGAGAGCTTATCCCCTCCCTTTTTCCCTTGTCCAGCACAACAGCCAACCTAGGGTTTGTTGACTCTTTTCTTCTTCTTCTTCTTGGCTTTTCCATCATCAAGACACTACCAACTTACACCAACATAAAAAGGGACTTCATCATCTTCTTCACCACTTCAAGGGCTTTCCATTGATACCATTTGTGAAGAAATCTCATCTCTCTAAGATCCTCATTTAGCTTGCCTTGCTCATTTAGAGCACCTATTGGTAAGCTCTCTCCCTAATCTTCTAGATTTGTGTTCTTCTAGCCTTAGAGAAGCTACTTTTCCATTATTGAAAGCTTTCTCTTCTCCTTCATTGTTTTGACCCATTTTAGGGTTTGTTTTGGGGGTTTTTGTAGAGATTCTGATCTTGGCTTGCAAGTGTGGTTAGGAGCCTGTTTTCCATTGATTTGAGACCCAAGGCAGGTGGATGATTTGATATGTTTAGCTTTGAATGTGTTTTATGAGATGCATTTATGATTTCACCAAATATTTTGTGATATTAATGGCTTGTGTAGGTTTGAAATAAATGCACAATAGTGAATCTTGTTAGCTTGTTTTATCCATGATTTAGATTGCTAATCAGGTTTTAAGAATGTAGAAAAGGAATGAAGAAAAATGGATGACCCATTGAACTGCAGAAACAGAACCTGGGTTCTGTTACGCAGTTCATGCGGTCGACCGACCAGGGAGCTCGGTCGACCGGCAACACGGGGTCATGGTCTCTGACGAACGACCCATTGCACAGCAGAAAACAGAACCTGGGTTCTGTTACGCAGTTCACGCGGTCGACCGGCCACACGGGAGTCAGGTTCTCTGGAACCTGACCAAAACACTATTCACTCCTTTTTATTTACAACTGCCGGTCGACCGGCCAAAGGCTGGGTCGACCGGGCATTCATAAGAGGGGTTGACCTGACCTCCTCAGGTCGACCGGGACTGTAGTGTAAGCGGTCGACCCGGCCCTACTGCGAATCTCCCCTGGGAAGTGATTTTTACTATTTTCTTAAATGGACTTAGGTGGAACTTGGTTATCCTTTTTATTGGACTCACTTGACTTGTCATGAGATTGTTTGACCCGACATTCTTTGAAGTTAATCCGGTTGTATTGGAACTTAACCTAATTCAATCTTGAACGGTACGGGACAAGGGATACCCCCCTTTATAACTATGCACGAGGTTTGTACGCTTGGGTATCGCGACTTCTATCCCCTTCGGTGACTGAGTAGGTTGTACGATACTTTAGGATTAACATTATACTTAGGATCTCTTTTGAGGTTCCGTTTGTTTTGAAATTCTTTTAAAAGTTTGAAAATCACTAAGGTGTATAAAGAGCCCAGAATGTCTCCAAACTCAAGGAGTACCAAGTCATTATTACAATGGACATACGGGGTCCTTACTCACCTGATTTATCTTGAATCTCGACACTTGTCCCGAATTTCTCGAATTATGATTTATCATTCCCGAAAGTATTGAAAGTATACTTTAGCATTTTGCTAGCCCGTTTATACATGCCCGATTAAAATGATACTTGTGCCTTTGAGCATCCCGTCCCGCTCGTTTACATACATGCACTCGATATGTTTTATACATGATTTGACTTGTCATTTGACCTATGAGTTGGCACCACTAAGCTTGGCTTTCCTTGCCGGTTTGATCCACCGACTTGGAGACCCCTTCCCGTCCCGCCAGCTGCAGTTTGGATCCCGCTACCCGGTTATTACCATGGTCTTGTCCCGATACCCAGTTCGCTACCGTGGTCATGTCCCGTATTATATTATATATGTATATGTTACTTATGTTGCATCTCCTCACTTCGGTGACTGAGACAACATCCCGATATGCTCATGTCACTTCGGTGATAGAGGACTTAGTTATGTGTGGTTGCCATCTTGTCTGTTTCCCGTTTCCTTGGATACTTTACATGTTTTATATTGCATATGTATTTGAATAAATGATTCTCTCGTGTTATGAAATTATTGTTTTGACAGGTTTAAATGTTTTCCAAGGTAGTTTCTTTATTGATATGTCTTTTCACCCACTTGCCAAACCGTCGTGTTTACCCTCTGCTTTGGTACTCAGGTCCCGTTATCGGTCTCCCCGAGGAGGAGCTTAAGGAGGCGGTCGAAGAACCGCATCGCTTAGTTGAGTGGCACACCGATGATGTCGTCTAGATATTCGGGTGCTTGAGCTGCGAAATATTTTGGGGATAGAAACTAACCAATTATTTTGGGAACTTGTTATTTTATTGATATTGGCCTTTGTTGGCCTCTATTTTTGGGGACAATGTAATTAAACTATATTGTTGTAAACCTTAACTTTCTTTTGGGGTTATAGTATTAATGATCATTGCTCATTTTATTATTGGTATTAAATATGTTAATCTTGTTATCTTGGACATGAATGTATAAAACAGATTTGCTACACGCTTTCGCACATAAAAGAAATATTCATGTTGATGTGATATCCTCACCGCGGACACCTGTGGGAAATCGCGTGTATGAGTGTTACTCTTTGGTAGACTCGTATATGTTTTGGGTTTAAATTAATTCATCATACACAAACATTCACAAATCAATAATATTAGTCCCGATCCCGGATTAGGCCCGCTTTATCGGGGGGCCCGGTCCGGGGTCGCGACAAGTAGTCTTCCCGACAATTCCCAACGTAACAAACCAATCAATTCAGTTTCAAAACGATTTATAAGAAAATTTATAAATAAATTCGCTAATATAGAATGAGGTGATTAGTGGTTGATTGATCTCCGGAGGATTATCTCATTGTACACTTAATGTCACAGCACCGGTTATAAAACATAGTTTGGTGCCTCTGAAGATCTCCGATGTTTGAGACACAAAGTGCATGGTGAGACTTTTCTACATTCCTTATCTGGATATAGTGCGATAATATGGTTCGAGTATCCTATTCAGTTCCATGAAGTCTTATAGGAACAATACTCCTCAATTTATCATCAATAAGGCACATAAAAAAGCACTCTGAACTGTGCCCAGGTTCGCTCGAGCGGACCCTCCCAGAACTTCCTTCGCTCGAGCCACCAAAACGTTCACTCGAGCGGACGAGCCTCTGTCTCGCGATCTAGTCAGACAGTACCAAGTTCGCTCGAGCGGATGAGTATTCCCTCGAGCGAGCCATTTCAGAAACTTATTTGCTCAAGCTGACACGCAGTTCGCTCGAGCGGATACGTTTTTGCAATGTTTTTCATCAGACAGTGACTTGTTCGCTCGAGCGACCACCAGGTTCGCTCGAGCGAACAGCTCACTGGCTATTTCGCCCAGTGCAGAATTTCTGCATTTCTGAAACCATCTCTCCTCCTTTCATTTCCATCTTCCTTATACTATTCCAACCATTTCTTCTAATCAAAAACTTCAATTCAACCACAATATCAACATTCATTCCAAATTCAAAGTCTGATACAAATAAGCTTCCATTAAATCAAAAACTCTGAAGGTCACTCACTACCAGAAGAAAAGCCCATATGCATTTCACAATTCATAACAAGAGATAATCATAGATCACAATAAGATATTTCAGAAAGTAATCTAACTGGTTGTAGGGGAAATAAAATGTAATGATAGAAGAGTCCAAAATTTTGAAATTTACGAGAAATCAAGAGATTAAATTTCATGCATCTCTTTATCTAATTATTCACTTGCCTCATGATCAAATGGGTCTAAAAAACACTCCAAGGAAATCCTTTTCAGCCCAATCTCCAATCTACACCAAAAACCCTAAGAAAAACACACAAAAATCTACCAAATTCGAAATTAGAAGGAGCTCCCAAAGGCCCCCTTTGCATGCATGAAGAAAGGGCTCTAATGGTCCATTAAAACCAGAAATTCAAAGAAGAAGCCATTGCTAACCTTCTTATAGCTCTAAACAAGAAGAAGAGCTTGGAGAAGAGGTGGGTTCCAGCTGAAATTCTCCCCAAACAATATCAATGGGAAGCTTGGAAGATGGGGAAGAGATTGGTGTGATTTGTCCCTCAATGTGGGTGAGTTTGCTATACATGCAAGAGGAGAGAAGATGGGAAGAAGAATGAGAGAGGACTCTCTTGGGTTCAGTTGCAGGAAATAACATGAAGAAGAGAAGAAGAAAAGGAACCCACGATGGTTTTGGGTTTTAAATTTAGGGAGTGGGCCCTATTGGCCCTGAAATCTTCACATGGCTGGATTTATCATTTGTGGCTCCTAAATGAAGTTGACGAAGAAGAGAAAAATGATCGTTGAAAAATATAGTTTTCAAAAAGTATATTTTCCCCATGTTTTTCTATCTTCGGAGTTTATGCACAGATTTGTGTGTGAAAAGACGGATTTGCCCCTTTTTATCCAAAAATGAAATTTCTGAAGTTCAAATGCAAATGGAACAAACATGAAAGTTGTTGGGATCAAATTAACAAATTCAAAAATGTCGAAATCCATATTTTTTAAAAATCAAATAAATTAAATAAATCAAATCCCCACACTAACACGCGTCACGCGGGGCCACCCCGGGCCCGGTAAAACCAAACACAACGTGCTCAAAATTTCCCAAAGCTATTCAAAATTCTAATCTAACTAAGAACTTAAGCTAATCGTCCTCTAATACCGCTCAGTGACTAATCTTAGTTAAAATAATAATAATAAATTATACTAAACCTGGGTCGGGGCTTGACATCCTCCACCCCTTAGAGGCATTTGGTCCTCCAAATGAACACTAACCTCTGGTAGCAAGTGCGGGTACTCCTTGTGAACTTGATCATGCAATTCCCAAGTAGCTTCTTCTGGTTCGTGATTCTCCCAAAGTACCTTTACCCAGTGAATTGTCCGGTTCCTCAATTCTTGCTCCTTCGTATCAATGATTTTGACTGGTTTCTCAACATAAGTGGCATCTTCTCGAATCTCTAGAGGCTCATGCCTTAGCACATGTGAGGGGTCCAAAACATATTTCTTGAACATTGAACATGAAACACATTGTGTACACCCGAAAGTTCTGGCGGTAAGGCGAGTCTGTAAGCCATTTTAGCAATACGACTCAAATTCTCATACGGTCCAATGACTCTTCTTGACAATTTACCCTTCTGACCGAACCTCAAGGTTCCTCTAGTGGGTGACACTTTGAAAAATACTTTATCTCATTCTTGAAACTGTAGGTCCTTTCTCCGAATATCTGCATAACTTTTCTGTCGGATTCTCGCAGTCTTCAAACGCTCATGAATGAGTTTGAGTTTCTCATTGGTCTCACCAATCAATGTCGGTCCATGAAAGCTGCGTTCTCCGACCTCTTCCCAACACACTGGAGTTTTGCATCTCCTTCCATATAGTACTTCGAAAGGTGTCATTCCTATACTCGAGTGGTGACTGTTGTTATATGCGAATTCACAAAGAGGTAGACTTTCATCCCACTGAGTTTTGAAGTCAAGCACACAAGCCCTAAGCATGTCTTCCAACGTTTGGATGGTCCTTTCTAACTGTCCATCTGTCTGTGGTACGCTGTACTGAATTGAAGCTTTGTACTCATGGACTCATGCAGAGTCTTCCAGAACCTCGAGACAAATCTGTTATCTCTGTCTGATGTGATAGAGACTGGTTGACCATGTTGGTAGACGATCTCGTTAACAAAAGTTTGTGCCAGTGATAACATTTGCATCTTCTTTCCTATCTTCAATGGAATGAAACGTGCAGACTTCGTCAGTCGGTCAACTATAACGCATATGGCATTGTTTCCTCTGCTAGTCGTTGGTAAACCCGAGACGAAATCCATCGTAAGATGTTCCCATTCCCACTGTGGAATCTCTAATGGCCGCAAAAAACCTGTTGGTTTCTGATGTTCTGCCTTAATCAATTGACAAGTCACGCATCGGGACACAAATGCTACAATTTCTCTCTTTATATTGTTTCACCAGAATCCGTTCAAATTATGGTACATCTTTGTACTCCCGGGGTGCATAGAATACTTGGTGCTATGGGCTTCAGCCATGATTTCATTTTTCAAGTTATCCATATTCGGAACACACAATCGGCCACGGAAGTACAATACTCCATCCACGATTCTAAAATCGGGGCGATCTGGAATGTGCTCTACAATTTTTGTTAAGTCTGGATCTTGTAGTTGAGTCTCCTTGATTTTCTGAATGAAAGTAGGTTCAGACACTGTCATGTTTGCTACCATAACACCTCGTCTCAACGGTTGGAACTCAATTCCCAATTCTTTGAGTTGTTGGAGACTACCCATTCCTCGCAAACTAGCCATGCTCCCCGACTTTCTGCTCAATGCATCTGCTGTTAGAAATAGGTGGGCCTTGTGGATAGGATTTCAAAAATTTCGACCCACTTGACTCAGGGATCAAGTACCCATAAGACCACAAACCATATCCATGATGCAATCCCGCATACTCATCTATCATGTACAGCAACAAAACATGCAACACCATGCAACAAAATAATCAACAACAGATTGAGAAGCAGATTATACCTTTGGAGCCTGGTTGTGCTTTAATGGAGAAGAAGACTTGCTAGTTAAAGAAACTCTTCTTTGTAAGTAACTTAGGATCTCCAAGACCTCTTAGGTGTAAAAACCTAGAGTCTAAACCCTAGTATTGTGTTTTCATGAAAACCATTAGAATGGATTCCACTTCTTTAGGTTATATAGATTCTTGTGTAGATTCTTCTAGATCCCTATTTCTTCCTTCTATTGGAGATTCAAACCTTCAAATTAATGAATCTCAAATTGTCTTAAAAGAAGAAGAAAATGATGAAAATGAAGATGATATTCAACAAGCTTATGATGAATTGTATACATTGTCTCTAAAGCTTGTTAAGAAAAATAAAAGATTAGAAGAAGAATCTAAAAGACTAAATGAGGAATTAGTCTCTTCAAAAGATGAACTTAGAGAGAAAGAAGAAGGTATTAATTGTGTAGAATCTAAGTTCATGATCTCTTTACATAACCTATCTAATGTTCAAGATGAGCTAAATGAATTAAAGATAGGATGTGATGAACTAAATAAGGAAAACTTAAAACTAAGAGATCAATTAAAAAGGCAAGAAAAGACTTT
>QPKB01000001.1:37152896-37183328 GCA_003546025.1 Camphora micrantha | reverse complement strand
CAATCCCTAAGAAGAGAAAACACCAAACCTCAAAGAATTTACAAGCCTAAGCTAAATTTAGTTAAATCTAAACAAAATGGTGATAAGTCTAAATTGAAAATTTATCAAGTCAAATCTCCTATAGTTGGTGGGACTTCTAAACTAGACCTCAAAGATCAACCCTCTCAAGACCTTAGGTGGATTCCTAAAGTTATATACTTAGTCAAACCTTAAGGCCTTGAACCTCATTGACCAACCTATCCTTTATAGTTAAATCTTTTTGTTGGTCATGATCATTTGCATTTATGTTCTTTCATAGTTACATTTCTTTAAATGCAATGTTTATTTATGATCAATTGATTTTGTTTTCATGTACTTCTCTAGTTACATATCATGGTTTTCAAAATCATTTGATTATAATTTCATCATGGTAGATTTGCTTTTTGCTCTCATTTAGGTATATCTCTTGCATTGCATTTCTATTCATGATCAATTGATTGTGATTTCAAAAGCTTTCTTAGCTAGTTTTTTCATGATCAATTGATGTTGGAAAATGTTCTAAGCTTTATTGGTTATATATATAAAAGCATTTTCCTTGAATTTATTTCCTTGTGCTTAATTATGATTTTATCATTTGAAAGGAAATAATTTTTACAAACAATTTGCATCTTCGCTCATTTAGTTACATTCTTTTTATGCAAATTGATTTTGGTGTCTTACATTGCATGGTTGGATATGGTTTCATTGATTTGCATGTTTGTGCCTATCTTGGTATATATTTTCATTAATGCAAATTGATGATTGTTTATGTGCTTTATAGTAAAATCTTTTGTTTTATTATCATTTGAGCCTAATAAGTACATATGTGATTTAATGTGCTAAGTTCATTTGGTATAGACCTCATATCCTTTTCCATTGCATTGTAAGCTTAGTACATTTGCTAAGAGTAGAGATTTTGCATGATAGATTAATGGATCATCTTAGATGAATTGGACTTAAACCATTGTTTTATAGGTAAACCCATATATGAAATCCTTTTCATCTATATGTGATCTATGATATCTTTCTAACTTCATACCTTCTTGTGCACACATGGTTGTATTCTTTGTTAATGATATGGAATGAGTTAGATCTTGATTGTAATTGATCTTCTCTATGCAAATGTCAATGAGTTCCTTGTATGGTTGTAATCTTAGTTATATTTGAAGATACCATACTTGAACTCTCAAATCCATCCTTTATGCTTTCTAAGTCATTATTTTTTAAATGGATGGTTATGATGTTGTTTCATGTATATTCTCTTAAAGATGTCATTCTTATACATGTTTCAACTTCAAAATAGTGTGCTTAATCATATGAATCTCTTTGAAATTCATTTCTTATATTTTATAGTTATATCTATTGTTTGATGAATTTCTTAGATGTTGAATTCATATGATTTTGACACTTTGTAAATTGCATGTTCTTCTAAGTTATATCTTTTTATGCAATTTCTCATGTTCATCACTATGCTTATTAGTTATATCTTTAAAAGTGATGAATATCCATTTATGATGCTTGATGGAATTTTGTGTTTGTCACATCCATGCTCTTAATCATGTTTTCAAATTCAATTGGTTTCAATGGGTATAATTTTCGATTGTTGTAATATCCAATTGATGTCATATCTTGAGAATGTGATAGACCATGTACATTGGATTGAACTTTATAGTAATATGCTTTCATTCCATGTCACATTCCATTAGCATCATAAATTTTCATGTTGCCACCTCTCTTGCTCATATAGGTAATTATCATTACCACCATGTTTATGTGATCATAACATTGGTTGGTTAATAGTTGAGGTTGGCTTCATGTTTGAATTTCATTTCATTCATCTTGCTCTTGATAGTCATATTTAATGATTGGATGAAATGAATTCAAAATTTTCATAGCATATGATTTTCATAAGTTACATTGATTGATGCTATGATTAATAAACCCCATAACATCATGGATAGCTCTAATTTCGATTTTTCCTAATAGTTATATTCCTTTTAACTCCATATTAGAGTGATTGTTTTAATAGTCATATCCTTCAATCTCAATTGGTATATTTGTTTTATATATATATTCCAATTGGTATCCATGATCGCTTTTCTCCATGGCCTTGCTCTTTATATTGGCAATTTGATCATATTGAGCTCTATAGTTACATGTGTCTAATTCTTTCCTTGAAGTTTTTCCTCAATTGGTAAAACCATCTTCTTCTTGCCCCAAATAGTTATATATTTGTCAAAAAGTTTGACAAAAGAAGAGAATGGATTGAGGGGGAGTGTAAACCTTCATAGGAAGTATTAGTTTTGATCAAATTGACCTTTGTATTGGCTTTGAACCCTTAGAGACTTCTTCTTCCATACATGATGGCCTGTTATGTATTTCATTTTCGTTTTCATCTGTTAACAGGTGCTACTAAAAGGTATTTTCTGTATTTCATGTGTGTAGGTACCTTTGCAATTTAATGTCAAAGGGGGAGAGAGCAATCAAGTTGTCTCAAGAGGGAGAGTATGACCATACATCCTAAGGGGAGATGTTGTATGATCTTCTACAGGGGGAGAGAATGCATATCTAACCAAAATGAGAGAGTGCATGGTCAAAGGGGGAGAGTAAAAGAAGAGAAAGCTTGGGAGCTAGAGAAGATGCTTGGTCAAAGAGAGAAAGATGGAAAGAAAGATTGAAGGATGATCAAGCTCCAAGCATCAAGAAGATTGAAGAAAAAGAAGCCCAAGCTAAGAGAAGGAGCATCCAAGAGATTTCAAGACTTGTCCAGCTTAGGGGGAGCTGAAGACTCAGTGTGTAAATTCAGTGTTGAGTAAGGTTTGCCATCAAATTGCAAAGGGGGAGATTGTTAGGAATTTGTGTATTGCAATTTGATGGATGCATTATCATCTTAGCATCATTTGAATTTTCACACATGCATTGATTTAAGAAAACTTGAAATCTTGATTTACTCATGCATTGTTTTAAATCTTGTAAATCATATGTTTTATGCATGATTTGTTTTTAATCTTGGATGCATTTTAATTTGGTAAAGAAGTTTTATAAATCAAGCTAGCCAATGGTTTTAAAAGTTTCAAATCATTTTAGGTTTTTTGTGTTTCATGTTTTTAAACCACTTAGTTTGATTTAAAACATGTTTCCAAGCTTGATTTAATGGCCCAAAAAGTTCCCTAAAGAAAATCTTTGAAATATGCAAAAATATGCATTTTTGGGAAACTTAGGTCCCAGGCCCGGGTCGACCGCGCAGTGTGGCCGGTCGACCGGCCCAAGGGACCCGGTCGACCGGCCACACTGCGCGGTCGACCGGGAAAGAGCCCTTGGGCCTCTTCTCAAACGGTCAGATTTTTGACCGTTGAGCCCGGGTCGACCGCCCAGTGTTGCAGGTCGACCGGGGACACGTGAAAACTCACTTTTTGAGTATAAAAGGAGTTTCATTCCCTTGTAAAACGAGTGGATCATATAAGAGAAAAGAGCCTTCCTTGAGGTGTGTGGAGGCAAGAAAAAGGGGAATGAAGTAAGAGGAACCAAGGGGTCATTAGTGAAGCTAAAGCTTGGATTAATGAAGTTAAATCTCTAAGTAAGCTTTACTTTTATTTATCATATGTTTCATGCTTTGTTTAAATTATTGGTAAATTAATTTTAGCATGTTAACTATGATGTGTTGAATCCTTTTTTCTCTTAATCTTTGATTCAAGTTGGATTGGATTCTTCACCCTTGATTTCAAACCAAGTTTGTTTTAAAACTTTATAAAACATGTTTTGTCAAAACCTTTGATTTCTTTTATAACATGTTTCATTTACTTGGTTGAATCATTTTGTTGTTTTCATTCATTTGAACTTTAGTTAAACTCTTGTTTTGAAAACAACATAGCACATGCATCACATGTTTAGTCTTAAATAGTTTCATACAACTTGTGAACCTTTGATTTTTATATCATCAACAAGTTTGTATTTATACATGTGATTTGCATTTCACTTCAATCAAATCTTTGTGTGCCTTAAACTTTTAAATGCATTAAGCATATATTGATTGGGCTTAATTTTACTTGATTGAAGTTATCACACACACACTTCATGAGCATTCATCTTAGCATTTCATAGAGTGTTGTGTGAGTTGTATTTTCACTTTCTTATCCGCCTATTTTAGAGGCAACTAAATTGAGCTTTAATTGTAATCTCTTAAAGTGTTTGTATAGACACTTCCTTGAGAGAAATCTTTTTATTGTAAAGGTTATTGCTTAGCCTAAGAAAACATTGTGTAATGGTTATTGCTTAGCCTAGAAAAGCATCTTGTATAGGTTGTTGTTAAGCCTAAAAAAACAACATTGTTAGGTTATTGCTTATCCTTGGAAAGCATATTGTAGAGGTTATTGCTTAGCCTTTTTCAAAAGCATAAATAGTGGAAATCCGGTGGGGTGTTGAGACACAAGCCGGTAGTGGATGTAGGCATTGAGGCCGAACCACTATAAATCATTGTGTTATGGTGATTGCTTTGTGGTGATTGTTTTGTTTAAGCTTCCGCATATTGTTTGTTTATCATCACATGTGACTAGTTAATTGTTAAGAAATTAAAATTGGCCTTGATTAGTCATTAAGTGTAGATCACCCTATTCACCCCCCCCCCTCTAGGGTTAGGATCCCGGACTTTCAGGTAACAAGTGTGGGTATTTCCTCTGAACTTGATCTCTCAATTCCCAAGTGGCTTCTTCTGGTTCATGATTTTCCCAAAGTACCTTGACCCAATGAATTGTCCGATTTCTCAGCTCTTGCTCCTTGGTATCAATGATCTTGGTCGGCGTTTCCACATACGAAGCATCTTCCCGAATCTCCAAAGGCTCGTGCTGCAAAATACGAGAAGGACTAGACACATACTTCTTGAGCATGGAAACATGAAATACGTTGTGTACCCCGAAGAGTTCCGGCGGTAGCGCAAGCCTATAAGCCACGTCTCCAATCTTGCTCAAAATCTCATATGGGCCAATAAATCGCCTTGACAACTTGCCATTCTGTCCGAACCTCAGGGTCCCTCTGACGGGTGAAACCTTCAAGAACACCTTGTCACCCACTTGAAACTGCAATTCTCTTCGGCGAGTGTCTGCATAACTTTTCTGTCTGCTTCGGGCGACTTTCAAGCGTTCCTGAATCAATTTGACCTTGTCACTAGTTTCACCAACTATAGTCGGTCCATGAAAACTACGAACACCGACTTCTTCCCAATAGACCTGAGTTCTGCATCTTCTACCATAGAGAGCCTCAAAAGGTGCCATACCAATGCTGGAATGGTAGCTATTATTGTAAGCGAACTCACAAAGTGGTAAGCACTCATCCCATTGCACTTTGAAATCTAGCACACATGCACGCAACATGTCTTCAAGAGTCTGTATCGTCCGCTCTGATTGACCATCTGTCTGAGGATGATACGCTGTACTGAATTGGAGTTTGGTACCCATGGACTCAAGAAGAGTTTTCCAAAACCTCGAAACAAATCTGCTATCTCTATCCGAAGTGATGGAAGTGGGTTGACCATGCTTACTCACAATCTCATCAACAAAAAGTTTTGCAAGTGGTGCCATATGCATCATATTACCAGTCTTCATCGGAATGAAGTGAGCAAACTTGGTGAGACGGTCCACAATAATCCATATTGCATTATTCCCCTTCTTAGTATTAGGCAATCCGGAGACGAAATCCATGGTAACATGCTCCCATTTCCACTCCGGAATCTCTAATGGCTGTAGCAAACCTTGGGGTTTCTGATGCTCTGCTTTGATCAACTGGCAAGTCAAGCAACAAGACACAAAAGCTGCTATCTCCCTCTTCATGTTGTTCCACCAAAATCTATTCCTCAAGTTCTGATACATCTTCATGCTACCTGGATGCATGGAGTACCTTGTGTTGTAGGCTTCAGTCATAATCTCTTCCTTCAGATCATCCACATTCGGTACACACAACCGATCACGAAAATACAATACTCCACTCATCAACTTGAAGTCTGGACGTTCTGCAATATGATCCACAATCCTAGCCAAATCTAAATCTTGCAACTGACTGTCCTTGATCTTCTGGATGAAAGTGGGCTCAGACACTGTCATATTGGCTAACATCACACCCAACTCTAGGGTCTGCACTTCTACACCTAGATCTTCAAACTGCTGAAGAACACTGGCTCCTCTCAAGCTGGCCATGATCCCTGACTTCCTGCTCAACGTATCAGCTACAACATTCACTTTGCCTGGATGGTACTTGATTGGAAAGTCATAATCTTTGATGTATTCCATCCATCTCCTCTGCCTCATATTCAGATCCTTCTGTGAGAACAGATATTGCAAACTCCTACGATTTGAATGGACTTCAAATCTCTCTCCATAGAGATAGTGTCTCCACATCTTCAAAGCAAACACTACTGCTGCCAATTCCAAGTCATGAGTTGCATAGTTCTTCTCATGATCCTTCAACTGTCTTGAGCCATAAGCAATCACCTTGCCATCTTGCATCAACACACAACCTAGTCCCACATTAGAAGCATCTGTGAAAACAATGAATCCACCACTGCCAGAAGGTAATGTGAGGATTGGGGCTGTGGTTAACCTTCTCTTCAACTCTTGAAAACTCGTTTCACACTGCTCCGTCCACACAAACGGAACATTCTTCCGGGTCAATGTAGTCAATGGTGCTGCAATTAACGAGAAGCCTTGAACAAATCTTCGATAGTAGCCTGCTAACCCCAAGAAACTCCTAATTTCAGTCACACTGCTCGGTCTCTTCCAATCAACAACTGCTTCTATCTTGGCTGGATCCACTGCTAAACCTTCTTTTGAGATGATGTGGCCTAGAAAGGTGACTTGTTCTAACCAGAATTCACATTTACTGAGTTTTGCATACAACTGGTTATCTCTCAAAAGCTGCAATGATGTCCTCAAGTGTTCTTCGTGATCCTCTCTACTCTTGGAATACACGAGGACGTCATCAATAAACACTACTGCCGAGTGATCCAAGTATTGAGCAAACACCTTGTTCATAAGAGCCATGAAGACAGCTGGTGCATTGGTCAAACCAAAGGGCAATACTAGAAACTCATAATGCCCATACCTTGTTCGAAAGGCCGTTTTCTGCACATCCGAGTCTCTAACTCTCAACTGATGATACCCAGATCTCAGATCTATCTTGGAAAAGTATGCTGCTCCTTGCAATTGGTCAAACAATTCATCAATCCTAGGCAAAGGGTACTTGTTCTTGACAGTCACTTGATTCAACTTCCTGTAATCAATACACATTCTCAAGCTTCCATCCTTCTTCTTCACAAATAAAACCGGTGCTCCCCAAGGTGAAACACTTGGCCTAACAAAACCCTTGCTCAACAATTCTTGCAACTGAAGTTTCAACTCACCCAATTCTGCTGGAGCCATCCTGTAAGGTGCAATGGAGATCGGAGTTGTCCCTGGAAGAAGCTCTATAGTGAACTCAACTTCCCTAATTGGTGGTAATCCCGGGATTTCTTCTGGAAAAACATCCGGATATTCACACACAACGGGGATTCCCTCCACCCCTTGGGACTGTTTATCCTCCTTGATAAACGCTACAAAAGCTTCACATCCCCTATGAATCAGCCTGCTTGCCTTAAGCACATAAATAAACCCTGCTCTAGACGGTTTCCTGATCCCCTGAAACATCAATCCTGCCTGCTCTCCTTGCAATCTGAATGTTATGATTTTGCTAAAACAATCCATGGTGGCATGATATGCTTCTAACCAATCCATGCCTAAAATGATGTGAAAATCATGCATGTCTAGAACAATAAGATTGGCTGGTAAATTAACATCTCCTAACAAAACTGGACAGTTAGGGTAATAGATTCTACACTCAACCTGTCTACCCACTGGTGTTGTAACAAGCAATATATAATCCAGTTGGCTATGTGGTGCATCAATCATCTTGACAAACATAGGAGATATAAAAGAGTGTGTTGATCCAGGATCAAATAAAATCTGTGCTTCTACTCCACAAACAAGAAGTTTACCTTCTACCACGTCTCCTGCAGCTTCAGCATCTGCACGGTTGAGGTTAAATAGACGTCCTTGCTGCTGTGGCCTGTTCTGTGCCTGATTCTGCCTGCCTTGGACATTCCTATTCTGGTGAGGAGGACGAACATTCTGATTCTGTTGTGGCCTTGCTTGCTGCTGCTGCTGAGGTGGCCTAACCTGATTCTGAATTGGTGCCTGATTCTGAGGAGCTGCTTGCCTCTGCTGCTGGTTCCTGTTCTGCTGATTCTGAAGTTGTGGGCAATCTTTGATTGCATGGTTCATTGCCCCACACTTGAAACAAGCTCCTGTGGCCTTACGACATTCATGAGTCTAATGGTTCTTGCCACAGTGAGCACAACCTTGGCTCACTTGATTCTGCTCCTGCTTGGGTTTCTGGCTGTGGTGTTGCTGCCTCTGATTCTGCTGCTGATAATGCTGCTTCCTGTCTAGAATGATCATATTGTTGATGTCCTCAAACTTGTATGCTCTCTTGACAGCTTCATCATAAGTAGCCGGTGGAACTACTCCAATGGTATCTCTCATGATGATGGGATTCAATCCCTCCAAGAATTTGTTGATCTTCTTCTGCTCTGTGTCAATCAGCTCAGTGGCATACCTCGCTAGCCTCTCAAATTTGGTGACATACTCTAACACTGTCATGCTACCCTGCTTGAGTTGCTGGAACTCAATAGCCTTCTGCCTCTTGATATGTGAAGGAATGTACTTGTCTTGGAATTGGGTCTTGAAGGCTGCCCATGCTTCTTCATTGGCCATAGCCATGTAAGGTTCCTTCACTGTCTGCCACCACTGGTCTGCAAGCCCATAGAACAAGGAAGCTGTGAGGTTAACTTTCCGCCTGCCCGTACAAGTGAAGACATCAAAAATCTTCTCAGTGTTTGCCAACCAGTCATCTGCCACTAAAGGGTTCTCATGGCCAGAAAACTCCTTAGGTGCCCTCTTCCTGAACCTCTCAAACAACAAGTTAGGGTCATGCTCCCTATTGTTGATGACAATATTAGGAGCTACAGGTGGAGCCTCATGCCTGTTCTGGAGAACCTCCAAAAGTTGCCTCTGAACTTGAGCCATTTCTGCATCCTTCTTGGCCATCTGCTCTTGGAATCTAGTTTGTGCTTCATTGGCTTGCCTCTGCTGCGCTAACATTGCTTGCATAAGCTCTTGGAACTGATTAGCTGTGGGTATTGCATTCTGATCAGTCTCATTCTGATTACTAGCTGAGGCATTATTGGGAAGAATTCTTCTAGGAGGCATTGCTGTAAAACAAAGTGTTAGTACATAATAAATATGGCCAAATGGTTTCCTAGACGTCACACTAAGCAATTCTAATGAATTCACGAACTCTCACCACGATCCTAAGATCTTTCTAGTTTCTTTTTAAGTGCCTAAAACAAGTCCCGCTCTGATATCAGTCCTGTCGCGACCCGGTACCGAGGCCGCGACTTATGAGATGTAAGATTTGAAAGATTATTAAACTTCCCACAGGTTCCCGTGGTGAGGGTTCCGAAAACACAAGGAACAACCAACTCACACGATCAAGTATGCGGAAGCGCGTGGCAAATCACATCTTAATAAATCATGACAAAATATGAACATAATGTCATCAAGACTAAAATATCAAAATGGAGACATAACAAGGCATTCCCATAATAATTCAAGTTACAAAGTTAACAAAGTGTGATAAGTTATTACAATCCCAAAATAAGAGGCCAACATAGGCCAATACAATACCAAAAGTATATAAAAGCCCAACAAGTGATCCATCGGAACTCATGACCCGTCCCAACGTCTAGATGACGTCGTCGGGTTGCCACTCACGGGCTAGGGTAGGCTCAACAGCCTCCTCCTGGCACTCCTCCTCAAAGGGGTAACCTCCTGCACCTGGTCACCAAAATACAAGCATCAAACACGACGGTTTGGCAAGAAATCAAATTAAGTGAAAGCATGGAAATCAATGTTTAATCGAGAACATAAAGAAATACTTTACTGAATGTAAAACAAATACTTACGGAACACTTTCTAAATCAAAGACAAACTAGCATGAATGCATAACATATATATATCATGAATCGTAAATCCACAAAGAGCCCATCCTTTCTCTATCATTTATAATGAAAAGAGTAAGCACGCACGACAAGCACGAATATACATAGTATAACACGACACGATTCCCACAAATACGGGATTCCGGCCGCGGAACCGGACACGCACGATGTGTAATAAATACACGACTAATCTGCAGTTAGTTCACATGTCTAAGGACCCCCAGACAGTGGATCAGACTGAAAGGGCGGTCCAAGCTCTGTGGTGTTCACTTGAGTTCATGAATGCACAAAACACGCAAAACACGATTCAAACATATCGAAAATAAAAGGGGAAATCACTTGTCACGGCAAGACGAGGCACGACTAGCAAAATGCATAATTTATATGCTCACAACTTATAAAAGTGATCCCCATTTAATACTTGAAACACATTTTAGAACGAGCTTATAACTTGACTTCAAAGCGAGTACACGACATAACTTGCGGTATTAAATCAACGTTCAAAACATGATAACTTCATCAAGTACAAGCTTAGGCTATTCATTGACCCTTGTGTGATTGGAACTCTATTATTAAAATACAAGGATTGGTGTCCCTGAAGTTGGTACATATCATGGAGTTCCATTCACACAATGTCAAGTTAAAGTCCTTAATATAGCCTAGTTTTCAAATTTTAAAAGAATATGTAAATGGGCAAAAATCCTCTCAAAAAGGGGAAATTCCAATTGGGCCGGTCGACCTGGTCCTTGGCCGGTCGACCGCATACACAGTGAGCCCGGTCGACCTGCAGTTGTAACTTTAATTCAGTGCACAGTGTTTTGGTCAGGTTCCAGAGAACCTGACCCTGTGTCGCCGGTTGACCGCGCCCCCTGGCCGGTCGACCGCGTGAACTGCGGAAACAGTAATTCCCGTAGTACAGCAGGTCATCCAACTGGGACCAAACCCAGTGTGCCCGGTCGACCGCGCCCCTTGGCCGGTCGACCGCGTGAACTGCGGAAACAGAACCCAGTTCTGATTTCTGCACTCAGTGGTCCATTCATTCCACCCTTCCATTTCTACATTCTTTCCAACCTGATTAGCAAGTTTGATACATGAATATAACAATGCTATCAAGGCTCACATTGGTACATTTATTTCAAACTTAAATCAAGCCATTAACATAAAAACCCATTTCATAATCCTTCAAACCCATTCTTATCAAAACAAATCCAAACTTCAACAAAAGCAAGGCTTAATTAAAAGTAATGAAATCTGAAAGTTTGGAAAGCTATTTGGCATGCTTGCATTTTATAAAGTAAGATCACAACATGAAAGTCTAGTAAAACAAAGCATTATTACAAATGACAAATCCATAAATCCACATGCACAAACAACCTAAATAGATTACTTGCCTTCGCCAAATGATAACAAGACTCTTCTTCAAGCACTCCTAACCAAAAGCCAAGCCAAGAACTACAAAAATCCCATGAAACCCATTCAAAAACTCACCCAAAAATGCAACCAAGCAACTCATTTCGAAATGGGTGCTACAAGTTAGAAAAACATGATCTTTAGGAGTAAAAAGAACTCCATTGAAGGGATGGGTTGGAGCTCTTACCTAGAGGTGCCCAAACAAGAAGTGAGGAAGGAAATGGAGATCTTTCCCAACAAGAAACTTCAAGGAAATGGCATCAATGGAAAGCTTGGCTTGAGAGGAAGAAGATGATGGTTTTAGAATTCCATTTGGAGGCTCCTAGCTCATGCATTCAAGAAGAGAAGAAGAAGAGGAAAAGAGGGTTTTTCTGCCCTAGGTCAAGAGAAGTGCTGGGATTGGTGGAATGGGGAAAGAGAGAAGGGAAAGTAGCTTAAGTGCTTGTCAAGTGGGTCCCTAAAGTGCTAATCTTGCATGAGTAAAAACATGGTCTTGTGGGCCTCAAATGAAGTCGACGAAGAAGGATAAAACGATCCTTGAAATATCTAGTTTCCAAAAAGTATATTTTTGACATGGTTTTGGGATCTCAGAAATTGTGTCCAGATTTGAGTGTGAAAAGGCTATTTTACCCTTTTGTTCCAAAATTTGAGTTTCTGGGCTACAAACACAAATGGGCTAAACACGAAAGTTGTACATAATCATAAAACCAATCAAATGAAATGAAAATCACGATTAACACAAAACCAAACACGATCTTCCCACGCTTGCACGTACACCCAGGCCTTCCTGAGTGTGCCTAGTAAACACTAAACGTTCTCGAACTCCCCAAAGCTATAACCTTGACTAAAACTAATCACACTCTAACCCACGGTAATTAAACCCGATTAAGACTAAGCACACACTAAGCAAATACTATTGGGTTAATCCTGGGTTGGGGTTTGACATCGGGCCATCTCATCGTCTTTGGCCCATTTTGTGTAAAGTTCCTTTTCTTCTTCCGATGCATCCGGGCCAAGCTCATCAAGGGGGGGTTTGGTAAGGACATTTTTATATCCTGAAGCAGTCAGGACAATATCGAGGTTTTATTTCCAGTCTACATAGTTGGATCCCACCAACTTATTCTGGTTGAGGATAGTCACAAGTGGATTGAAAGTATTTGAATTCATGCTTGAAATACTATAGCACATAACCATATATTCAATTAATGAATTTAAATGACATTAGGTTTTAGTATTTTACCAAATTTATGTGGAAATCCTCATAACCACAAAATTCAGAATACATCGGAATCCCAATCCCTGGGGTATGCCTCCTTGGGGAGTGCAAATACCATCTAGATTAATGCAAATCAAAGTTGGTCAAAATTATGATTATGACTAACTATCCATGATCCCCATCATTCATTATTATCTAAGTATCTCATACCAAATAATGTATGACTCCCGATTGGCTTCTGTTTCTAAAATACATGAGACAAATCCTTGGGGATACTTCATCATTATTTTAGTTAAGTGTAACCCACCAATCTAGCATTGCATGACAACCGTTGCGATGGGAGTGGAAAACAAACTCCTAACCACACTTGCAAGCCAAGATCACAATCTCTACAAAAACCCCCCAAAACAAACCCTAAAATGGGTCAAACCAAGCAATAAGAAGAGAAAGCTTTCAATAATGGAAAAGTAGCTTCTCTAAGGCTAGAAGAACACATATCTAAGAGATTAGGAAAAGAGCTTACTTGGAAGATCCTTTAATGGCAAGAACTAGCTCAATGAAGATCTTGGAGATGGTGGTTTCTTACACAAATGTTATCAATGGCAAGCTCTCCATGAGAGGAAGAGAGTGATGGTCCTCATTTCTCAAGAGAGTAAAGTTTGGTGGAGATTGATGAAGGAGAAGCAAGAAGAAGAAAAGAGGAAATGAAGGAAGAACCCTAGGTTGGCTGTTGTGCTGGAAAATGAAGAAGGGGAAGGAGATGGGTTCTCTTATATAAGCAATGGGAGTGGGCTCCACCACTAGAAAACTTGGTGGGGTCAAAATCATAGTGTTTGGGACCTCGGATGAAATCGACGAAGAAGGAAGAAATGATCGTCAAAATATCTAGTTTCCAAAAAGTATATGTTTCGCGGGTTTCGAGAATATTAAATATTGGGTACAGATTTAGTGTAAAAAGACTGTTTTGCCCAAGGAGCTAGAAAAGTCGAGTTTCGGGATTCGGGATGGAAACGGGATCAACATGAAAGTTGAAGGGATTAACAAAATAAGTAAATCGGGATAAAACACCAAATCAAAAGAATCTTGAGTAATCCCCCAAGTACACGCAAGTCATAAAAAGGAACCCTCAAAGGGCCCCACTAGTCACATAGGCACTCAAAATTTTCCAAAGCTATAACAAAGCTATTCTAATCCCAAATAAACCAAAATCCACTAAACAAGTTCAAGATTAATACGTGACTTAATTAGTACTAATCGGGGTCACTCGGGTCGGGGTCTCACAAAAATTCACCATTCCTTGCCCTTTCACGGGAAACCAAGGAAACCATGATGCCCTTTACACCTAGCCACAAATAAATCAATAACCATATAAAAGAAAGTAAAAGTTGTGGGCCATATGGAGAGGACATTATCACCTAGAAGTTAGTATCTTATACAACTCACAAAATCATGTTGCCACTTCTATATAACATGCGCTTCGCAAAGGGGGTCCGGGGGTGTCTCCCGGCGGGGTTCGAGCTGACTTGGATACCATCCATCTTCTCATGATGAAAATCCCGGACTTCCAGAAAGAAAAATCGAGCAACCTGTTCGCTCGAGCGGACTTGGATTCGCTTGAGCGTATTGTTCCAGAACCTGGTTTGCTCAAGCGGATGGAAGTTCGCTCCGAGCGACCTGCTCGGAAAACCTGAAGAAAATTCCCTTTCTTGTCCCAGCCAGCCCCTTTGACAGTAATCAAACCAGATACAAAAGGCATACAAACATCAAATCTGAACCTTACAAAGCCCTAGGTCTATCATCTTCACATCTCATGCAAAGATTAGATCTAGATCGCTGATCTAACATGATTAGAGATGAGGTAAGGCTCTGATACCAATTGTTAGAAATAGGTGGGCCTTGTGGATGGGATTTCAAAAATTTAGACCCACTTGACTCAGGGATCAAGTACCCATAAGTCTACAAACCATATCCAGGATGCAATCCCTCATACTCATCTACCATGTACAGCAATAAAACAAGCAACACCATGCAACAAAATAATCTACAACAGATAGATAAGCATATTATACCTTTGGAGCCTGGTTGTGCTCTAATGGAGAAGAAGACTTGCTAGTTGAAGAAACTCTTTCTTTGTAAGCAACTTAAGATCTTCAAGACCTCTTAGTATTCCACGCTATGTCCCGTATCAGACCTCTCTTCTCAAGAAGACTGCTGGAAACTTCAAGAGAAAACCTGTCACGCCCCCGAACCCAGATCCTGATAGTGGTCCGACCTCAGGGACGCGAATTGGGAGGTAAGTAATGATTATATTTCTCTCAAGATCCGCGTGTGTGAGGATCACAAATCACAATACTCTCTGAATATTTTTGCGGAAGCTTTCGTGGCAATGCGACCTAGAGTCCGTGGACATCATCGGATTCCGCGTCGCATACAACCGCTAGCATAAAGCTATCATTTTAGGAACCATATCAGACTGGAATAAATCAACATAATAAAGTACAGAGCTGACAGTAACAGGATATTACATTCTCATATGTGTTCAAGTTACAAGTATCAATGTGTATTAATTACAATCCCAAGAAAGGGCTAATAAAAGCCGTACAATAACAAACTAATATCCATTACCCAAATGTGACGTAACTCCGATGTTGTCAAACCCCAACCCAGGATTAACCCAATAGTGTTTTCTTAGTGTGTGCTTAGTCTTAATCGGGTTTAGTTACCGTGGGTTAGAGTATGATTAGTTTTAGTCCTGATCATAGCTTTGGGGAGTTTCGAGAACGTTTAGTGTTAACTAGGCACAATCAGGAAGGCCTGGGTGTACGTGCAAACGTGGGAAGATCGTGTTTGGTTTTGTTTTAATCATGAATTTCATTGCATTTGAATGGTTTTATGATTATGTACAACTTTCGTGTTTAGCCCGTCTGTGTTTGTAGCCCAGAAACTCAAATTTTGGCCAAAAAGGGTAAAATAGCCTTTTCACATTCAAATCTGGACACAATTTTTGAGATCTCAAAACCGTGTCAAAAATATACTTTTCAGAAACTAGATATTTCAAGGATCGTTTTATCCTACTTCGTCGACTTCATCCGAGGCCCGCAAGGTCATGTTTTCCTTGAAACAAGAATGCTCTCTTAAGGGTCCCACTTTCAAGCACTTAAGCCTTTTTCCCTTCTCTCCTTCTCCATTTCTCAAATCTCAGCAACTTTCTTGACCTAGGGTTGAGAAACCCTCTTTTTCTCTTCATCTTCTCCTCTTGAAAGCATGAGCTAGAGATCTCCAAAAGAGATTCCAAGACCATCATCTTCTTCCTCTCATCCCAAGCTTTCCATTGATGCCATTTTTGTTGGGTTTCTAGTTGGGCAAGCTCTCCATTTTCTTCCTTGCATCTTTTTTGGGCATCTCTATGTAAGAGCTCCTACCCATCTCTTCAATGGAGTTCTTTTGACTCCTAATGATCATGTTTTTCTAACTTTCAACACCCATTTCGAAATGGGTTGCTTGGTTGCATTTTTGGGTGAGTTTTTGAATGGGTTTCATGGGGTTTTTGTAGTTCTTGGCTTGGCTCTTGGGTAGGAGTGCTTGAAGGAGAGTTTTGTTAGCACTTGGGCAAGGCAAGTAATCTCTTTAGGTTGTTTGTGCTTGTGTGTTCATGGATTTCACTATTCTCTTGAAATTTCCATATGATTTGTCATTTGGTATTAATGCTTTGTTTTACTAGATTTTCATGTTGTGATTTTACTTTAGAAATTGCAAGCATGCCAAATAGCTTTCCAAACTTTCAGATCTCATCATTTTTAATTAGGCCTTACCTTTTTGAAGTTTGGATTTATTATGATAATAATGGGATTGAATGATTATGAAATGGGTTTTAATATTAATGGCTTGTTTAGGTTTGAAATAAATGCACCATAGTGAGTCTTGATAGCTTGTTATATTCATGAATCAAATTGCTAATCAGGTTGGAAAGAATGTAGAAAAGGAAGGGAGAAATGGATGAACCACTGAACTGGAGAAATCAGAACTGGGTTCTGTTTCCGCAGTTCACGCGGTCGACCGGCCAAGGGGCGTGGTCGACCGGGCACATTGGATTAGGTCCCTTGTTGGATGACCTGCTGCACTGCGGGAACTACTGTTACGCAGTTCACGCGGTCGACCGGCCAAGGGGCATGGTCGACCGGCGACACAGCTGTGCACTCATTTTAAGTTACAACTGCAGGTTGACCGGGCTTACTGTGTACGAGGTCGACCGGCCAAGGGCCAGGTCGACTGGGCCAACTGAAATTTCCCTTTTTGGGAGGATTTTTACCCATTTATACATTCTTTTAAAATTTGAAACTATGCTATATTAAGGACTTTAACTTGACATTGTGTAATTGGAACTCCAAGATATGTACCAACTTCGGGGACACCAATCCTTGTATTTTTAATAATAGAGTCCCAATCACACAAGGGTCAATGAATAGCCTTAGCATGTACTTGATGAAATCATCGTGTTTTGAACATTGGTTTAATACAGTAAGTAATATCGTGTACTCGCTTTAAAGTCAAGTTTTAAGCTCGTATCGAAGATTTGTTTCAAGTATTAAATGGGGATCATTTCTTAAGTTTTGAGCATATATATTATGCATTTTGCTAGCCGTGCTGTGTCTTGTTTTGATAAGTGATTTCCCCTTTTATTTAGACGTGTTTGTATCGCGTGTTTTATGCATTCATGAATTTAAAGTGAACACCACAGAGCTTGGACTGCCCTTTCAGTCTGATCCACTGTCCGGGGGTCCTTAAACATGTGGACTATCTGCAGATTAGTCGTGTATTTATTACACATCGTGCATGTCCGGTTATGCGGCCGGAATCCCGTATTTGTGGGAATCGTGTCGTGTTATATTATGTATATTCGTGCTTGTCGTGCGTGCTTACTCTTTTCATTTCAAATGATAGAGAAAGAATGGGCTCTTTGTGGATTTACGACTCATGATATATATTATGTAAGCATGCTAGTTTGTCATAAATTCTGAAATGTTCTTCAGTCAAGTATTCATTCTTGGTTTAATAAATTGTTCTATATATTTTCGATTATTCATGCTCTAGCCTAAATTGATTTCTTGCCAAACCGTTGTGTTTGATGCTTGTATTTTGATGCCCAGGTACAGGAGGTTATCCCTTTGAGGAGGAGTGCAAGGAGGAGGCTGTTGAGCCTACCTTAGCTCGTGAGTGGCAACCCGACGACGTCATCTAGACGTAGGGACGGGTCATGAGTTCCGATGTATCACCTTTTTGGGCGTTTATATACTTTTGGTATTGTATTGGCCTTTGTTGGCTTCTTATTTTGGGATTGTAACAATGTAACACACTTTGTTAACTTTGTAACTTGAACTATTATGGGAATGCCTTGTTATATCTCCTTTCTAATATTTTAAGTCTCGATGACACTCATGTTCATATTCTGTTATGATTTATTATGATGTGATTTGCTACACGCTTCCGCCTATTTGATCATGTGAGTTGGTTTCCCGTGTCATCGGAGCCCTCACCGCGGGAACCTGTGGGAGAATCAATCATCTTACAATCACCACTGTAGTCGCGACAGGGCCCGGGTCTCGGTCCGGGGTCGCGACAGATGTCAAGCATAATGTCTACATGACATAGCCGACAAGACAACCTGCAAACTCATGGCTCCACAGCCAACAGAAACTCTCAGCTCAGGGCGGGGAAACTGAACCTGAGTACCAAAATAGTGAGTCAAACACGATGGTTTGGCAAACAGGTGAAAAGACATATCAATAAAGAAATTACCTTGGAAAACATTTAAACCTGTCAAAACAATAGTTTCATAAAACGAGGGAATCATTTATTCAAATACATATGCAATATAAAACATGTAAGGTATCCAAGGAAATGGGAAACAAATAAGATGGCAACCACACATAGCTAAGTCCTCTATCACCGAAGTGACATGAGTATATCGGGATGTTGTCTCAGTCACCGAAGTGAGGAGACACAACATAAGTAACATATACTTATACATAATAATAATACGGGACATGACCACGGTAGCGAACCGGGCATCAGGAACCACAGTAGCAATCTGCGGCATCGGGACAAGACCACGGTAATAACCGGGTATCGGGATCCAAACTGCAGCTTGCGGAACGGGAAGGGGTCTCTAAGTCGGTGGATCAGACCGGCAAGGAAAGCCAAGCTTAGTGGTGCCGACTCATAGGTCAAATGACAAATCAAACATGTATAAAACATATCAAGTGCATGTATGTAAACGGGCGGGACGGGATGCTCAAAAGCACAAGTATCATTTTATTCGGGCATGTAGAAATGGGCTAGCAAAATGCTAAAATACACTTTCAATACTTTCGGGAATGATAAATCATAATTCAAGAAATTTGGGATTAGTGTCGAGATTCAAGATAAATCATAATTCGAGAAATTCGGGGCAAGTGTCGAGATTCAAGATAAATCAGGTGAGTAAGGCCCCGTATGTCCATTGTAATAATGACTTGGTACTCCTTAAGTTTGAAGACATTCCGGGCTCTTTATACACCTTAGGGATTTTCAAACTTTTAAATGAACTTTAAAACAAACGGAACCTCAAAAGAGACCCTAAGTACAATGTTAACCCTGAAGCATCATACAACCTACTCAGTCACCGAAGGGAATAGGATTCGCGATACCAAAATGTACAAACCTTGTGCATAGTTATAAAGGGGGTATCCTGTTGTCCCGTACCGTTCAAGATTGAATTAGGTTAAGTCCCGATACAACCGGATTAACCTCAAAGAATGTCGGGTCAAACAATCTCACGATAAGTCAAGTGAGTCCAATAAAAAGGGTAACCAAGTTCCACCTAAGTCCATTTAAGAATAGGTAAAAAAAATCACTTCCTAGGAGATATTCACAGTTGGCCCGGTCGACCCGGCCTTTGGCCGGTCGACCGCGCATACTGAGGTCCCGGTCGACCTGAGGAGGTCAGGTCGACCCCTCTCATGAATGTCCAGTCGACCGAGCCCTTGGCCGGTCAACCGGCAGTTGTAAATAAAAAGGAGGGAATAGTGTTTGGTCAGGTTCCAGAGAACCTGACCCCGTGTGGCCGGTCGACCGCGTGAACTGCGTAACATAACCTAGGTTCTGTTTTCTGCAGTGCAATGGGTCATTCCTTTTTCTTCATTCCTTTTTCTACATTCTTTAAACCTGATTAGCAATCTAAATCATGGATAAAACAAGCTAACAAGATTCACTAATGTGCATTTATTTCAAATCTAAACAAGCCATTAATATCACAAAATATATGGTGAAATCATAAATGCGTTTCATAAAACTCATTCAAAGCTAAACATATCAAATCATCCACTTGCCTTGGGTCTCTAATCAATGGAAAACAAGCTCCTAACCACACTTGCAAGCCAAGATCATAATCTCTACAAAAAGCCCCCAAAACAAACCCTAAAATGGGTCAAACCAAGCAATAAGAAGAGAAAGCTTTCAATAATGGAAAAGTAGCTTCTCTAAGGCTAGAAGAACACATATCTAAGAGGTTAGGAAAAGAGCTTACTTGGAAGATCCTTTAATGGCAAGAACTAGCTCAATGAAGATCTTGGAGATGGTGGTTTCTTACACAAATGTTATCAATGGCAAGCTCTCCATGAGAGGAAGAGAGTGATGGTCCTCATTTCTCAAGAGAGTAAAGTTTGGTGGAGATTGATGAAGGAGAAGCAAGAAGAAGAAGAGAGGAAATGAAGGAAGAACCCTAGGTTGGCTGTTGTGCTGGAAAATGAAGAAGGGGAAAGAGATGGGTTCTCTTATATAAGCAATGGGAGTGGGCTCCACCACTAGAAAACTTGGTGGGGTCAAAATCATGGTTTTTGGGACCTCGAATGAAATCGACGAAGAAGGAAGAAATGATCGTCAAAATATCTAGTTTCTAAAAAGTATATGTTTCGCGGGTTTCGAGAATATTAAATATTGGGTACAGATTTAGTGTAAAAAGACTGTTTTGCCCAAGGAGCTAGAAAAGTCGAGTTTCGGGATTCGGGATGGAAACGGGATCAACATGAAAGTTGAAGGGATTAACAAAATAAGTAAATCGGGATTAAAACACCAAATTAAAAGAATCTCAAGTAAACCCCCAAGTATACGCAAGTCATAAAAGGAACCCTCAAAGGGCCCCACTAGTCACATAGGCACTCAAAATTTCCCAAAGCTGTAACAAAGCTATTCTAATCCCAACTAAACCAAAATCCACTAAACAAGTTCAAGATTAACACGCGACTTAATTAGTAGAGAACTAATCGGGGTCACTCAGGTCGGGGTCTCACAAAACCCTTCAAGAAACTGAAGGAACTAGAAGAGAACTAGAAGAGATGTGTAACTCTTGCATAAAAGGGAAGGTTGGGCGTGAATTCCAAGAGTGTGTTGGTATCAGCCCCCTTGCTTCTCCTTTTATAGTTTTAAGCAACCTCCTTCCCTCCTCTTGTACTAATTGAAATAGAAGTCTTACTTCCACACAAATTAGTAACCATACTATTACCACTATTAGAAGTCTCACTTCAAATAGAAATAGTAACTTTCTAATTCCTTCATCTTAGAGTTCTAGTAGGATTAGTATCTTTCCAATAACTTGAGCTAGCGTGGGGACCACTAGGGATTCCATAGACAGCTGGCTCCAACTGGGACACCACGACCCCACATCTCATGTGCAATCCGGGCCCATAGTAATTGCAAATAACACTATTATAAAAATGCAATTGCACTCTAGTCTTAGGAATAAATTACAATGAAGAACCTAAACTTCCCGATTACCACAAGTAGGCCCCTCTATCAATATCCATGGATCAATGGGACTAAAACTGTCCCACCAATTTAAATCCACATCTTATTATCCTTGAGTCCTAATTAATCACAGTGATCATCAGTACCATCCAATTAACTCTTAATCAAGATGGGTGCGCACTTACTAATGACAAATCCATTAATTGGCACAAGGGAATAATGTAGATAGATTCCATTTTGACCGTTGGATGTTCCCACAGTTCAACCTTATCAGATGAGATGCCGAGCCTCATCACCGGTTGTGAAGATATTTAAATATAAGGTTTGTGACACATGTCTCACGTGTGTGGATCTCATCCATACACATATATCACAAATAATATACTAATGGGTCCCAGTTCATCTCATGAACCATTATGTCATATGTATTGGTTGATGGACCTGATTCTTCCCTCTCTCCCGCTGCCTCCGCCCCGGGTCTTTCGGGGTACGGCGGAGGGGAGGAGAAAAAAAGTAAAGGGTATCAACATCTTTGTTTCTTTTTGTACGGGTATGCCAATTTCACTTTTCCACTTGGAATTTAGAAACGGTGATCCGAAGATCCACCTTCACAAGTAGAAAGGGGAAATGAAACTTTTTCTAGTTTCCCATTGCACACATATTTTAAGAAAAGAGACAAAAGGTTTTTTTTTTATATGCCGTGAAAGGCGATTTCATTTGTTTGCCGTAAAAGGCGATTTTACCGTAAAAGGCGATTTACAAGTCTTATCCATTATGAAAGACAAGAGTTGTGATTTTTGTCTCTAAAAGAAAAATAAAGTACAATAGAAATCAAGAAAAGGAATCTGACTTCTCATTCGATTGTGGGGACACGTTCAGATCGACGGTCGCGAGTCATGTATGGGCTCCTCCGTCGTCCATGCAGATGAGAACATGATTCTTGGATTCTTGGCTTGGCTTTTTAACCTCAGATTTTTAAAGGACAAAGACCAAGAGAAGGTCTTATATCCGATAAAAAGCTAAGTAAACGGGCTGAAAAGCCACGTTTTAGCCATGTTGGTAGAAGGAGGGAGGTCCTTGGGGGGGTGGCCCCCCAAGGGTGCTTCAATCACCTTTTGGTGGTCTTGCAGCAGAGTTGCAGGATTTCTGGATTTTCCGGGCAATTCTCTGGACTTCGAGTGAATTTCTCCGGCGATTTCTTTGGATTTTTTCCGTCTCCTTTTCCTTTGGAATGCCCTCCTATTTATAGGCCTTTGGTAGCCATTTAGGAGGGTTTATGAGCATTGAATGCATTAATGCTCATAATGGGAGGAGTTACAAGTTTTAAATTATTTGTTTTGTAACTCCTTTTTCCTTGAATCTGATTGGCCGATGGAGAATAATGAGCTTTTAAGTGTTTTTAATCCCCATCATGGGAGGAGTTTCATGGCTTTAATGCCATAAATCCTTTGACTTGTAACTCCCATTTGCTTGCTTTTGATTGGGCCGTCCAAAATAATGAGTTAATGACCGCATTAACTTGTCATAAAATGGGTCATTTAACCTTATTAATTGGTCGCCAAGTCGCTTGAAGAGTCGCGGGCCACGCCGCGTCTTTTGGAATTCTTCTTGCGATGATCGCCGGTGGATCCACATGTTGTTTGATGTCGGATGGCGATGCAATTTCAGATATTGATTAATGTCAACGTGCCGGCAACACCTGTCCTGTCGATTTCACGATCGGGCGGGCGGAAAGTGTGCTTTCTTTGTCGGCCGGTTGGCGATTTCGAGGCATCTAATGATCATCCAATGATTTCGGCGGCGAATCCGTGATGTTGACGAAGATCGACGGATTTCATGCACGAAAAATCAGATTTTGGAAAAATCACAGGGGCCAATCAACTCGAAACGCGAAAAGGACCCGAAAAAGGGGTCTTCCGGCGATTTTTTGGGTCGCCCGAATTCCATGGTCGCCGGCGACCATGGGGCTGGCGACCTTGGGCCATGGTCGCCGGTGACCATGGGCCAAGGTCACCTGCGACCATGGGCCTTGGGCCCATTTTTCGGCCGCCGTTCGGTCGCCTTTTCTTCACCGTTTTTCGATCTTTTTTCATTCTTTTTTCTTATGTATTTTTCTTGACATTTCCCCTCATTAATTGGCCTGATTCTCTTGAAGAAAACCCGACGAGAAGCCACGCAAATCGGAGCACAAAGTTTCCTATTTTTCTGGAAAGCCGAAGACTTTGTTGTGCGGTATTGCCGATTTTTTGTCAAGCATTGAAACTAAGCCAAACGATGTCGGAATGACCTGAAATTTGACGTGGAGCTTCTTGAACAGTAGATAGGACCAACCATAGGCTTTGGTTTGAGTTTTGAAGCCGTTCGGGGTTCCGCAAATGCTTGCCTTAATTTCGCCATGAGAGAAATGCCGAGCTTTGACTTGTGGTCAACCGATGTCCGATTGACCTGAAATTTGACAGGGAGCCTCCTGAGTAGTAAGTAAGACCAACCATGGGCTTTGGTTTGAGTTTTGAAGCCTTTTGGGGTCCCGCAAATGCTCGCCTTGATTTCACCTCGAGGAAAATGCCGAGTTTTGAAACTAGGCCAAACGATGTCCGTTTGACTAAAAACTTGACAGGGGACCTATTGAAGTCATTTTGAGATGATCCATTAGCTCCAATTTAGATGCCATGATTCCGGGGTGCTCCGCCGCCGGCAGGCCTGTTTTTGCTTCCCGAGAGTTGATGAAGGGTCAAACGTTGTCCGTTTGACTTGAAATTTGGCATGGGGCCTTTTGGAGGTATTCTGAGACCATCCGTAGGCTCTGATTGAAGTTTTGAAGTCTTCGACACTGTCGTTGCCGGAAGCTCCTGTCTGGCTGTCGGAGAAGTGAAGTTAGGCCAAATGACGTCGAAATGGCTCGAAACTTCATGTGTACCCCTCTTTTGGCTGCTTTGAAGGATCTTGCAGTTTTTGTTTGATTCTGACAAGATCTGGTGCTTGAAGTGGCGCCTTCCTATTTATGGCAGGATGTGGCTCCATATAGCTTTTTGGTGTTGAAGGGACATAGTAACATTTTTGGTGTCAACAAATGCCCCTTCGAGGTACAGCGACAAGGTGCTCAACTCTAGCAGTCGGTGTGCCTCGAAGAGAATTTGAAGGAGATTTTCTTGCTTGACCAAGAGTCTTGAGCGTTTTTCTCTTGATGGAGTTGCTTTTTTGAGCTTCCAAGGGATTTCGCGGTAATGAGAGGGGTCATGTACCGTCTCAAGGCAAGGATTTTGAAATGACATTTGGATATGGGTTTTTGGTTTTGGGTTTTCCCTTTTAACCTTGTGAACCTAAAGGCTTTATGTGGCACATTAGGTGGTTAAGAAGGTTTTTTGGTTTTTGACCTTGTGACCTAACAAGCTGTATGTGGCGAGTTACGGGGTCGGGATTTTGGTTTTTGGTTTCGGTCTTGTGACCTAACAAGCTGTATGTGGCAAGTTAGGGGACCATGGTTTGGTTTTTGGTCACTCTTTGGGACAATTTTGGGTCCATTGGAGTGGTTTGGTTTTTTGTGGAATGTCAATTTCAAGATTGTGGCTTGATTTGGTGCATGGGGTTGGATGGTTTGGGTTTCTTTTGGAAGCCCATGAAGCTTGAAATTTTTTATATGGTCCAATCAACTCAAGAGAGGCATGGAACCATTTTTGTATGCTCTTGGTAACAGAAATTTTGACTAAAAGCCACTTTTAGTGCCTAGGTGGTCAAACCTGACTCATATGGGCTAACCCATGGGACCTTAAGCTTTTTAAAATGGCTTAGATCTCATGTGGTGTCATTTTGTAAAGAATATCTAAAAATATCCCTTTTGTGTAGAGAATATCTAAAAATATCCTTACTTGGAGAGAATCTCTCAAGTTTCCTTGATTTTGGGAGAGATTTTCTCAAAGTTTCTCAAATCCCCTTTCTTTTTGGAGAGAATTTCTCAAGAATCTCCTCTTTAGGAGAGAATATCTCAAATCTCCTTTTCTTTTAGGAAGTTTGCTAATTTTTAGCACTTACCTCCTTGCTTTTCTCCTCCTTTCCTCTTTTGGTTTGCTTTTTCTATAAAAGCAATGGAGATGGGTTTTCTTTCTCTTGTTGCTTTCTTTTTGCAAAAACCTCCAAGATAAAGAATTTCTCGAGGATCTTCAAGTTTCTTCTTCTTCTTCTCCATGGCTTCAAGTAGGTCTTCTTTTTCCAAGAAAAAACCCTATGTAGATGTAGAAAAGTTTCCTTTTCTTTTTTTTCTTCTTTTCTTTTCTTTTCTTTCTCTCTCTCTTTTTTTTTTTTTTTTTTTTTTTTTTTTTTTTTTTTTTTTTTTTTTGCTCACCATGATATGAGGTTTATGCAATTCAAGATGATCATGCATTTTTTTTTTAAATGCATCAAGATAAAAGGCTAGAATTTCTAGGTCAAGTCAACACGGATTTTGACTTAGACAAAGTTTGATTGGTTTTGACCAAATTGGGTTGGAATTGGTCAAACTTTTGTCAAAGTTTTCCTAGCATCTAATGCATGATGGTTTTATGCATGATTTTTGGTAAATGGAATTGGGAGCATGATGATGCATACCTCGAATTTTCTTGCAAGTCTTGGGATTTTTGGAGCTTGTAGCAATGTTGAGCCCACTTCTCCAGTCTCGCAGAATTTCGAGGAGTTTTGCAAGTTTTGGAATTTTGAGCTCGTAGCAATGTTGAGCTCTTTTCTGATCTTGTGAAGATTTGAGAAGAAAGGCTTGATCTCGCAGCAATGTTTGAATTCGAGTCTTCTTCGAGAATCCTTCATTGATTATGAGCTCGCAGCAATATTGAGCTCATCTTCAAGCTTCCTTTCTTTTTCGGGGTGCCTCCCTTTTCTTCGAAATTGCCCCGGAACCATGCCAAAATTTCGTTAGGATTTTTTTTTTTAGCAAAATTCTGTCATTTGGTGCTTGATTTCTTCCTTTCTGACTTTTGCAGGTGGTTCCTCCAGAACGAACAAGGGTAAGGGCCTTGTTACTGATGCACCTCACCGATCTGCCAGATCTTCCAATGCGGCCGTTCAACAGGCGTGGGAAGAGGTTGACGGGAATCTCCGAAGAAAGACTCAGGAGCATGAGCGATGGCAACTTCTTTGGGAGGAATTCCCTCGTGCTGAAGATGGATCGCGGTTTTCTGCCACATTTTATGGCGGCATCTTGAAGAAGCGTGGCCTGGAAGCTTTGGAGGCTGAGGCCAAAAGTCTGCTCGAGGACCTCAGTCTTTGGTTGAAGACTATGATGGACTGAGCATTTGAATTTCTTTTGTAACAAACTTTCTTCTTTCATTTTTCTTTGGTACCTCCATGTATAAATATTTTGGCACTCTATTTTTTTGTATCCTCTTGTTCTACTTAAATTCTTTTTGTTGAAAATAAGCAAAAGTTGAATGGGAATGTTTGTTTGAAAATCTTGATCAAAAGGTTATCATTTTGTGAAAATCTTTTGTCAAAAGTGTTGTTTTGGCATGAAAGCCAGATTTTGTGGCACAAAGCCTGGTTTTTGATGGCTTGAAAGCCGAAAATTTTGAGGTGATATGAAAGCCGATTTTGGTGGCGTGAAAGCCGATGTGGCATGGAAGCCGATTTTTGGCATGAGAGCCGATTTTTTGTTTTTGGCGTAAAAGCCGGATTTTGGCATGAGAGCCGATTTTTATTTTTGGCGTAAAAGCTGGATTTTTTGAAAACCAAGTTTTGTTTTGTTGGCATGAGAGCCAGATTTTTGGCGTGAAAGCCGATTTTTGACGTGGAAGCCGAGTTTTTTGGCGTAAAAGCCGAGTTTTTGGCGTAAAAGCCAGGTTTTTGGTTTTCAAAAATGCAAGTATCGACTAAGAGTCGCCTCCCTGCTGAATGGTATTGCAAGTATCGATGGAATGTCGCCTCCTTGCTCATTCGGTTACGAGTATCGATGGAATGTCGCTTCCTCGCGAAGTTGGGTGCAAGTATCGACTAAGCGTCGCTTCCCTGCTTTTTCTTCAAAAATTCCGTTTTGCGGGTATCAATGAAATGTCGCCTCCCCACGATTTTTGAAATTTGAGGTTTTTTCGAACCTTTGTTTTTCTTTTGACATTTGGGTTGTGGATATCAACTGGAATGTTGCGTCTCCACGATTTTTGAATTTTGCAAGTATCAACGAGGTGTTGCTTCCTTGCGATTTTGAGGTTTTGGAAGTATCGAATGGGGTTCGCATCCTTCCAATGGGTTTTTGCGAGTATCGACTTGACATCGCTTTCCCGATTTTTGTTTTTAGACACGAGGGTCATAAATTTTGACCTAAAACCATTTTTGGCGGTAAAAGGTAAGGCGGACTAGGGTGGAAATTCCTAAGTCCTGATTTTTGTTTCAAACCAAGAATTTTGGGTTCAAGGATCGAAAATTTTGGTTAAGTTTGGGAAGAGGCTCCTAAACTTAGATTTTCGGATTTTGATTTTCTTTTGAACAATGAAACGATGAAAGTAAGCATTGTTTTGAAAGTTCAACATAAAGGTGAAAATTCCAAAAGGAGTGGGTTTGACGAGCAAGTACCTAGAAATAGGCTTTGGCCTTGCAGGCGTCGCTCTGACGCAGTAGAGGAAGTTTTCAAGGGTAGTACCGCTTCAAGAACTTGCCGTTGATGGGCAGCATACATCTATCACCTTCCAAGTTTAGAAGTGCGTATGCGCCATTGGAGAAGACTTTGTCGATGACGAAGGGTCCCTCCCATTTTGGTTCAAATTTGCCTTTGTATTTGTGAGCGAAAACCATCGGCCTTTTTACCGCAAGAACCAAGTCACCCTTTTTGTGGGCGCGTTGCCTGACCTTTTTGTCGAAAGATCCAGCCATGCGTGCTTGGTAGAGCTCAATGCTTTGGAGTGCCTCGAGTCGTCTCTCATCGAGATTGTCCAGCTCTTGGAGTCTTAATTTGACATTGCTTTCTTGCGTCATGTCATTTTGTAGAGATACCCTTAAAGAAGGAATTTGTACCTCTAAAGGGACAACAGCTTCGCATCCATAGACCAAGGATAATGGCGTGCTATGGGTCGGTCATCGAACGGTGGTTCGGTAGGCCCACAAAGCTTCGGATAGTTTGTCCCCCCAGTCCCTTTTGTGGCTAGAGACCATTTTCTTGAGAATTTTGTAGAGTGTCTTGTTGAAGGCCTCTGCCAGTCCATTCGCCGCCGGATTGTACGGAGTTGAAGGACAACTTTGGATTTTGTATTTGTCGCAGAACCTGTAGAATTTGTGATCACGGAATTGTGGTCCGTTATCATGGACGAATCTTTTAGGTATGCCGAAGCGACAAATGATGTCGGTGCGCAAGAACTGAAGGACTGATGAGGTCTTCATTTCATTGAGCGCAAAAGCTTCTGACCACTTGGAGAAATAATCCGTAGCGGCGAAGATGAAGCGATGACCTTTGCTTGACGGAGGGGAGACAGGACCTACGATGTCCATACCCCAGGCTTCGAAAGGCCATGAAATTGCTGTAGGATGTAGCCATTCTGGAGGCATGTGGACATAGTCTCCATGAACTTGGCATTGTTGACAGCGTTTAGCAAATTGCATTGCGTCAGCTACCATGGTAGGCCAATAATAACCTAACCTTTTTATCTGATCGTAGAGCTTTGGACCAGCCTGATGAGCTCCACAAAGACCAGCATGCACCTTTCGAGAGTTTCTTCAGCTTCTTGTTGTGATAAGCAGCGTAGAAGTACTCCATTGTAGGATTTTCTGTAGAGCATCTTTGAAGGAATGTCCAGATGAAAGTTTGGGGTTCGTCTTTGAACACTTACCCGTTCTTTTGGATCTTCAGGCAGGATTCCGAACATAATATAATCAATGAACGGATCCCTCCAGTCGTCGATCGGAGGTCTGAGGATGGAGATCCGACTTCCAACCTTTTTGGTGGCACTCAGCAACTGCTTGGTGTGTATTCTCCTTCTCTCACACACTGTAACTTGCATGTGTTCTCCTTCTTGGACCGCCATAGAGGCGGCGAGTCCAGCCAGGGCATCTGCACGGAAGTTTTCGCCTCTACGAATGTGGGTGATATGACAGATGTCAAATTTTTGCCGAAGTGATTGCGCCTTGTTGTAGTAAGGCAACAGATCAGGCTTCCTGATTTCAAATTTTTGATTCATCTAGTTGACGATCAGTTGAGAATCCCCGAAGGCTTCTAGCACTGTGATGCCGGATTCGAGGGCGAGTTCCAATCCTACAATCAGGGCTTGGTACTCAGCTGCATTGTTTGAACATGGTTCCAGTAGTGAGAAGGCGTGTGGAATTATGTATTTGTCGGGACTAACAAAGAGGATGCCAATCCCTGATATTTGATTTCCTTTTTCACTTGTCCTGGTTGCACCGTTGAAGTACATATCCCAGGAAGCATTGATGAGGAAGCCTCCACGTTGTACACTGACTCGTCTGGGAGATCATCCCTGAGTGGAGAATCTTCAGGCAACGGATGCTCTGCAAGAAAGTCTGCCAGAGCTTGACCTTTGATTGCTTTTTGTGGTACATACCTAATATCAAATTGTGACAGGAGGATAGACCATTTTGCCAGTCGGGCATTGAGGGAACCTGCTTTTGTGACAAGGACCTTCTGGAGATTGATCCTTGAGATCAGGTATACTGTGTTGGACAGCAGATAATGATGTAGCTTTTGTACAGCAAACATCACTGCAAAACATTCTTTTTCGACTGGAGAGTAGCGATGCTCTGCACCTACCAGCATGTGGCTGAGATAGTATAGAGCAGCTTCTTTTCCCTCATGATTTCCTTGTGCAAGTAGAGCTCCCAAAGAGTGGTCGAGGGCTCTTGTGTACAAGATAAATGGTTTTCCAGTTGTGGGGGCAGCTAGTACTGGAGGTTTGGTCAGGTATGACTTGATGTCTTGGAACGCAGTTTCGCATTCAGCATCCCA
>QPKB01000001.1:37087817-37152886 GCA_003546025.1 Camphora micrantha | reverse complement strand
GGTGTTGTCGATCATCACCTCCGGTATGGGGAGCGGAAATTCATCTTTAGGACATGCATTGTTCAGGTCTCTATAATCAATACAGACCTAATCTGCCCATTTTTCTTTGTCACTGGGACGATGTTGGCCAAACCATTCAGGATCTGTTCCTCGCGATGAAGCCAACGTTTTTTGAGTTTCTGAACTTCTTGTTCAATTTTGTCCATTATGTCAGGACGAAATCTTCTTTGGCCTTGTTTGACAGGCTTGATATCTTTTTGTAGATTGAGTTTGTGAACTGCTATTTTGGGGTCTAAACCAGGCATTTCAGCGTAAGACCATGCAAAACAATCAACAAACTCACGAAGAAAAGCGATATACTCGGGTAACTCATCATCCTTTATATTCTTGCTTATGAATACAGGACGTGGGCTATCTGGCGTTCCCAAGTCTATCTTTTGAACAGAATCTTCTGTTGGAAGACTTGAAGGTGGTTCCTCCATAATATTTTCGGAGGCTTCCAACTCAACAAGACCTTCCGGAGTTTCAAAGGTATTCTCAGACCAAGGCTGTGCTTCTGACCATGGGTCTTCTTGTCGGCACTCTTCTCAAAGAATTGCATTGAGATGGTTCAGTCACCTGTTGAAACCTGGATCGAAGTTATAGCACTTCTTTGGAGATGATGGTTCTTTTTGGACCAGAAGACTGTGCATCTGTATCATCGGCAAATTCCTCTTCATCATCAGAGAATCGTACCCATTGGAGGAGCTTCCTGGATCCTTGACGGGGTAACTCTTCGAAGAGAATATCCAGGGAGATCAATATCTTCACAGACACGAGTGTTGAGGCTTCGTCGGCAGACGACTTTGTAGCCTTTGGGTCAACTGTCTCATGGAGCATCAGGTCGTAGCCCATTCCGTATGAAGACTTTCTCTATATGACGATAGAGTTTCCAATCCTCCTGATGGCCTTTTGTAATAGGGTGGGCTCCAATGGGTACAAAAGAATACCGCGGCCACCTCCAAGCTGATGGATTTCGAGGTCATAGCCCATTTTCTTCATGATAGCTTGCGCCATTGGACTAATACAAGGATAGTTGTGGGCATACCTTCGTTTTGGAAAGGCTCAAGCGAAGATTTGATGAAGAAGCCGCCGACCTGTGGAAAAAGATCGGCTTTTCTTCTGGTGATGTTGTCGAAACAACGAAGGAAGCTGATGCTGGATCGTCTATGCCAGCAGGTGCCTCCAATGGAGTGAGAGCAGGTTGAGCTAGCTGAGTATCAGCTTGGCTTGACAACGTGTCGTCTTCTGTCTCTGAATTCGAATCTGTGTCTTGCATAATAGAGACGAAGGAGATGAACAAACTTGCCCCCAGGCTTTTGTTTGGTCTTCTTTGCCTTGGTAGTGATCATCAGCGCTTTGAAGACTTGAGGGAGGCAACAAAAGGATGATGGTTGCTCTCCTTGTTTTTTGCCGGATGGTTGATTTTCTTCGGTGATTGTTGAGGGAGCCTTGCCTTTATCTTTCTAGAGACTTTCGCAAAAGGATGCTATTTTTTCTCCTTTTCTTCGTTTTCATCTTTGTACATTGCGAGTCTGCAAAAATGACTTCTTTGCCTTTGAAAGGCTTTTTGTCCACAAATACCGATGTACAAAGCTGTCGTCGCCAACAAATTGATGCACTGATGAAGAGTTGAATGAACAACACCACTCTCGTGTATCCAGGGGCGTCCGAGAAGGATGTCTGTAGCATGAGGGGTTCTTTATTGCATATACAATGACTTCAGAGTTAAGATCCACCGATTTGCAACTTGAACGCTAATCTTGCCGATAGGCCTTTGAGCGCTTCCATCGTATCCAAAGATAGACACGGATGTGTGACTCTGTCAAACCCCAACCAGGATTAACCCAATAGTGTTTGCTTAGTGTGTACTTAGTCTTGTTTGAGTTTAGTTATCGTGGTTAGAATGTGATTAGTTTAGTCATGGTTTTTAGCTTTGGGGGAGTTCGAGAACGTTTAGTGTTTATTAGGCTCACTCAGGAAGGCCTGGGTGTACGTGCAAGCGTGGGAAGATTGTGTTTGGTTGTGTGTTAATCGTGATTTTCATCTCATTTGATTGGTTTTATGATTATGTGCAAGTTTCATGTTTAGCTCATTTGTGTTTGAAGCCTAGAAAATCAAGTTTGGCCAAAAGGTAAAATAGCCTTTTCACACTCAAATCTGGACACGATTTTCGAGGTCCCAAAACCATGTCAAAAATATACTTTTTGAAAACTAGATATTTCGAGGATCGTTTTTATCCTTCTTCGTCGACTTCATCCGAGGCCCGCAAGTTCATGTTTTCCTTGATACAAGAATTAGTTCTAATGGGTCCCATCTTGCAATCACTTAACCTCCTTTCCCTTCTCTTCCTCTCCATTCTACAAATCTCTGCAATTTTTCTAAACTTAGGGCTGGGAAAAACCCCTCTTTTCCCCTCTTCTTCTTCCCTTGAATGCTTGAGCTAGGAGACTCCAAATGAAATTCTAAAACCATCATCTTCTTCCTCTCAAGCTAAGCTTTCCATTGATGCAATTTTCTTGAAGTTTCTTGGTGGGAAGGATCTCCATTTTCTTCTTCACTCCTTGTTTGGGCATCTCTAGGTAAGAGCTTCAACCCATCTCTTTAATGGAGTTTCTTCTACCTCCAAAGATCTTGTTTTTCTAACTTGTAGCAACCATTTCGAAATGGGTTGTTGGGTTGTGTTTTTGGGTGAGTTTTTGAATGGATTTCATGGGCTTTTGTAGTTCTTGGATTGGCCTTTGATTTGGAGTGCTTGAAGAAAGATCTTGTGTTTATTTGGCTAAGGCAAGTGATTCATTTAAGTGGTTGTACATGTGTGTCTTGGATTTGCATTTGGTATTAATGTTTTGATTTATTAGGTTTTCATGTTATGATCTTGTTTTAGACAATGCAAGCATATCTAATGTCCTTCCACACTTTCAGAATTTCATATCTTTGAAATGGGTCTTGTTTTGTTGAAGTTTGGATTTGTTTAGAGATGAATGGGTTTCAAGTATTGTGAAATGGGTTCTTTGTTAATGCTTTGATTAAGTTTGAAATGAATGCCCCAATGTGAACCTTGATAGCATGGTTAATCATGTATTTAGTTTGCTAATTAGAGTGGAAAGATTGTTGAAAATAAAGGAAGAAAAGAATGGACATGTGGACCATGTAGTAGGAGTGCAATATCTGCACTCAGCGAGCACAGGCAGAAGCCTGTTCGCTCGAGCGAACCATGGGTCCGCTCGAGCGACCAGGCCCCTGCCTGGCATGAGCGCAGGCAGAAGCCTGTTCGCTCGAGCGAACCATGGGTCCGCTCGAGCGACCAGGCCACTGCCTGGTCCGGGCGCAGACAGCAAGCTGTCCGCTCGAGCGACCCCTGGTTCGCTCGAGCGAACTGCCTGCTGCCTGAATTTTTTTGGGAAAGAGCCTGTTTAGAAATTTTAACCAATTCATGCACCTTTAAGGATTGGAAAGAAAAACTAGGCTATGTTGTGGACTTTAACCTGACATTGCGTGATTGGAACTCCAAGATACGAAGCAACTTCGGGACACCAATTATTAGATTTTTACAACAGAGTTCCAATCACCCAAGAGTCATTGAATAGCCTAAGTACGTACTTGACAAAATTATCGCGTTTTGAACTCTGTTTTGATACTTCAAGTAATATAGTGTACTCGTTTTGAAATCAAGTATTTCCAAGATATGTTTCAAGATGTGTTTCAAGTATTTACAAGATATGTTTCAAGATGTGTTTCAAGTATCAAATGGGGATCACTTCTATAAGTTGTGAGCATATATATTATGCATTGTGCTAGTCGTGCCTTGTCTTGTCGTGACAAGTGATTTCCCCCTCTATTTTCGATATGTTTGAATCGTGTTTCGCGTGTTTTGTGCATTCATGAATTCTAGTGAACACCACAGAGCTTGGACTGCCCTTTCAGTCTGATCCACTGTCTGGGGGTCCTTAAACATGTGAACTAACTGCAGATTAGTAGTGTATTTATTACACATCGTGCGTGTCCGGTTCCGCGGCCGGAAATCCCGTTTTTGTGGGAATCGTGTCGTGCTATATTATGTATATTCGTGCTTGTCGTGCGTGCTTGCTCTTTTCATTATAAATGATAGAGAAAGGATGGGCTCTATGTGGATTTGCTATTCATGATATATATGTATGCATTCATGTTAGTTTGTCTTCGATTTACAAAGTGTTTCTTTATGTTCTTGATTAAACGATGTTTTACATGCTTTCACTTAAAATGATTTCTTGCCAAACCGTTGTGTTTGATGCTTGTATTGTGGTGTCCAGGTGCAGGAGACCCTCCCTTTGAGGAGGAGTGCCAGGAGGCGGCCGTTGGGCCCCAACCTAGCCCGTGAGTGGCAGCCCGATGACGTCATCTAGACGTTGGGGTGGTGCATGAGTTCCGTTGGATCACTTTTTGGGATTTTTGATATACTTTTTGGTATTGTATTTGGCCTATGTTGGCCTCTTATTGGGGAGTGTAATAACTTAACTTATTTTTGTTAACTTTACAACTTGAATTATGGGAATGCCTTGTTATGTTTCATTCTGATATTATGTCTCGATGTCATTATGTTTCCTATTGTGACATGATATGATAAGATGTGATTTGCCACGCGCTTCCGCATACTTGATCGTGTGAGTGGGTTGTTCCATGCGTGTTTGTTTGGAACCCTCACCGCGGGAACCTGTGGGAGGTCTTTTAATCTTTCAAATTTTTTTAACTAACCGCCGCGGCCTCGGTCCGGGGTCGCGACAGACTCAGCTTGCTAGGCGGGATGCCCAGCTCTTCGAGTGCCGAAGTAGAGATGAGGTTGAGGGCAGAACCCGGATCGATCTGTACTCTGTGTATCGGCATCTCTTTGATGTACCCTGTAAAGTTTAAGGGCCGGTTCTGCTTTGTTTCGCCTAGTAGGAGGTCTTCCTTAGTGAAGGCGATAGTTGCACTTGCTGCTTTTTGAACTGAGAGGCAAACATTGCAAGATCCCTCAGTCTTCTTCTTTTCTCCTTTTGAGGAGGTATTTGATTTTTTAACCCTATAGTCCATTTCAATTTGTAGGACTTGTAGGGCATGCTTGTCGATATCCACATTCAGTCTTTGCAGTTCTGAAATGAGACTATCACAAGTTTGGGGAGACATTCGTAATAAGTCTAGGATGTGCAGACGTGCAGGTATGTGTCTAAAGTGCTCAATCAAGTCATACTTGAAAGCCTCCTTAGGGCCTGCATTCTTATTATTGTTGCCACTTGGGGCGCTTACATTCTGTCCCGAAGGATTTACATAAGAAGAAGAAGTTAGATTGTAGTTTTTGTGGTAATCCCGGCCAGAGCGGGTACCTTTACTAACTTCGAGAGCTTCTGGAGACGGTTCTCCATTCGGAAGTCCACCCTTGGGATTGAGGGGCTGATCCTTTTCATTTGCTGAAGATGTTTCCGTGTCAACCTTACCATCCTCAGTGATTGCATTGCATGGAGCATTTTCCGGGAACAAGTCCTGAACAGCGTCCAGTAATTTGTCTTCTTTGTTTACAATTTCATCGGTCCAGACATCACCCATGAGGTTGGGCATCTGGGACCAGTTGACTGGGTAGACTTCATCGGTAGAGACGTCTTTAAGGTAGTCAGCCAGAAGAGGTCTGTACTCTGATGTGACAGTCTCAGAAGACGAAGGTTGAGAAGATGCCATCTTCGAGGTAGTAATATCAGAGGATATACTACCTGATGTAGTATGGGAGTTTGTGGCCTCGGCAGATGAAGCTCCAGAGGCGCTGTCGTCTCGAACTATCGCATTGCAAGCAATAGGAAATGTCTCCGGAATGGATTGTTGGGAGTCAAATTCATCCTCTGATGTAAGGGGATCATCCACCCAGCAGTTTTCTTCATTTTCAGGAGTTACTGGAGGGGACTCCTGTAGATTTTCCGGGACCACCGGTTCTGGATTGCGATGAAGCTGATTGATGTGATCTTGTCCTTGCTCTATGGCAAGACGCTGCAAGATCCTTGCATATTCTTCGAGATCAGGCATAGGAGCCAGATCTTCTTCTTCATCTACTCCTTGTGGTTCCTCCTGATCGGGTTCTACCGGAGCATTGGCAGGTGCTGTGTCAACAGCATTTTCTTGAACAACCTCTTGGTCTCCTTCATCATCAGACCAAGATCCCTGTGGTTGTAAAGGGTTATACCAGATCACCGACATGAGGTGGGATTCGGGGATCCATTCCTCGTCGGAGAGGTATTCTCCTGTTTCGAGGGATTCCTCCCATTCATCGGTGTCACTGGCGGTGTCACTGGACTCGTACCCATCCATGGGGAATCCAATTACTGAATTGCAAGAGTATAATGCCCCCTGCATGTCTTCAGTCTTTAGTAGTAATGGCATGAAATCACGAAGGGTGAATTTCCTTGCCGGCCTCGAAGTCTCGGAAGGAGACTTTTCTGCTGCCCCCAGTGAAGGGGTAGGGGAAGTTTCTGTCTTTTCAGGAACTTCTTGTTTTGGTTGAGCTTTCTCCTGCTGTTTAAGCTTGCGGAGTTGTCTCCTGGCTTGCCTTCGCTGTTGAGCGGTCGGCTTTGTTTTGACGATCTCCCAGTTTTCATCTTCCAGGAGATCGGGATGTACCCATATGGGCTGTCCATCTGGTGTTGGGCACGGGACTAGCTCTGGGGATGTTTGAGCCATTTTTATCACTTTGAAGGAAGTAGTGACCTTCTTCTTTGGAGACTTTTGTGTTTGTCCATATGACACCATGTTGACGGAGGCAGACCCATAGTTTTTGTCAAAGGTGATGACTCCGTTTTTCCACATCTCGTTGATTTTTTCTCTCACAACGAAGCATTGGTTGAGAGGATGCGAGATCATCTGGTGGTATGGACAGTACCGGGGATCGTTGGTTTTGCCAACATCTCCTGGTCTTTTGGGTTCAGGCAGGGTGAGCTTCCCGTTTGCCAAGAGAGCCTCGAAGATTTCTTCGACAACTTCATCGAACGGGTATTTCTTTTCTACTCGTTCTTTGAAGGCACCAGAGAGTTCAGGTCTCTTACCTGCACCTTTGTTTTCAGCTTTCTTTGGTGGCTGCGGAGCTGACTTGGTTTGCACATTGAGAACCTCCTTTTTCTTTTGCTTCGAGGTTGCAATGGTGGTCGGCTCCTTCTTTGATGATTTCTGACTGCTGAGGTCCTTGATCACCGTCTCAGCCTCCATTGATGCTTCTAGGAGTTCTCCCAGATTCTTTGATTTGTTGCCGATAATCATGGAGCGTATCTTTGCTCTCATGTTGTTACGGCAGATGTCGACCAGCGACGCTTGTGGCAATACGTCTGAACATTTGTACGCCATTGCCTTCCACTTGTGAATGTAGTCGTATGTCGACTCATTCTCTCCCTGTTTTAGGCTGCAGAGTTAAGCCATAGTCACAGGATGATCCTTGTCACGCCCCCAAACCCGGATCCCGACCGAGGGGGCGGGAGAGTTTGGGGAGGTGAGGGATGATTATATTTCTCCCAAGATCCACGTGTGTGAGGATCCAAAATCACAACACTGTCCGAATATTTTTGCGGAAGCTTTTGTGGCAATGCGACTCGGAGTCCGTGGACATCATCGGATTCCGCGTCGCATACAACCCCTAGCATAAAGTCATCGTTTTATGAACCATATCAGACTGGAATAAACCAACATAAATAAAATACAGAGCTGACAGTAACAGGATATTACATTTCCATATATGTTTAAGTTACAAGTATCAATGTGCATTAATTACAATCCCAAGAAAGGCTAATAAAAGCCGAACAATACAAACTAATATCCACTACCCAAGTGTGACGTAACTCCGATGTCAAGCACAATGTCTACAGGACATAGCCGACAAGACAACCTGCAACTCATGGCTCCACAGCCAACAACTCTCAGCTCGGGGCGGGAAACTGAACCTGAGTACCAAAATAGTGGGTCAAACACGACGGTTTGGCAAACGGGTGGAAAGACATAACAATAAGGAAAATACCTTGGAAAACATTTAAACCTGTCAAAACAATAGTTTCATAAAACGAGATAATCATTTATTCAAATACATATGCAATATAAAACATGTACGGTATCCAAGGAAACGGGAAACGAGCAAGATGGCAACCACACATAGCTAAGTCCTCTATCACCGAAGTGACATGAGCATATCAGGATGTTGTCTTAGTCACCGAAGTGAGGAGATGCAACATAAGTAACATATACATATTATAATATAATACGGGACATGACCACGGTAGCGAACCGGGCATCGGAGACTACAGTAGCAATCTGCGGCATCGGGACAAGACCACGGTAATAACCGGGTAGCGGGATCCAAACTGCAGCTGGCGGGACGGGAAAGGGTCTCCAAGTTGGTGGATCAAACCGGCAAGGAAAGCCAAGCTTAGTGGTGCCGACTCATAGGTCAAATAATGTAAAACAAGACATATACAAATCATATGTAATGCACTTAAATAAACGGGCGGGACGGGGTGCTCAAAAGCACTAATTTCATTTCATTCGGGCATGTATAAACGGGCTAGCAAAAATGCTAAAATACACTTTCAATACTTTCGGGAATGTTAAATCATAATTCGAGAAATACGGGCTATCATCGGGATTCAAGACAAATCATAATTCGAGAAATTCGGGCTATTATTGGGATTCAAGACAAATCATAATTCGAGAAATTCGGGATAAGTATCGGGATTCGATATAAATCAGGTGAATAAGGACCCCGTATGTCGATTGTAATGATCACTTTGTACTCCTTGAGTTTGTAGACATTCCGGGCTCTTTATGTACCTTAGGGATTCAAACCCTAATCGAGTTTTAAATAAACGAAACATAATAGAGAGGGGATCCTAAGCTCAACGTTAATCTAGTAGTACCTTACAACCTACTCAGTCATCGAAAGGAAAAACAGATTCGCGATACCCAAACAAACCAATTTCGCGTTTAGATAAAAGAAAGGATATCCCGTCGTTCCGTACCGTTCAAGATTGAATTAGATTAAGTACCGATACAACCGGATTAACCGTGAGGAAATGTCGGTTCAACCATCCTCAAAGGAAGTCAAACGGGTCCACAAAAGGGTCACTAGGTTCCATTTAAAGTCCATCTAATCATAGGGAAAAAGTCCATTGAAAGTCCATCTAATCATAGGGAAAAAGTCCCTTGAAAGTCCATCTAACAAAGGGCCAAAAGTCCATTTTACAGCAGGTTTTCCAGTTGGGCCGGTCGACCTGGCCCATGGCCGGTCGACCGCATACACAGGGGGCTCGGTCGACCGCCCATGGGCCAGGTCGACCGGGAGTTGTAAAATTAAATAGATGAATAGTCTTTTGGTCAAGCTCTAGAGAGCCTGACCTCTGAGTCGCCGATCGATCGCGCCCTTGGCCGGTCGACCGCGTACACTGCGGAACAGTGAATCCCGCAGTGCAGCAGGTCCTTCAGCTGGGGGCCTGTTCCAGTGTACCCGGTCGACCGCGCCCCTTGGCCGGTCGACCGCGTACACTGCGTAACAGAACCCAGGTTCTGTTACAGCAGTGCAGTGGCCTTTTCCATTTCTTCCATTCCTTTCTACATTCTTTCAAAAATGTTTAGCAATCTAATACTTGGATAAAACAAGCTATCAAGACTCTCAAATGTGCATTTATTTCAAGTCTAAACAAGCCATTAATATCACAAAATACTTGATGAAATCAAAATGCATTTTATCAAATCTCATTCAAATGTAAAAGTATCAAATCATCCACTTGCCTTGGGTCTTTAATCAATGAAAAACCAGCTCTAATCACACTTGCAAGCCAAGAACAAAATCTCTACACAAACCCCCAAAAACAAACCCTAAAATGGGTCAAAACAAGCAATAAGAAGAGAGAGCTCCTAATAATGAAAATGGAGCTTCTCAAGGACCAAAAGAACATGAATCTAGAAGATTAGGGAGAGATCTTACCAATAGGTTCTCCAAATGAGCAAAGCAAGCCAAAAGAGGATCTTGTGGAGATGGGATTTCTTCAAAAATGGTACCAATAGGAAGCTCTTGAAGTTGTGAAGAAGATGATGGAGTCCTATTAGATGTTGGTGCAAGATTGGTTGTCTCTTGATGATGGAGAAGCAAGAAGAAGAAGAAAAGAGGTAAGCAAACCCTAGGTTCTTCTCTTGTGCTGGAAAATGGAGAAGGAAAAGAAGAGATGGGTTCTCTTATAGTCAATGAAATGGGCTCCACAACTTAAGAACTTTGAAAGGCTGAAATAGTGGTTTTCGGGGCTTCGGATGAAATCGACGAAGAAGGAAGAAATGATCGTCGAAATATCTAGTTTCCAAAAAGTATATGTTTCACGGGTTTGGGGAATAACAATAATCAGGTACAGATTTAGTGTGAAAAGACTGTTTTGCCCTTGAAACTAGAAAAGTCAAGTTTCGGGGTTCGGGACGGGAACGGGATCAACATGAAAGTTGAAGCTATTAACAAAACAAGTAAATCAGGATAAAATACCAATCGAGAAAACCAAGATAAAACCTCAAGTACACGTAAAGCCATAAACAGGGAACCCCCAAAGGGCCCCACACTAAAACCAAGACACTCAAAATATCCCAAAGCTATAACAAAGCTATTTTAATCCCAATTAAACCAAAAACCACGAAACACACTTGGAGCTAAAACACGGCTCAAAAACACTAATCTGGGCCTCTCGGGTCGGGGTCTCACAATCCTCACCTTTGAAGTGAGTTAGGAAGCGTGTCTCCATCATGGCCCAGTTTTGGATAGAGTCCTCCTGAAGAGTGGAGTACCAATCAAAGGCCGTATCTTTTAGGGTACTTGCGAAGAGACGGATCTTGAGGGTGTCTTGATCCGCGATGGCTCCCGTCAGGATCTTGAAATGGATGACATGTTGTCTGGCCGAGCCCTTTCCCGTATATGTTTGGAGAGTGGGCTGTTTGAATTTGGTAGGAAACGGTACCGAGTCCATCCATAAGGGATATGGCGGCTTGATTCCGTGTTCCTTTAGTGCATCCTCTTCCTTTGCTTTGGCGAGGATATCGTCAAAGTCCCTCTTGGTAAGGGCGCGTGACTCATTTACCTCCTCCTCATGGTGACTTGGAGGAACTTCATTATTTTGTGGAGATTGGAGGGTAAGAAGTAAGTTCTCCATGAGAGCTTCTATCCTCTGCTGTCCCTGCTCTAGCTGCTGGATGCGTGCGGCTACGTCATCTTGCGGCGGAGGCTGCTCAGCATTTGTGACTAAGACGTTCATCCTTCGAGAGTCGAATGAGGATACCGTCTTGGTGACTGAGCTGGAGCTCATTCTTTTGGATGAAGAACTCGAAGAGTGATTGCTCCGGTGTCCTTGACTTGAAGGAGTGGGAGAATCTTCTCTATGTCTTCGCGCCCGGGAGACGCTGCAAGTCACCGGTCGCTTGACATGGATTTTTGTTGCTGACTTCTGGCGCCTTCTGGCTTTGCCAACCATATGGACAGTAGCAACTTGGTTGGGTGCTTCTTTTTCGACCCATTTTTGAGAGACCTGGAGCGTAGAGTGCTGAGCTCTTTGCTTCTCTAGTCTCTTTTGCCGATACGCCACGCGGCGACGCATACAACGAGAGATTTGAGCTTCAGTTAGCTCGGGCTGTGCTCTAGCCACGAAGGAGGTGGTCCCTCGCGCGCAGCAGCCGAGCTTGTCTTCTTTGTAATTTGGCAAGGACAGGATCTGGACGTGGTCCTTAGCTTGTCGCAGCGAAGCTTTAAATTTGGCGAGCTCGGCCCCTGTTGAGATGAAGGGCCGAGTTGCAGGAATACAGGCCTTGACAGGTTCTCGCTGAGGCCTGATGATGCACGACTTGATCCTGGGCTTATAGGATCAGATTCATCAAAGAGAGCAAATGACGTTCCAACCCAAACACGTGCTCAACATTTCTGCGAGCACAGTAATCCGAGGAGGAAGAGGTCAAGATTTCTCGACTTTGAACCCAGACGTGACAGAAGTTTTTTTTGAAGATTTTTTTTTTGAAAGTCAGTATCGGATTCATCAAAGAGAGCAAATGATGTTCCAATTCAAACACGTGCTCAACATTTCTGCGAGCACAGAGTCTGACAAGGAAGAGATCAAGATTTCTCAAATTTGAACCAAAAATCGATGAATTTTTTTTTTTTAGGGTTTGAGAATACATCGAGTTCTCACAATTCATTCTTATGAAACCAATGTTGATAGACCAGCCCCCAGGTAAGGGTAGGATTACTTAATGAACCCGTTTGGAGGACCCTTACCTAGAACAGCCTAGCTGTCTCCAAACTCTGGACAAGGCTTTTCTTAGATCAACCTTGATTAAAGAACGCAATCGGTAAAACTTTCGTGTTCTCAAATGCTCCCCCCCCCTTTTTTTGTTTTTGAACTCATCAGAGAGAGCGAATGGTCCGTTCCCAATCTGAACAGGGGCTCAAACAATTTCTGCGAGCCCTAAGTCAGAAAGGAAAAGAAAACCAAAATTTCTCAAATTTGGATCCAAAAAGAGAGAAGATTTTTTTTTTGAAAATCTGAAAAGTTTGAAATCAGATTTTTTTTTCGAACTCGTTAAAGAGAGCAAACGGTCCCTTTCCCAATCTGAAAACGTGCTCAAACATTTCTGCGGGCACTGAGTCCAAAAGGGAGGAGATCGAGATTTCTCAGATCTAAATTCAAAGAACAAGAAACGATTTTTTTTTTCGAGAAGGAGAAAGATTGGAAATGGACTTAAAGAAAGAAATTTCCAAAAAAAAAATCCCATCCCATGTTTTTTTTAATGCAAGATTCAACATTGGCCACCAACTAGAAAGGTGCCAAAGAATCTAAGTTCATGTTCTCAAATGAACGTGTCCCACCGGGTGTGCCAGCTTGATGGACCCGATTCTTCCCTCTCTCCCGCTGCCTCCGCCCCGGGTCTTTCGGGGTATGGCGGAGGGGAGGAGAAAAAAAGTAAAGGGTATCAACATCTTTCTTTCTTTTTGTACGGGTATGCCAATTTCACTTTTCCACTTGGAATTTAGAAACGGTGATCCGAAGATCCACCTTCACAAGTAGAAAGGGGAAATGAAACTTTTTCTAGTTTCCCATTGCACACATATTTTAAGAAAAGAGACAAAAGGGTTTTTTTTTTATATGCCGTGAAAGGCGATTTCATTTGTTTGCCGTAAAAGGCGATTTTGCTGTAAAAGGCGATTTACAAGTCTTATCCATTATGAAAGACAAGAGTTGTGATTTTTGTCTCTAAAAGAAAAATAAAGTACAATAGAAATCAAGAAAAGGAATCTGACTTCTCATTCGATTGTGGGGACACGTTCAGATCGACGATCGCGAGTCATGTATGGGCTCCTCCGTCGTCCATGCAGATGAGAACATGATTCTTGGATTCTTGGCTTGGCTTTTTAACCTCAGATTTTTAAAGGACAAAGACCAAGAGAAGGTCTTATATCCGATAAAAAGCTAAGTAAACGGGCTGAAAAGCCACGTTTTAGCCATGTTGGTAGAAGGAGGGAGGTCCTTGGGGGGGTGGCCCCCCAAGGGTGCTTCAATCACCTTTTGGTGGTCTTGCAGCAGAGTTGCAGGATTTCTGGATTTTCCGGGCAATTCTTTGGACTTCGAGTGAATTTCTCCGGCGATTTCTTTGGATTTTTTTCCGTCTCCTTTTCCTTTGGAATGCCCTCCTATTTATAGGCCTTTGGTAGCCATTTAGGAGGTTTTATGAGCATTGAATGCATTAATGCTCATAATGGGAGGAGTTACAAGTTTTAAATTATTTATTTTGTAACTCCTTTTTCCTTGAATCTGATTGGCCGATGGAGAATAATGAGCTTTTAAGTGTCTTTAATCCCCATCATGGGAGGAGTTTCATGGCTTTAATGCCATAAATCCTTTGACTTGTAACTCCCATTTGCTTGGTTTTGATTGGGCCGTCCAAAATAATGAGTCAATGACCGCATTAACTTGTCATAAAATGGGTCATTTAACCTCATTAATTGGTCGCCAAGTCGCTTGAAGAGTCGCAGGCCGCGCCGCGTCTTTTGGAATTCTTCTTGCGATGATCGCCGGTGGATCCACATGTTGTTTGATGTAGGATGGCGATACAATTTCAGACATTGATTAATGTCAACGTGCCGGCAACATCTGTCCTGTCGATTTCACGATCGGGCGGGCGGAAAGTGTGCTTTCTTTGTCGGCCGGTTGGCGATTTCGAGGCATCTAATGATCATCCAATGATTTCGGCGGCAAATCCGTGATGTTGACGAAGATCGACGGATTTCATGCACGAAAAATTAGATTTTGGAAAAATCACAGGGGCCAATCAACTCGAAACGCGAAAAGGACCCGAAAAAGGGGTCTTCCAGCGATTTTTTGGGTCGCCGGAATTCCATGGTCGCCGGCGACCATGGGGCTGGCGACCTTGGGCCATGGTCGCCGGCGACCATGGGCCAAGGTCGCCGGCGACCATGGGCCTTGGGCCCATTTTTCGGCCGCCGTTCGGTCGCCTTTTCTTCGCCGTTTTTTGATCTTTTTTCATTCTTTTTTCTTATGTATTTTTCCTGACATTTCCCCTCATTAATTGGCCTGATTCTCTTGAAGAAAACCCGACGAGAAGCCACGCAAATCGGAGCACAAAGTTTCCTATTTTTCTGGAAAGCCGAAGACTTTGTTGTGCGGTATTGCCGATTTTTTGTTAAGCATTGAAACTAAGCCAAACGATGTCGGAATGACTTGAAATTTGACGTGGAGCTTCTTGAACAGTAGATAGGACCAACCATAGCTTTGGTTTGAGTTTTGAAGCCGTTCGGGGTTCTGCAAATGCTTGCCTTAATTTCGCCATGAGAGAAATGCCGAGCTTTGACTTGTGGTCAACCGATGTCCGATTGACCTGAAATTTGACAGGGAGCCTCCTGAGTAGTAAGTAAGACCAACCATGGGCTTTGGTTTGAGTTTTGAAGCCTTTTGGGGTCCCGCAAATGCTCGCCTTGATTTCACCTCGAGGAAAATGCCGAGCTTTGAAACTAGGCCAAACGATGTCCGTTTGACTTAAAACTTGACAGAGGTCCTATTGGAGTCATTTTGAGATGATCCATTAGCTCCAATTTAGATGCCATGATTCCGGGGTGCTCCGCCGCCGGCAGGCCTGTTTTTGCTTCCTGAGAGTTGATGAAGGGTCAAACGTTGTCCGTTTGACTTGAAATTTGGCATGGGGTCTTTTGGAGGTATTCTGAGACCATCCGTAGGCTCTGATTGAAGTTTTGAAGTCTTCAACACTGTCGCTGCCGGGAGCTCCTGTCTGGCTGTCGGAGAAGTGAAGTTAGGCCAAATGACGTCGAAATGGCCCGAAACTTCATGTATACCCCTCTTTTGGCTGCTTTGAAGGATCTTGCAGTTTTTGTTTGATTCTGACAAGATCTGGTGCTTGAAGTGGCGCCTTCCTATTTATGGCAGGATGTGGCTCCATGTAGCTTTTTGGTGTTGAAGGGACATAGTGACATTTTTGGCGTCAACATTGGTCATGTGCATTTAAGTAGTAAAACACCATTCATCTCATTAAAGGAAAGCTTGATGTTATTGATAAATAAAGAAATTAATCAATTTATTACATATTCTGATCGATTGAGTCCATACAATCTAACATCTGCCACGACATTTACTTTCCCTAGATGGTATTTGACTGGAAAATCATAGTCCTTAATATACTCCATCCATCTTCTCTGTCTCATGTTCAATTCCTTCTAAGAGAGCAAATACTGTAAGCTACAATGATCCGAGTGAACTTCAAATTTTTCTCCATATAAATAATGTCTCCACATCTTTAGGGCAAATACAACTGCTGCAAATTCTAAGTCATGTGTCGCATAATTCTTCTCATGCTCCTTCAACTGCCTTGGGCCATACACTATGACTTTGCCATCCTCCATTAGCACACATCCAAGTCCCACGGTCGAAGCATCCGTATAGACTACAAAATTACCACTGCCTGAAGGTAAGGTGAGAACTGGAGCTATGGTTAATCTTTTCTTCAATTCTTCAAAACTTGTTTCACACTATTCTGTCCACACGAATGGCATGTTCTTCCAGGTTAGTTTGGTTAAAGGTGCTGCAATAGATGAAAATCCCTGCACAAACCTTTTGTAGTAGCCCGCTAAGCCCAGAAAACTCCTGATTTCGGTTACATTCTTTGGCCTCTCCCAAGTAATGACTGCTTCTATCTTTGCTGGATCAACTGCCAAACCTTCTTTGGAAATAATATGATAGAGGAAAGAAACTTGTGTCAGCCAAAAATCACATTTCTCGAGCTTTGCATACAACTGGTTGTCCCTTAACAATCGCAGCGATGTCCTCAAGTGTTGCTCATTCTCTTCTCTAGACTTGGAATATACTAGTATGTCATCAATGAAGACAGCGGTGAACTAGTCCAAGTAAGGTGCAAAGATCTTGTTCATTAGAGCCATAAACACTGCTGGTGCGTTCATCAGTCCAAAGGGCATTACTAAAAATTCATAGTGCCGGTATCTGGTCCTGAAGGCTGTCTTTGGTACATCTAATTCTCTTACCCTCAGTTGATAATACCCGGACCTCAAGTCTATCTTTGAAAAATACTCTGCTCCCTGCAATTGATCAAATAGCTCATCTATTCTTGGCAATGGGTACTTGTTCTTAATGGTCACTTGATTTAGTCTTCTATAATCATGCACATTCTCAAGCTTCCATCTTTCTTCTTGATAAATAACACCGGAGCTCCCCACGGTGATATGCTTGGTCTGATAAAACCTTTCTTCAATAACTCTTGCAACTATAATTTTAATTCACCCAATTCTGTCGAAGCCATTCTATACGGTGTTATTTCACCCCTGATGATGCTCCATCCAACTTGAAGGAAATAGTTTTGTCAAAACAATCCATACTAGCATGATGTCCAGACAACCAATCCATCCCCAAAATGACATCGAAGTCATGCATGTTTAACAGGATAAGGTCTGCTGGGAATGTAACATCATCTATCTTAACTGTGCAACTAGGATAATATGTGCTACAAACAACTTGTTTCCCTACTAGTGTTGTGACAGTTAGAATAAAGTCTAGTTCTCTAACAGGCACATCAATCAATTTAGCGAACATGGGAGATAAAAATGAATGTGTGGATCCAGGATCAAACAATACTTTAGCTTCTATCCCACAAATAAAAAGTATACCTTCAACTACGTTGCCCGCTGCATCCACGTCTACTTGATTCAGATGATACATACGTCCTTGTTGTTGATGTCAGTTTCTGTTCTGCTTCTGTCTCCCTTATTGCGCATTCCTGTTCTACTGAGGTGGACAGGCAATTTGATTCTGAGGTTGTTGATGGGGCTGCTGTTTTTGGTTCTGCTGCTGTGGCTGCCTGGGCTGGTTAGGAGCTGCTTGCTAATTCTGCTGAGGTGGCCTGTTGTCCTGGTTCCTATTGTTTGGACAATCTTTCATCAAATGAACTGTATGGCCACACCTAAAGCATCCACTCGTGCCTCTATAACATAGGTGGGAAGGATGGTTCTTGCCACAGTACTCACATCCACCTTGCCTTTGGGTGTTTTGATTTGGCCTCGACTTCATGCCTTGATAGGGCTTTTCTCCTTGCTGTTGTTGAGGTTTCCTCTGAACATCCTTAATAATCTTGTTATTGATGTTTTTAAATTTAGATGCTCGCTTGACTGCCTCTTGGAATGTGGCCGATAGGACAATGCCTGAAGCATCTCTTTCAATAATAGGGTTAAGTCCTTCCAAGAATTTGATAATCTTTTTCTCCTCGGTATCGACGAGCTCTGGTGCATACCGTGACAGTCTCTCAAACTTTATAACATATTCGAGGACTGTCATGTCTCTTTGTGTGAGAAACTGGAACTCCACCGCCATTTGTCTCTTGACATAAGTGGGCACATACTTCTCAGTGAACTACTCCTTGAAAGTAGCACATGCAACATCATTAGCAATGTCCTGATATAGTGCGATAATATGGTTCGAGTATCCTATTCACTTCCATGAAGTCTTATAGGAGCAATACTCCTCAATTGATCATCATTAAGGCACAGAAAAAGCACTCTGAACTGTGCCCAGGTTCGTGAAACTCTATGCAATATAGATCTGAAATCCCTTGATAGGGACGTCCATGGCTGTTTTTTACTCAGCAAAACAGATTGCAGAAATCTATTTTGGGCAGCGCAAATCAGCCTTAATATTCGCATAATAGCGCCATGAAATCATGATCAACAAGTGTAAAATAAAAGGAGATGAAAGAGGACTATTACCTTGCTGTTATGAAGACTTCAAATCTCTGAAAACAAAGCTCCAAGGGACTGATTCTTGACCTGCAATCAGCAATATGTGTTGCTGGAATTTTCTGCAGTATTTTTTCTTTTGATCTTCTCCTCTATTCCACAACCCAATCTGATTGGCTATGATTGTGGGATCAAACTATGGAATCCTTAAGAGGTTTTTCTGAATTATAATTTGTGGAAAAGCCCAGACTGATTTTCTCTCTTCAAGGAAGAAAGAAACAACTAGCAATGGGCGTGAAACAAGTTGTGGACAGCCAAAGGGTGTTGCACGCCTAGGGCCTCTCTTCCTCACTCATCTATTTTTCTCAACCTCCTTGGACGTCCAAAAGGGAGATTAATATGGATGGTCTCTTTCCCTCTAAGTACTTTCCAATTAGAAATAGGAAACTAAGAGGACCATCCCATAAAATTAGCAACCAGCTACCTTAGGTGTGCAACACCTTCTAATATTAGTTTCTAAAACAATTAGGAAACTTTTACCATAGGAATCCTTACCCAATGAGGAGTCCAACCTTCCAAGTAAAGATTCTTACTAAAGATTGGAAACCTCACACAAGCGACCCCCTTCTATGGCTGGCCCACAAGATAGAAAAACACACCATGGCCCACAAGTCAATAATTTAGCTAGAGTTAAATTCATGTATGCCTTCAAAAGCCTATTTGAATTTAAACTCAAAATTATTTTTTCACAAAAAATAATTCAACCACATATCATCTAATCAAATTAGGAAACCATGCCAATATAGGAAAGTGGCTAGAGAAGGGACCAAAAGACATATTTGCCCTTGACTCCCAAAATGACCAAAATGTCCATGCTCACCCCATAGTAACATTAAGATCATTTTAACCCTAACTCATTCCATTAAAGAGTTATGGTTGCACTCTAGGGACAAATATTAAATATGAATTAAGCTCGTCAGGAAATGACATTCGTCTTCGACCTACTAAGTGAAATGACCGAAATGCCCCTCTATGTAACATCCATAATCAAGTCAGGTTATCCGATGTACTATCAACCTTCTCGATTATATCTCAACCTTAGAACTTCATATCCTTGACTTAATCATCATCCGAATATCATTCTCTTGGTCCAGGGAGCGAACCACAAGTTCAATATCCATATGGAACATCCATATACTAAGATCTTAGATTTTGATGATTAATTGGATAATTCTAAGGGGACGATCACTCCATCACAAAATGGCATAGATTCTTTATTGCATCTGCACGTCCTAACTAATCAAGCCCGAGTACCGAAAACACAGAGCTGTCGACCCATGAACAGGATCTCACCCATAGTGAATTAAATCACAAGAACTTGACTTCGTCAGTTCATCCACATATGCTTAAGATTAAGAGCACTGGTCACTCAGTAGCATAAGATGACTTGATCTCTCTCAGTGATAGTACCATTTTAGAGATCACACCTACAATGGTCCTGTTCAATGTATGACACTTGCACTAATGAGATAAATCCGGAAAAGCTTCCCGTGACTATGGTAAGTCACCCTGAATACAGGAGAGTATCTCACTATAACTTATACCAATATGAAGTGCCCAACTCCATCTCTCAGTTATGAACCAGTTTATTGTTTCAAGTATCCATGACTCATACCTGTTTGTGTGTAGCCACTACGCACCGAAGTCATTTACTAGAAACAATGGACCTTACACAAACATACATATATACATGCAGTAAGAGAGAAGAATAATTCTAATAAATAACCAGTAAATATCCAGTAACAGAGATGTGAGTGCTGTCAGTGGGCTTTAGGGCATACACAAATCCCAACAAACTCCCACTTGCACTAAAGATCACTATTACTTAAACTAACTCCCATAGACCCAACATGAGAACTAAACACTTTCTTAGTAAGAGTCTTAGTGAAAGGGTCAGCTAAGTTATTTGCTGAGGCAATCTGTTCCACCACTATTTATCCTTCTTGGATGAACTCCTGGATCAAGTGGTACTTTCCCTTAATGTGTTTGCCTTTCTCGTGATTCCTGGGCTCTTTGCACTGTGCTATGGCACTAGTATTGTTGTAGTACATGACAATTGGTTTCTGCACCGCAGGAACAACTCCCAATTCCAGCAGGAATTTTCTGAGCCATACTGCTTCCTTTGCAGCTTCCGCTGCCGCCACATATTCTGCCTCCATGGTAGAATCAGCAGTACAATCTTGCTTGACACTTCTCCACGATATAGCTCCTCCTGACAGAGTAAAAACGTATCCTGAGGTAGACTTGCTGGCATCTCTATCAGACTGGAAATCAGAGTCTGTATACGCCAGAGGCGTTAGATCATCTGCTCGGTAGGTCAGCATATAATCTTTCGTTCTCCGAAGATACTTGAATATATGTTTAACAACTGTCCAATGCACAGGTCCAGGGTTTGACTGATATCTGCTAACCATGCCAACGGCAAAACAAATATCCGGTCTAGTACATAACATTGCATACATGAGGCTTCCAACGGCTGATGCATATGGTACTCTCCTCATACTCTCTATCTCCTTAGGTGTCTTCGGACATTGATCCCGAGATAGTGGTACTCCATGTCTAGAGGGTAATAAACTCGTTTTGGAGTCATGCATATTAAACTTGACCAATATCTTCTCAATATATGAAGATTGGGATAAGGCTAATATCTTATTCTTGTGATCTCGCAAAAGTTTGATCCCAAAGATATAGCTTGCCTCACCCAATTCCTTCATCTGAAATTGAGACGATAACCAAACCTTAGTAGATGACAACATACCTACATCATTTCCAATGAGCAATATGTCATCCACATACAGAACCAAAAATGCAACTGCGTTTCCACTTCCTTTCTTGTACACACATGGTTCATCAACGTTTTGATCAAAGCCAAAAGATTTGATTGCCTGATTAAACTTGATGTTCCATGCTCTAGATGCTTGCTTAAGTCCATAAATGGACTTCTTAAGCTTACAAACCATGTTCTCTTGGCCACTAGCAATGAAACCCTCTGGTTGCATCATATAGATGCATTCGTCAAGACTTCCATTAAGGAAAGCTGTTTTGACATCCATCTGCCATATCTCGTAGTCATAATGACATGCGATGACTAAGAGAATTCTAATGGACTTAAGCATGGCTACTGGTGAGAATGTTTCCTCATAATCGATACCCTCTTTCTGAGTATATCCTTTCGCCACTAGTCTCGCTTTGAAGGTCTCTACCTTCCCATCCACTCCTCTCTTCCTCTTGTAGACCCACTTGCACCCTATGGGTTTAATCCCCTCAGGCGCATCTACAAGATCCCAGACCTGATTGGAATACAAAGAATCCAATTCAGAATTCATCGCTTGTTGCCACATGTCAGCATCCATATCCGTTACTGCTTCATCATAACTAGCAGGATCCTCAACCAGATCCTCGGAGTCTGTCTTAAAAGACACTCCTAGATATCTATCTGGCTATCTAGAAATTCTCCCACTACGACGAGGCTCCAGAGTGTTAAAAGGAATATCCTGTTCATCTACCGCCTTAGGATCTGGTACAGGTGTTGCAGGAGATCCCGGAAGAATCTCCTCTAGGGTATCTTTACAACTTAGCTCTTGATGCATCAGGCAATCATCCTCCAAGTATTTAGCATGAGTGCTGATAAGCACTTTTTGTTCCTTTGGATGATAAAAGATGCCACCTTTCGTTCCCTTAGGATACCCAATGAAATAGCACATTTCTGATCTTGGTTCCAGCTTGGTAGCTTTATCATTTAGTACATAGGCTGGACAACCCCAAATGTGGATATGTCTTAAACTGGGTTTTCGACCTGTCCATATTTCTTGCGGTGTCCTAGGCACTGATTTAGAAGGGACCAGATTTAAAATGTATACTGCTGCTTCTAGGGCATATCCCCAAAAAGATATGGGTAGGGTTGCATGACTCATCATGGACCTTACCATATCAAGAAGGGTACGGTTTCTTCTCTCTGCTACACCATTTTGCTGGGGTGTACCCGGTGTAGTCAACTGAGACACAATCCCATGTTGTGTGAGGTACTCCTTGAACTCACCCAGGGGGTACTCGCCACCCCGATCAGATCGAAGCACTTTGATATGTTTACCTAGTTGTAGCTCCGCCTCAGCCTTGAATTGCTTGAACTTATCAAACGATTCAGACTTGCGTCGCATTAAGTACACATATCCATACCTAGAGTAATCATCAATGAAAGTGATGAAATACTCATAACCTCCTCGAGCTGGTTTGCTCATAGGATCACACACATTAGTGTGAACCAATTCTAGCAATTCCTTCGACCTCAGTCCCTTTGAAGAGAACGACCTTTTGGTCATCTTTCCTTTGAGACATGATTCACACTGAGGCAATGGTTCGAGATCTAATGAACTCAAGGGCCCATCCTCTACCAACTTGTGAATCCGTTTTAGGTTAATATGACCCAAACGCAAGTGCCAAAGATAAGTGTTATTGGTTGAAGATACCTTCCTCTTAAGGGAAGTTGAGCTTTCTAGTTGTACATTATGCAGTGTGGGAGCAGTAGGATATATATAAAATAAGTTGTCATGCATTCTACCGGAACATATAATATTTCCATCTCTACTGATGTCAACACCAGAATGGAAAGAAACTGAATAATTAAATTCAATAAGTCTGGAAACTGAAATTAAATTCTTCCTCATGTCCGGAACATAGAGAACATTATTTAAAACTAATATCCTATCACATGAAAAATGTAAGGTAACTGCTCCCACTGCAATTGTCCAAACTTTAGCTCCAGTTCCAACTCTGAGGGCAAACTCCCCTTTCTCAAGCTTCTGCATTATCTGAAACCCCTGCAATGAATTGCAGATGTGATTAGTGGCTCCAGAGTCTACTATCCACGAATCAGTAGAATCAACCACAAAACAAGTTTCAATGTAGTAGGAAAAAGATATACCTTTCTTAGCAGAGGCCAGGAGCTTGGGACAATCTTTCTTCCAGTGACCTTTAAGGCCGCACTTGAAGCATTTCCCTTTGGGCTTATCACCTGTACCCTTGTCCTTCTTCTTACCAGCATTGCCCTTTTTCTGCCCCTTTCCCTTATCCTGCCTTTTCTTGAACTCCTTCCCTTTCGGGTTCAGTTTAGAAGAAGACTGGGAGAAGTGAGCTTGGGCTTTGGGCTTCATGATAGCCTCTACCGCCTGGAGTTCTTTCATTAACTCTGGAAGAGTCATGTCCATCTTGCTCATGCTGAAATTGAGCTTGAACTGGTTGAAAGAGTCCGGCAGAGTTTCGAGAATCATATCAGTTTGGCTCTCTGCATTAATCTCAGCCCCTAGAATCTCAGCCACATTGAAGCAATCCATCATCTTGAGCATATGCTCTCTGACGGGTGTTCCCTCGGCCATCCTAGTGTTCATGATTGTCCTTATAGCAGCTTGCCTAGCTGGCCTGCTTTTGTCTGCGAACATCTCAGACAAGGACAACATGATGTCAGAAGCTGTGTCCATTTGCTCGTGTTGTGTTTGCAACACGTTGGACATGAAAGCAAGCATGTAGCATTTAGCCATGCTATTCGCTTTCTTCCATTTCCTTTCAGCCTCTTGCCGGTCATCTGTAGAATTATCATTAATCACAGGACAGGGTTCCGACAAGACATACTTGTACTCCTCAGCAGTAAGTACTATGTCAAGATTCCTTTTTCAGTCCACGTAGTTCGAACCAGTAAGTTTGTTTTCACGTAGAATACTCATCAACGGGCTAAAGGAACCACCGGTCATCTTTCTGGATATATAACGGTTTATAATTAGACAGGCAGTATATATGTAACATGTATATGGTGCTTGTAATAAAAGGAAAAACATGCACGGTAAACTTTTTACATTATTAACCCTTATCATAATGTATCAGTGTCTCAACCTCCTCATAGACCCTCCACCGAAGGGATGGCCGAGTCTATAGTCACGTTGAGTAAAGCCTCGCTTATTTGGATTATCACTATCTGGATTTAGCATATCCAGTGTCAGTCCAATCACTGATCATTGATGACAATTTGAGGACCCATGTGTTGAGGTTGTATTGGTTCTGGTCTCCTACCCAACACTTCCAATAACTGCCTTTGTACTTGTGCTAATTCCTCATCTTTCTTAGCCATCTGCTCTTGCAATCTGGTCTGATTCTCGTTGGCTCTCATCTGCTGTTACATCATCATTTCATTTGTTTTCTGCTGCTGTTCCATCATTCTCTGCATAAAATTCTGAAATGGATTATCTCCAGAGGAGCCTGCAGTATTAGCATTGCTAGAAGAAGGATTTGTGTTGGTGTGGTCCCTGCGCGGAGACATTTTGCTGCAAAACCACTTATTAGTACAACAAATATATTAAGAAAACATTCCCAAAATCCCCACGCACTACAAATTAATGAAGATTCTAACGGATCCTCACCACGACCCTATGTTTCTAATGTCTTTTAATTGCCTGACATATTTCTTGCTCTGATACCAACTCCTGTCACGCCCCCGGACCGAGGCCCTGATAATAAAGTCCTTAATCCGGGGGTCGCGGCGCGACGGACTAGAAAATTTCGCCCGCACGCGCTAATTATTTCCCCACAGGATTCCGCGGTGAGGATCCGAGACGATCCATCACAACCAAAGAATTAATTTCACATCAAAATAATGTTATGCGGAAGCATGTAGCAAAATAAAACTCCATATAACACAAGATGAATGTACAAGTTCGATATCAAAAGAGAAATATACACATAGCATAACCAAGGTTAATTACATTTGTGATGACAAAAGTAGTTTAAATTATACAACCCTGACAAAGCCAACAAAGGCTATAAACAAAATTCCCAAAAATAACTGTCACTTTCCCAAAAGAAGTTATCGATGCCCCAAACCAAACGTGACGTCTACATGACATCATTTGGTTGCCACTCGGGCTCCACCTGAGGCCCTACTACCTCCTGCGTGCACTCCGCCTCAAAGGCTGCGGGTCCGACATCTGACACCAAACAAGAGATGTATCAGACACAACGCTCTGGCAGGTGAATAAAACAGATATGATATACAGGTTATGAACATCATGTTTAAAATCATAAGGATGCTGGTAAAAACAAATCATATATAAGGAATAAATCAAATGAATTATTTCAGTGTAAATAAACGAATTTAAATATCTCAAACTAACTGACAAATATTCAAAATATTGGCAAACCACATTTAGCTAAATTCTCCTATTACCGAAGTAATAAGAGCACACAGACAGAAACCGTCGCCATATAGAATGGCCGGAACAAACAGACAGAAACCGTTGCCACTACTCGTGGGACCGGAACAAACAGACAGAAACCGTTGCCACTACTCGTGGGACCGGAACAGAACCGTTGCCATGGCCGGACAAACAGACAGAATCCAAACATCAGTTGGCAAATAGTTTTAAAGATTCCAAGCCGAGTGATCAGCCCAACAAGGTAACCTAAGCTTAGTGGTGTCGATTCAAATCCAAAACAATACAATTCGAATCATTAAACGCAACTCAAACCTGATAAAAGACTACTCTTTATCAAAATAGACAGACAAATTCAGAACAAATCAGATGAGTAGCATTTTCATTGTTTATCAAACATGACAAATTAACCAACTTCGTTTCAAATCAATTTATGAGAAAACATAAAATTTCTCTAACTTGGAATGAGATGATTTGGATGATTGATAAGGTTTGATGGGCTTACCGAGGCCGTCTCAATACACACTTATTGTCTCCATGTCGGTTTATGAGTGAAGAAGTTAGTGTCTCTGAAGGTCACCGACAATTGAGGGCATAAAGTGTATATTAAGATAGAAAATTCCCAGGTAAGTTTACTTCTTTTCCAAACTTCCTCTATGGTTTGAATCAAATAAAAATGATTCGGGCTCAAATTCTTAATTCCCGATACTTAATAAGTCATTAGGGAATTTTCATACTCGAACCGGGCTCAAAACTAGCCTAAACAGCCCAAAAATCCATCAAAATTAGCCTAAACAGCCCAAAAATCCATGCAGGAAATGACCCAGGCCCTGACCCAGGCCCATCTCGAGCAGGCCCAGTTCGCTCAAGCGGGCTGTGACGGAAGCCAGGCCCGCTTGAGCGGGCCCAGGCGCGCTCGAGCGGGCTGGGCCTCTGTCCAGCCCGTGGACAGTCAGCTGGGAGCTGACTGTCTCTCTCCTCTTTTGGTGCAGATTTTTCCTTCTTTTCATCCCTTGGATCCTTACTACTCCCAGTAGCATGTAGAATCTTACTAACTCCATCAAACTCCCTTCAATCATTCATCACATATCAAATAGAAACTCCATCAAACTCCCTTCAATCATCCATCACATATCAAATAGAAAGAAAACATAGTAGCAAAAATTCAAGAACATGAACTAAAGATTTCCAATTGAATTTCCATCCTGGCCAAAACAGAATTTGAAATCTCTACAATCAAATGCAACTTATAATAAGTCACCTTAAACCATTTCTTAAACATAATATGAACCAATTCATTGAAGTTAAATCCTTCCCAAATCTAAGAAATTAAATCCACCAAACATAAGGAAAAAGTTCACTTCATTTGCATGCATTCCAATCTAATTTATTCACTTGCCTGGAACAAATTGGGTCACAAACCACTCTAAGATCTCTCAAACTCAGCAACTCCAATCTACACAAAAGAATCCAAAGAAAACACACTAAAAATCCACAAAATTTTGGAAATCAAGGAAGCTTTTCATGAAGGCTCTTGCATGTATAGTAAAACAATCCTAAAGGGTCTAGAAAATCCAAAATTTCAAGAAGGAAGCCATTGCTAACCTTTGAAGAACTCTAGACAAGAAGAAGAGCTTGGAGAAGATGATGAAATCAGCTGAAATCCCTTGGAAATACTATGGTTGGAAAGCTTGGGAAATGAAGATGAAGATGGTGGACTTCACTCTTCAAGTTGGGCTCAATTCCATTGACATGCAAAGGAGAGAGGATGGGAGAAAAGAGAGAAACTCTCTTAGGTAAGTTGCAGGAAAACTGAATGAATGAAGTGAGGAAGAAAAGATAAAACGTGGGTTTTGAAATGTTTAAATGGGTTGTGGGCCCCAGTGGCCCTGAAAACTTCACATAGCTAGGTCTATCATTTCTGGGTTCCAAATGAAGTTGACGAAGAAGGGAAAAATGATCGTTGAAAAATCTAGTTTTCAAAAATTATATTTTCCTCATGGTTTTCAAATTTCAAAATTTATGCATAGATTTGGGTGTGAAAAGACTGTTTTGTCTTTTTTCTCGAAAAACGCAATTTCTGGGGTTCGAATGCAAACGGAACAAATAGGAAAGTTGCTGGGATTAAAATAACAAATCCAAAAATGTCGAAATCCATATTTTTCAAGAATCAAATAAATCCAATAACCCAAATTCCCACACTAACACGCGTCTTACGGGTCACCCCGTGCCCGTTCAAACCAAACACTACGCTCTCCAAATTCCCCAAAGCTATTCAAAATTCTAACCTAACTAAAAACTCAAGCTAATCATCCTCTAATCCCGCTTAGTGACTAATCACAATTAAAATAACAATAAATTATACTAAACCTGGGTCGGGGTCTGACAATAATAACGCCATGAAATCATGATCAACAAGTGTATAATAAAAGGAGATGAAAGAAGACTATTACCTTGCTGTTATGAAGACTTCAAATCTCTGAAAACAAAGCTCCAAGGGACTGATTCTTGACCTGCAATCAACAATATGTGTTGCTGGAATTTTCTGCAGTATTTTTTCTTTTGATCTTCTCCTCTATTCCACAACCCAATCTGATTGGCTATGATTGTGGGATCAAACTATGGAATCCTTAAGAGGCTTTTCTGAATTATAATTTGTGGAAAAACCCAGACTGATTTTCTCTCTTCAAGGAAGAAAGAAACAACTAGCAATGGGCGTGAAACAAGTTGTGGACAGCCAAAGGGTGTTGCATGCCTAGGGCCTCTCTTCCTCACTCATCTATTTTTCTCAACCTCCTTGGACGTCCAAAAGGGAGATTAATATGGATGGTCTCTTTCCCTCTAAGTACTTTCCAATTAGAAATAGGAAACTAAGAGGATCATCCCATAAAATTAGCAACCAGCTACCTTAGGTGTGCAACACCTTCTAATATTAGTTTCTAAAACAATTGGGAAACTTTTACTATAGGAATCCTTACCCAATGAGGAGTCCAACCTTCCAAGTAAAGATTCTTACTAAAGATTGGAAACCTCACACAAGGGACCCCCTTTTATGGCTGGCCCACAAGATAGAAAAACACACCATGGCCCACAAGTCAATAATTTAGCTAGAGTTAAATTCATGTATGCCTTCAAAAGCCTATTTGAATTTAAACTCAAAATTATTTTTTCACAAAAAATAATTCAACCACATATCATCTAATCAAATTAGGAAACCATGCCAATATAGGAAAGTGGCTAGAAAAGGGACCAAAAGACATATTTGCCCTTGGCTCCCAAAATGACCAAAATGTCCATGCTAACCCCATAGCAACATTAAGATCATTTTAACCCTAAGTCATTCCACTAAAGAGTTATGGTTGCACTCCAGGGACAAATATTAAATATGAATTAAGCTCGTCAGGAAATGACATTCGTCTTCGACCTACTAAGTGAAATGACCGAAATGCCCCTCTATGTAACATCCATAATCAAGTCAGGTTATCCGATGTACTATCAACCTTCTCGATTATATCTCAACCTTAGAACTTCATATCCTTGACTTAATCATCATCCGGATATCATTTTCTTGGTCCAGGGAGCGACCCACAAGTTCAATATCCATATGGAACATCCATATGCTAAGATCTTAGAATTTGATGATTAATTGGATAATTCTAAGGGGACGAGCCCTCCATCACAAGATGGCATAGATTCTTTATTGCATCTGCACTTCCTAACTAATCAAGCCAGAGTACCCAAAACACAGAGCTGTCGACCCATGAACAGGATCTCACCCATAGTGAATTAAAGCACAAGAACTTGACTTCGTCAGTTCATCCACATATGCTCTAGATTAAGAGCACTGGTCACTCAGTAGCATAAGATGACTTGATCTCTCTCAGTGATAGTACCATTTTAGAGATCACACCTACAATGGTGCTGTTCAACGCATGACACATGCACTAATGAGATAAATCCAGAAAAGCTTCCCGTGACTAAGGTAAGTCACCCTGAATACAGGAGAGTATCTCACTATAACTTATACCAATATGAAGTGCCCAACTCCATCTCTTAGTTATGAACCAGTTTATTGTTTCAAGTATCCATGACTCATACCTATCTGTGTGTAGCCACTACACATCGAAGTCATTTACTAGAAACAATGAACCTTACACAAACATACATATATACATGCAGTAAGAGAGAAGAATAATTCTAATAAATAACCAGTAAATATCCAGTAACAGAGATGTGAGTGCTGTCAGTGGGCTTTAGGGCATACACAAATCTCAACAGTTCGCTCAAGCGGATGAAGGTTCGCTTGAGCGGATCCTCCTAGAACTTCCTTCGTTCGAGCCACCAAAACGTTCACTTATGATTTATCATTCCCGAAAATACTGAAATTTCAATTATAACATTTTGCTAGTCCCGATATGCACCTCCCGCTTGAAATGATGTTGTATCTTCAAGCACCCCGTCTCGCCCGCTTATATAAGTGCATCAGATGTATTTTGTACATGCTCTGTTTTATGTCATTTGACCTATAAGTCGGTACCACTAAGCTTGGATAACCTTATTGGTCTGATCCACCTACTTAGAGATTCACCTCCCGCCCCGCCAGCTGCAGTTTGGATCTTGCTACCCGGTTATTACCGTCGTCTTGTCCCGATGCCGCAAATTGCTACTGTGGTTCCCGCTGCCCGGTTCTCTACCGTGGTCATGTCCTGTATTACTATGTATATGTATATGTAAATTTTATTCTACCTCCTCACCTCGGTGACTGAGGTCAACATCCTGATATGCTCATGTCACTTCAGTGATAGAGGACTTAGCTTCGTGTGGTTGTCATATTGTTTGTTTCCCGGTTTCCTTGGATACCTCACTTGTTTTATATTGCATTTATGTTTTGAATAAATGATTCTCTTGTTTTGTGAAAGTTATTGTTTTAACAAGATTAAATGTTTTCCATGGTAATTTCAATTATTGTTATGTCTTTTCACTCACCTGCCAAACCGTCGTGTTTGACCCTTTGCTTTGGTACTTAGGTCCCGTTGTTGGTTACCCCGACGGGCAGCATGAGGAGGCGGTCAAAGAACCGCAGCATCTAGTTGAGTGGCACGCCGATCATGTCACTTAGACATTCGGTTGCCCGAGTTGCGTAATATTTTGGGTTGGGACTAACCATTCTTTTGGGGATTTGATACTTTGTTTATATTGGCCTTTATTGGGAAATGTAATTAAATGATCTTGATGTAAACTTTAACTTACCTTTGGGAATAGTTAATGATCATTGCTCATTTTGATACTGGTTATAAAGATGTTATCAATCATACAATCTTGGACATGAATGTATGAATTAGATTTGCTACACGCTTTTGCACTTAAAAGAAATATTCATGTTGTTGTTATATCCTCACCGCGGATACCTGTGGGAAATCGCATATATGAGTGGCACCTTTTATTTGACTCATATACGTTTTTTATTATAATAAATTTATAGTTTGGTTGTTTTCATCATTCAACATTACATTAGTCCCGATCCCGGATTAGGCCTGCCCGCTTGGGGACTCGGTCCGGGGTCACGACAGACTGGTATCAGAGCAAGACATGTTTAAGGCAATTAAAAGAAACTAGAAATCCTAAGCATGTGGTGAGGATTCGTTAGAATTTTTGTTAGTAAGTATCGTGTGAGCAATGTGTGACCCTTTATTTATTATCTTGTGCTAACAATTTGTTTTGTAGCATTATGCCACCTCGTAAAAGGCCACTAAACGGCGATCCCACAGCGAGTAACAGTGAGCATACAGGGTCAGTCCAAGAAGATATTCCTGACAATGCCATGCAAAATTAGTTCCAACAGATGATGCAAGCCATGTTAGATCAACAACATCAGGCAAATGAGAATCAAGCCAGATTGCAAGAACAGATGCTGAAGAAAGATGAAGATCATGCCAGCGAGTTGGCAGATATGCAAAGGCAATTGTAAGAAGTTTTGCAAAGAAGGCCCGAACCAGTTCAACATCAACCTGCTATTGTCATCAATCAGAGGCAACATGATCCTAATGCACTAATTGAACGGTTCAGAAAGAGAGGCCCAAAGGAGTTTCTTGGATTAGAGGACCCATTAGCTGCAGATGACTTGTGAGACCCCGACCCGAGAGACCACGATTAGTGTTATTGAGCCGTGTTTTAGCTTTAAGTGTGTTTAGTGGATTTTAATTAAGTTGGGAATAGAATAGCCTTTGTTATAGCTTTGGGGAATTTCGAGTGCTTTTGTGATTAGTGGGGCCCTTTGGGGGTTCCTTTTATGACTTTACGTTTACTTGGGGGATTATCCGAGATTTCCATTGATTTGTATTTTTATCCCGTTTTACTAATCTTGTTAATCTCTTCAACTTTCATGTTGATCCCGTTCCCGTCCCGAATCCCGAAACCTGACTTTTCTCTATCCAAGGGCAAAATAGTCTTTTTACACTAAATCTGTACCCAATGTTTGATATTCCCGAAACCTGCGAAACATATACGTTTTGGAAACTAGAAATTTCGACGATCACTTTCCTCTTCTTCGTTGAATTCATTCGAAGCCCCGAAAGCCATGATTTCAGCCTTGCAAGATTTTAAGTGGTGGTGCCCACTCCCCACTTGCTTTATAAAGAACCCTTCTTCCTCATTCTCCATTTCCAGCACAACAAGAGCTCAACCTAGGGTTTACTCCCTTTCTCTTCTTCTTCTTGCTTTCCATCACTCAATCTCCCACCAAACTTGCACCAATATCAAAATGGATTCCACCATTCTCTTCCTCTTGATGTCATTTTTGAAGAAAACCTCCATTTTCAAGGTCCCCATTGAGCTTGTCTTGCCTATTTGGAGAACCTACAAGTAAGAAATCCCCTCCATCTTCTAGATTTGTGTTCTTATGACTCTAGAGGAGCTTCACCTCCATTATTGGAAGCTCTCTTTTTCTATTTCCTTGTTTCGACCCTTTTAGGGTTTGTTTTGGGGGTTTTTGTATAGCTTTGGAGCTTGGCTTGGAGAGAGTGTTGGAAGCTTGATTTTCTTGATTAGAGACCTTGAGGCAAGTGGATGATTTGATATTTTGAGCTTTGAATGGTTTTCATGAAATGCATCAATGACTTTATTGTATATTTCATGTTATTTTTAACTTACAAGATTTTGAAATAAATGCATATAAATGAGTTGGTTAGCTAATAACTAAATGAGATATTGCATTGATGACCTTCCATTTATTACTTGTTTTGGTATAGATGACTCTTAGTGATTATGGATTTTCTCTCCTCCTTGTGGTTGAATGTGATTAAGAAGGTTCCTCATTTAATGCTTATGGAAGTTTTGATGTGGAGGAAGTGTTGAATGCTGAAATTGAAGGAGCACTTTAGCTCATTTTATTGCAGGAAGATAAATGGGAAATAAGAGAAATGGTTTGAGGGAGAAATGGGCTCAAAATCTGGACACGGTGGGGTTTTTCCACACCTGGAGGTCAGCCAGCGGTCACTTGTCGGCTAGCCGCCTGGTGACCGGTGGCTGACCGCTAGCTGACCGAACCATCGCGGTCACATTTCCAGAGAGCACAACTTCGCCCAGAATCCGCTGTCAGCCCCACGGTTAGCCAGCGGCTAACCGCCCACTAATCGTGTTGTCACTGTTACTTTTCTAGTAGCTACCTAGAATCCGCGGTCAGCCTCGCTGTTAGCCAGCAGCTAGCTGCCGAACCCATCGACGGCTAACCACCAGCTGACAGAAATTACACAGATATTCTGAAACAAAGAGAAACGAATATGATTCTATTCCAATCATTTGTGCACCCTTTGTGAGACCCCGACTCGAGAGGCCCAGATTAGTGTTTGAGCTGTGTTTAGCTCTAAGTGTGTTTTGTGGTTAAGTTGGGATTAGAACAGCTTTGTTATAGCTTTGGGATATTTTGAGTGTCTTGGTTTTAGTGTGGGGCCCTTTGGGGGTTCCCTGTTTATGGCTTTTCGTGTACTTGAGGTTTTATCTTGGTTTTCTCGATTTGTATTTTATCCCGATTTACTTGTTTTGTTAATACCTTCAACTTTCATGTTGATCCCGTTCCCGTCCCGAACCCCGAAACTTGACTTTTCTAGCTTCAAGGGCAAAATAGTCTTTTCACACTAAATCTGTACCGGATTATTGTTATTCCCAAAACCCGTGAAACATATACTTTTTGGAAACTAGATATTTCGACGATCATTTCTTCCTTCTTCGTCGATTTCATCCGAAGTCCCGAAAACCACTATTTCAGCCTTTCAAAGTTCTTAAGTGGTGGAGCCCATTTTCATTGATTATAAGAGAACCCATCTCTTCTTTCCCTTCTCCATTTTCCAGCACAACTGAGCCTAGGGTTTCTTGCACCCTTTTCTTCTTCTTCTTGGCTTCTCCATCATCAAGAGACAACCAATCTTGCACCAACATCTAATAGGACTCCATCATCTTCTTCACAACTTCAAGAGCTTCCTATTGGTACCATTTTTGAAGAAATCCCATCTCCACAAGATCCTCTTTTGGCTTGCTTTGCTCATTTGGAGAACCTATTGGTAAGATCTCTCCCTAATCTTCTAGATTCATGTTCTTTTGGTTCTTGAGAAGCTACATTTTCATTCTTGAAAGCTCTCTCTTCTTATTGCTTGTTTTGACCCATTTTAGGGTTTGTTTTTGGGGGTTTTTGTAGAGTTTGTGATCTTGACTTGCAAGTGTGATTAGAGCTGGTTTTTCCTTGATTAAAGACCCAAGGCAAGTGGATGATTTGATCCTTGTACATTTGAATGAGATTTGATAAAAATGCATTATGATTTCATCAAGTATTTTGTGATATTAATGGCTTGTTTAAACTTGAAATAAATGCACATTTGAGAGTCTTGATAGCTTGTTTTATCCATGTATTAGATTGCTAAACATGTTTGAAAGAATGTAGAAAAGAATGGAAGAAATGAAGAGACCACTACACTGCTGTAACAGAACATGGGTTCTGTTACACAGTGTACGCAGTCGACCGGCCAAGAGACGCGGTCGACCGGCGACACTGGAACAGGCCCCCCTGTTGGGCAACCTGCTGAACTGCGGGAGTCTCAGTTCTGCAGAGCACGCGGTCGACCGGCCTAGGGCGCGGTCGACCGGCGACACAGAGGTCAGGCTCCAGAGAGCCTGACCAAAAGACTATTCACCCATTTAATTTACAACTCCCGGTCGACCTGGCCCATGGCCGGTCGACCGAGCCCCTGTGTACGCGGTCGACCGGCCATGGGCCAGGTCGACCGGCCCAACTGGAAAAACTGTTGTAAAAGGGACTTTTGGCCCTTTGTTAGATGGACTTTAAATGGACTTTTGCCCTATGATTAGATGGACTTTAAGTGGAACTTAGTGACCCTTTTGTGGACCCGTTCGACTTCTTGCGAGGATGATTGAACCGACATTTCCTCACGGTTAATCCGGTTGTATCGGTACTTAATCTAATTCAATCTTGAATGGTACGGAGCGACGGGATATCCTTTCTTTTATCTAAACGCGAAATTGGTTTGTTTGGATATTGCGAATCCGTTTTCCTTTCGATGACTGAGTAGGTTGGAAGGTACTACTAGATTAACGTTGTGCTTAGGTTCCCCTCTCTATTATGTTTCGTTTATTTAAAATTCGATTAGGGTTTGAATCCCTAAGGTGCATAAAGAGCCCGGAATGTCTCTAAACTCAAGGAGTACCAAGTAATCATTACAATCGACATACGGGGTTCTTATTCACTTGATTTATATTGAATCCCGATAATAGCCCGTATTTCTTGAATTATGATTTGTCTTGAATCCCGATGATAGCCCGTATTTCTCGAATATTGATTTAGCATTCCCGAAAGTATTGAAAGTGTATTTTAGCATTTTGCTAGCCCGTTTTTACATGCCCGAATGAAATGAAATTAGTGCTTTTGAGCACCCCATCCCGCCCGTTTATTTAAGTGCATTACATATGATTTGTACATGTCTCGTTTTACATGATTTGACCTATGAGTCGGCACCACTAAGCTTGGCTTTCCTTGCCGGTTTGATCCACCGACTTGGAGACCCCTTCCCGTCCCGCCAGCTGCAGTTTGGATCCCGTTGCCCGGTTATTACCGTGGTCTTGTCCCGATGCCGCAGAATGCTACTGTGGTCCCCGATGCCCGGTTCGCTACCGTGGTCATGTCCCGTATTGTATTATATTATGTATATGTTGCTTATGTTGCATCTCCTCACTTCGGTGACTGAGACAACATCCCGATATGCTCATGTCACTTCGGTGATAGAGGACTTAGCTATGTGTGGTTGCCATCTTGCTCGTTTCCCGTTTCATTGGATACCTTACATGTTTTATATTGCATACGTATTTGAACAGATGTTTCTCTTGTTTGATTAAACTAATGTTTTGACAGGTTTAAATGTTTTCTAACGTATTTTCCTTACTGTTATGCCTTTTCACCTGCTTGCCAAACCGTCGTGTTTGACCCACTATTTTGGTACTCAGGTTCAGTTTCCCCGCCCCGAGCTGAGAGTGTTGGCCGTGGAGCCATGAGTTGCAGGTTGTCTTGTCGGCTATGTCATGTAGACATTGTGCTTGACATCGGAGTTTCGTCACATTTGGGTAGTGGATATTAGTTTGTTATTGTACGGCTTTTATTAGCCTTTCTTGGGATTGTAATTAATTCACATTGATACTTGTAACTTGAACATATATGGAAATGTAATATCCTGTTACCGTTAGCTCTGTATTTTCTTTATGTTGGTTTATTCCAGTCTGATATGGTTTATAAAATGATGGCTTTATGCTAGGGGTTCTATGCGACGCGGAATCCGACGTTGTCCACGGACTCCGGGTCGCATTGCCACAAAAGCTTCCGCAGAAATATTCAGAGAGTGTTGTGATTTTGGATCCTCACACACGCGGATCTTGGGAGAAATACAATCATCCCTCACCTCCCCAAACTCTCCCACCCCCTCGGTCGGGATCCGGGTTTTGGGTCGTGACACCCTTCTAGAGAATGATGAGGACTGTTCAACTAGAGGTATGTATGGAGTCCGTTTGAGAAAGAATCCATAACACAAAGATTCATTTGAAGCCTTAAGAAAATCCTTAGGTGTATAAAGAGCCTCGAATGTCTCCAAACTCAACGAGTACCAATTTATATTGAAATTGACATACGGGACCCTTATTCACCTTGATTAGTTTTGAATTCCGATACTTGTCCCGAAAATTATGAATTATGATTTATCATTCCCGAAAGCATTGAAACCGTATTGTAGCATTTTGCTAGTCCCGATAAGCACTTCCCGTTTGAAATGATATTTGTGCCTTTGAGCACCCCGTCCCGCCCGTTATATGAGTGCATCATATGTATTTCGTACTTATCTTGATTTCTGTTATTTGACCTATGAGTCGGCACCACTAAGCTTGGATAACCTTGTTGGTCAGATCCACTGACTTGGAGATCCCCCTCCCGTCCCGCCAGCTGCAGTTTGGATCCTGCTACCTGATTATTATCGTGGTCTTGTCCCGATGCCGCAGATTGCTACTGTGGTTCCCGATGCCTGGTTCGTTACTGTGGTCATGTCCCGTATTATTATTATGTATATGTATATGTTACTTATGTTGCATCTCCTTACTTCGGTGACTTAGGTCAACATCCCGATATGCTCATGTCACTTCAGTGATAGAGGACTTAGCTTTGTGTGGTTGTCATCTTAATTGTTTCCCGATTCCTTGAATACCTTTACATGCTTTTACAAATGTTTTTAATGAAAACTTTATTTGCCAGATCTCTATGTTTACCGATGCTTTAAATGAATACCCGATTTGTCAAATATCCATGCTTTTGCAGGTTTTGCAATTGGATACATGTTTTGTCAAAAATCCATGTTTTACACCCGTTTTACATAAATACAGGATTCATCAGATTTCCATGACTTTCCACCCATTTTAATTATATGCAGCATTTGATCTAATAACATGATTTATCACATGTTTTACTTTTCTATACATTTATTGTCTTTTCACCCACCTGCTAGACCATCGTGTCTGACCCACTATTTTGGTACTCAGGTTCAGTTTTCTCCCGCCCCGAGCTGAGAGCTTTTGTTGGCTGTGGAGACATGAGTTTGCAGGTTGTTTTGTCGGCTATGTCATGTGGACATTGTGCTTGACATCGGAGCTACGTCACATTTGGGTAGTGGTTATTAGTTGTCATTGTATGGCTTCTCTTAGCCTTTTCTTAGGATTGTTAATTAATGTACATTGATAACTTGTAACTTGAACATATATGGGAATGTAATATCCTATTACTGTTAGCTCTGTACTTTATTGTGTTGATTTATTCCAGTCTAATATGGTTCTTGATATGATACCTTTATGCTAGCGGCTGAGTGCGACGCAGAATCCGATGGCCATGGACTCCGGGTCGCAATCCCATGAAAGCTTCCGCAAAATATTTAGAGTGTGTTGAAATTTGTGATCCTCACACACGCGGATCTTGGGAGAAACATGATTATTACTTACTTTCCAATTCACGCTCCCCGAGGTCGGGCCGCTGTTAGGGTCCGAGTTTGGGGGCGTGACATGACTGGTTAGAGCATACCGAAAATATCTTCGAGATTTTCCAATGCACCGGAGGAGAGCAAGTCAAGCTTGCAACATCTCTCTTTACCGGTTCAGCGGATATTTGGTGGAAGACCATCAGGGAAGAGTACAGACATATGTCAGATACAATAGCTTGGGTTAGCTTCAAAAGGCAGTTTGGGGGATAAGTATGTACCCACCCACATCAAGAGGCAGAAAGCAGTTAAATTCCAGCAGCTTGTCCAAGGAAATATTACAGTCCTCGAATACCTCACTAAATTCGAGAGATTGTTAAGATATGCTCTAGAGCTAGTGGATACAGTGGAGAAGAAGATTGCAAAGTTCCTCGAAGGACTGAATCCCATCATTGAGAGGGATGCTACGGGGGTTGTACCACCTACAACCTTCAAAGAGGCAGTCAAGAGGGCTTATAAGTTTGAGAATTTCCACAACAAGATCCTTAAACTTCAAGGCAAAGGGCAACCCCATTAACAGAACAACCAGCAGAGAAACCAGCAGCATAAGAGACAGAGGCAAGATCATAATGTACAGAACCAAGTGGTATGTATCCACTGTGGTAAGAACCATGAGAGTGCTCAATGTTGTACCATCACAGGGGCATGCTTCAGATGTGGTTCTATGAACCATCGGATGAGAGACTGTCCAAGACAGAATAGACAGAATCGGCAGCAGCAGGGAGCCCAGCGTCCAGCACCACCTCAAAATGTAGTGGTTCTGCAGAACCAAGCAAGACTCCTTCAACAACAAGCACCACAACAGCAGTATAGACCCCATCGGCAACAACAGCAGCAAGCCCGTCAACAAGGGCAAAATCAGAATCAGAATCAGCGTCCACAGCAGCAGAGCATAAATGCACAGCAAGGCAGGCCACAACAGGCTCAGAACAGGCCACACCAGCGGGGACAGGTCTATGCAGTCAACAGGGCTGATGTAGAGGCAACAGGAGATGTTGTGGAAGGTACATTTCTCGTTTGTGGATTTCAAGCTAAGGTTTTATTTGACCCTGGCTCTACTCACTCTTTTATCTCTTCAAAATTTGCAAAGATGGTTGATATGCATGCTAGAGATTTGGATTTTATTTTGATTGTGGCTACCCCAATAGGTAAAGAAGTTATATCTAGGACTTTTTACCCTAGTTGTTCAGTCATGATAGGAGAGATAGAGTTACCGGCAAATCTCATTTTATTGGAGATGTATGATTTTGAGGTCATCGTATGGATGGATTGGTTAGAATGGTACCATGCTACAATGGATTGTTTCCATAAGACCCTCACCTTTAAATTAGAAGAGACACCGGCAGGGGTATTGTTTAGAGGAGACAGGAGTAATCCTAGTACATGATTTATTTCAGCATTGAAGGCTGATAGACTTCTATAAAGTGGATGTGAGGCCTATTTGGAGTTTATCACGGAGGATAAACGGTCCCAAGGGGTGGAGGAGATCTCAATTGTTTAGGAATTCCCGGATGTTTTTCTGGAGGAGAACCTAGGTTTGCCACCCATTAGAGAGATAGACTTCACTATCGAGCTATTATCAGGGACAGCTTCGATCTCTATCGCACATTATAGAATGGCTCGACGGAATTGAGAGAGTTGAAGACACAATTGCAAGAATTGTTAGACAAATGTTTTGTTAGACCTAGTGTTTTGCTGTGGGGAACTCCAGTGTTGTTCGTCAAGAAGAAAGATGGCTCAATGATGATGCGTATTGACTACCGGAGATTGAACCAAGTAACCATCAAGAACAAGTATCCATTGTCAAGGATAGATGAACTGTTTGATCAGATACAAGGTGCATCATATTTTTCGAAGTTTAGGCACATTATCTCCAGAGAAGGATTGTCAGTGGATCCATCCAAGATTGAGGCAGTGGTACAGTGGGAAAGACCGAAGAATGTGTCGGAAATCAGAAGTTTTCTAGGATTGGCAGGCTACTATAGGAGGTTTCTGCAAGGATTTTCGTCGATTGCGTCACCATTGACAAAGTTGACAAGGAAAAATATACCTTATGTGTGGTCGGATAAGTGTGAAGATAGTTTCCAAGAGCTGAAGAAGAAATTAACCACAGCACCAGTCCTTACCTTGCCATCTGGAAGTGGCGGTTTCACCATTTTTACCGATACTTAGTTGCGTGTTGATGCAAGATGGAAAAGTGATAGCCTATGGATCCCGGCAGTTAAAAAATCATCAGAAGAACTGTCAGACCCCGACCCAGATTTAATATAATTTTTTATTATTTTAACTGTGATTAGTCACTAGGCGGGATTAGAGGACGATTGGCTTGAGTTTCTAGTTAGATTAGAATTTTGAATAGCTTTGGGGAATTTTGATAGCGTTGTGTTTGGTTTGACCAGGCACTGGGTGGCCCGTGAGACGCGTGTTAGTGTGGGAATTTGATTTATTGGATTTATTTGACTTTTGAAAAATGTGGATTTCGATATTTTTTGAACTTGTCATTTTAATCCCAGCAACTTTCATGTTTGTTCTGTTTACATTCGAACTCGCGTTTTTCGAGAAAAATGGGAAATCAGTCTTTTCACACACAAGTCTGTGCATAAATTTCGAAATTTTATAATCATGGGGAAAATATACTTTTTGAAAACTAGATTTTTCAATGATCATTTTTCTCTTCTTCGTCAACTTCATTCGGGACCCACAAATGATAGATCCAGCCATATGAAATTTTCAGGGCCAATGGGGCCCACTTCCTCAACTTAAAACCACGTTGGGTTCCCTTCTCCCTTTCTTCTTCTGCAACTAAACCTAAGAAGGAGCTCTTTCTCTTTTCTCCCATCTTCTCTCCTCTTACATGTATAACAAACCCACCTACATTGAGAAACAAATTCCACCAATCTCTTCCCCACCTTCCAAGCTTCCCATTGATAGTGTTTGAGGAGGATTTCAACTGAAACCCACCTCTTCTTCTTGTTTAGAGCTGTAAGAAGGTTAGCATTGGTTTCTTTCTTGAATTTCTGGTTTTAAGGGACCATTAGAGCCCTTTCTTCATGCATGCAAAGGAGTTCTTTGAGAACCCCTTTTTAATTTCGAATTTGGTGAAATTTTAGTGGTTTTCCATGGGGTTTTGGTGTAGGTTTGGAGTTGAGCTGAGCAAGGAGTTGTTAGTGTGTTTTGAGACCCTTTTTGGACCTGAGACAAGTGAATAATCAACTCTTTGAATGCATGAAATTCTAAGCCTTTGAATTCCTACTATTCTATTTATGATGAACTTTGAAAATTTTGATGTATAAAGTATATAGTTTGGGATTGTAATGAGTGATGATATGGTGGTTGAATGGAGGTAATTTGACTGGAAGGAGATGTTTGGAATGGTATAGGAAAGGTGTATATGGAAGGAAGAGAGACAGCTTCAGAAATGTAGAAGTTCTGCACTGGGCAAACAGCTAGTGAGCTGTTCGCTCAAGCGAACCTGATGGTCGCTCGAGCGAATAGGCCAATGTCTGACGAAAAACATTACAGAAACCTGCCCGCTTGAGCGAACTGTGTGTTAGCTTGAGCGAACAAGTTTCTAGAATGGCTCACTCGAGCGAGCATATATCCGCTCGAGCAAACATGATACTGTTTGACGAAATTTGAAACAGAAGCTCGTCCGCTCGAGCAAACGTTCTGGTGGCTCGAGCGAAGGAAGTTCTGGGAGGGTCCGCTCGAGCGAACCTTCATCCGCTCGAGCGAATACTGGGCACAATTCAGAGTATTTTTCATGTGCCCTATTGGTATCCAAATGTAGATAAGTCTTACTATGCACTTTGTGTCTCAAACATCGGAGATCTTCAGAGGCACCAAACTATGTTTCATAATCGATGCTGTGACATTAAATGTATAATGAGAAAATCCATGAAAGTTTAAGCAACTTCTGTGTGTCACTTCAATCCATATTAGTGAATTCATCATAAATTTTCCTTATGATTCGTTTTGAAGCAGAATTTATTGGTTTATTATGTTTGAAATTATCGATAAGGCTACTCATCTGATTCGTCTGAATTTGTCAGTATATATATATATATATTTGTTCGGAGTAGTTCCTTTTATCGATTTTGAAAATGTAATATTATTAGTCGAATTGTATCAATTCAGGTTTTGGTTTTTAAAAGGCACCACTAAGCTTAGGTCTTCTAGCTGGGCTGATCACCCTGCTTGAGATCTTTAAAATTATTTGCCAACTGCAGTTTGGATTCTGTTTGTTTGCTCCGGCCATGGCAGCGGTTCTGTTTTCCGGTCCACATGTAGTGGCAACGGTTTCTATCTGTTTGTTCCGGCTATTTTATATGGCGACGGTTTCTGTCTGTGTGCTCTTATTACTTCAGTAATAGGAGAATTTAGCTAAATGTGGTTTGCCAATATTTGATTATTTGACAAATAGTTAGAATTGTTTTCTTTATTTGTATAAAACTAGTTCATTTGAATTACTCTTTACGCGTGTTTCCTTTCGATTGCATTTTAGGATTTTAAACATGATATTTGTAACTTTGTATATCTTATCTGTATTATTCACCTGCCAGACCGTCGTGTCTGATACTCTTTTGTTTGGTGTCAGATGTCGGACCCGCACCCTTTGAGGCGGAGTGCGCGCAGGAGGCAGTAGGGCCCCAGGTGGAGCATGAGTGGCAGCCAAATGATGTCATGTAGACGTCATGTTGGGTCTGGAGTTTCGATAACACTTTTTGGGGAATGACTTCTATTTTGAAAACTTGTTTATGGCCCCTGTTGGTCATGTCGAGATGTATAACTTAAACTACTGTTGATCCTCACAACCTTAATCTTAACTTTGGGCTATGCTCTTACGTATAAATATTTCTCTTTTGATACTAAACTTATGCACTTATCTTATGTTATATGTGGATTTTACTTTGCTACATGCTTCCGCATATTATCATTTGATGTGAAATTGATTCATTGGTTGTGATGGATCGTTTAGAATCCTCACCGCAGAATCCTGTGGGAAAATAATTAGCGCTTGCGGGTGGAATTTCCTGGCCCATCGTGCCACGTTCCCCGAATTAAGGACTTGATTATCAGGGCCTCAGTCCGGGGGCATGACAAGAACTATGCCACCCATGATCTTGAGTTAACAGCGGTTGTGTTTGCATTGAAAATGTGGAGACATTACCTCTATGGAGAGAAATTTGAGGTTCACTCCGACCATCGCAGCTTACAGTATTTGTTTTCTCAGAAGGAGTTAAGTATGAGGCAAAGAAGATGGATGGAATACATCAAGGATTATGATTTTCCAATCAAATATCACCCGAGGACAGCTAATGTAGTTACTGATGCTTTGAGCAGGAAGTCAGTAGGCTTGGCAAATCTTAGTGGCACTTGTATTTTTGAACAATTTGAAGAGTTGAGAATAGACCTACAACCACTGAAGAAGGGTGTAATGCTAGCTAACATGTCAGTGTCAAAGCCTTCCTTCATTCAGAAGATCAAGGATAGTCAGTTGCAAGATCCAGAGTTGGCCAAGGTTTCAGAGCATATAATAGATCATCCTGATTTTTGTATTGTTGGAGTATTGTACTACTGTGACCGCTTGTCTTTGCCAAACATTGAAGAATTGAGGAACGACATCATGACAAAAGCTTACAGTACGAGGTATTCCATGCATCCAGGCAGCACGAAGATGTACTGGAACTTGAAGGGCAGATTTTGGTGGAACAATATGAAGAGAGAGATAGCAGCATTTGTCTCTCGGTGTATGACATGTCAGTTGATTAAGGCAGAGCACTAGAAGCCTCCAGGGTTATTACAGCCGTCAGAGATTCCAAAATGGAAATGGGAGCACATCACCATGGACTTTATTTCGGGATTACCAAGGACCAGCAAGGGCAATGATGTTATCTGGGTCATTGTGGACCGTCTCACCAAGTCAGCTCATTGCATCCCGATGAGGATAGGAAAGAAGATGCACATGCTATCTTTGGTAGAGTTGTTTGTCAATGAGATTGTCAGCAGACATGGTCAGCCAGTTTCCATCACGTCTGACAGAGACAGTAAATTCTGTTAGGGATTTTGTATATTGCAATTTAGTTGATGCATTTTCTTTTTAGCATCATTTGAATTTTCACACAAGTATTGATTTGGAAAATCTTGAAATCTTGATTTACATATGCATTGTTTTTAAGACTTGTAGAAATCTTTGTTCATGCATGTTTTGATTTTAAACTTGGATACAATTAGTTTTGAAAAGCAGTTTTAAAAATCAAGCAAGCCTATGAGTTTTAAATCTTTCAAATCATTTTAGGCTTTTTATGTTTCATGTTTTTAATCATCTTAGTTTTATTTAAATCATGATTTCAAGCTTGATTTAATGGCCCAAAAGTCCCCACAAGAAATTACCTTGTAATATGTTTTTTTTGGGGAATTTGGTCCTTGGGCCCGGGTCGACCTGCAGTGTGCTCGGTCGACCGAGCCCATGCACCTGGTCGACCGAGCACACTGCAGGTCGATGGGGAAAAGAGCCATTGGGCTTCTTTTCAGACTGTCAAATTTTTGACCGTTGAAGCCCAGGTCGATCGAGCCGTCTACCAGGTTGACCGGGGACTCGCAGGAACTCATTTTTTGAGTATAAAATGAGGTTCATTCCTTTGTAAAAGGTGTGGATCAAAGAGGAACTAAGAGCCACTCTTGAGGAGTTTAGAGACAAGAAAAAGTGGAATGAACCAAGAGAGACCAAGGGGTCATTAGTAAAGCTAAAGCTTGGATCAATGAAGTTAAATCTCTAAGTAAGCTTTGCTTTTATTAATCATATGTTATATGCTTTGTTTAAATTATTGGTAAATGAATTTTAGCATGATAACTGTGATGTGTTGAATCCATTCTCCATTTAATCTTTCATCTAAGTTGGATTGGATTTTTCACCTTGATTTCAAACCAAGTTTGTTTTAATATCTTCTTTAATCATGCTTAGCCAAAATCTTTGATTTCTTTTATAGCATGATTCATTTTCTTGGTTGAATCTTTATTTGTTGTTTTCATTCATTTGAACCTTAGTTAAATTAGTTTGGTTTTAAAAACAACATTGCACATGCATCGCATGTTTAGAGTTAATTAGTTTCATACAACTTGTGAGCTTTTGATTTTCACTTCATCAACAAGTTTGTATTCATACATGTGATTTGCATTTCACTTCTGTCGCGACCCCGGACCGGGTCCCCACAATAGGGCGGGCCTAATCCGGGATCGGGACTGCTAATGTGATGTTGTAATATGATGTATGATTGTTCCAATTTATTGAAACCAAACCAACAAAACGTATACGAGTCCATCAAGAAGGATGCCACTCGTACACGCGATTTCCCACAGGTGTCCGCGGTGAGGATAATACATCGACATGAATATTTCTTTTATGTGCGGAAGCGTGTAGCAAATCTATATATCATACATTCATGTCCAAGATACAAGAATAACGCAAGTCTCATACTAGTATCAAAATGAGCAATGATCATTAAAGCTATAACCCCAAAATAAAGTTAAGGTTTACAACGAAGTAGTTTAATTACATTGTTCCCAAAAATAGAGGCCAACAAAGGCCAATGAATACAGTATCAAGTTTCCCCAAAAGAATGGTCAGATACAACCCAAAATGTGTTACGCAACTCAAGCACCCGAATGTCTAGATGACATCATCGGCGTGCCACTCAACTAGTCGTTGCGGTTCGCCAACCGCAACCTCGAGCTCCTCCTCGGGGAGACCAACAACGGGACCTGAGCACCAAAATCAAGTGTCAAACACGACGGTTTGGCAAACGAATGAAAAGACATAGCAATATAGAAAATACCTTGAAAATCATTTAAACCTGTCAAAGCATTAGTTTCATAAAACAAGATAAACATTTATCCAAATACATATGCAAGATAAAACATGTAAGGTAACCAAGGAAACGGGAAAACAGACAAGATGGCAACCACACATAGCTAATTCCTCTATCACCGAAGTGACAAGAGTATATCGGGATGTTGTCTCAGTCACCGACGTGAGGAGATGCAACATAAGTAACATATACATATATAATACAATACGGGACGGGACCACGGTAGCGAACCGGGTATCGGGACAAGACCACGGTAATAACCGGGTAGCGGGATCCAAGACTGCAGCTGGCGGGACGGGAAGGGGTCTCCAAGTCGGTCGATCAAATCGGCAAGGAAAGCCAAGCTTAGTGGTGCCGACTCATAGGTCAAATCATGTAAAACAAGTCATGTACAAATCATGTTTAATGCACTTTAATAAACGGGCGGGACGGGGTGCTTAAAAGCACTAATTCATTTCAAACGGGAAGTGCATGTCGGGGCTAGCAAAAGCTCTAGTTTCAAATCCAATGTTTTCGGGAATGATAAATCACATTTCTTGAAATTCGGGACAAGTATCGGGATTCGATATAAATCAAGTGAATAAGGACCCCGTATGTCTATTGTGATGATCACTTGGTACTCCTTGAGTTTAGAGACATTCCGGGCTCTTTATGCACCTTAGGGATTCAAACCCTAATCGTATTTTAATTAAACAAAACCTAATTGAGAAGGGAACCTAAGCACGACGTTAATCTAGTAGTACCGTACAACCTGCTCATTCGTCGAAGGGAAAACGGATTCGCGATACCCAAGCAACCCAATTTCGCGTTTAGATCAAAGAAAGGATATCCCGTCGTTCCGTACCGTTCAAGATTGAACTAGATTAAGTACCGATACAACCGGATTAACCGTGGGGAAATGTCGGTTCAACCATCCTCAAAAAAAGTCAAAAGGGTCCACAAAAGGGTCACTAAGTTCCACTTAAAGTCCATCTAGCATTGGGTAAAAAGTCAGTTTTTCAGCATGTTTTCAGTTGGGCCGGTCGACCTGGCCCATGGCCGGTCGACCGCGTACACAGGGGCTCGGTCGACCGCCCATGGGCCAGGTCGACCGGGAGTTGTAACTTCAAATTGTGCACAGTGTTTTGGTCAGGCTCCAGAGAGCCTGACCTCTGTGTCGCCGGTCGACCGCGCCCTAGGCCGGTCGACCGCGTGCACTGCAGAACTGAGACTCCCGCAGTTCAGCAGGTTGCTCTGCAGGGGGGGTCTGTCCCAGTGTCGCCGGTCGACCGCGCCATTGACCGATCGACCGCGTACACTGCGTAACAGAACCCATGTTCTGTTACAGCAGTGCAGGGGTTCATTCTCTTTTTCCAACTTTTTCTACATTGTTTCCACACCTGATTAGCAATATCATATGTGATTAAAAACAAGCTTTCAAGCATGAATATGATCATTTATTTCCAACCTAAACAAGTCATTAATGCATCAAAACCTTAGGTAAAACCTTAAGTGCATTTCTACCAAAACTCTTTCAAAAGTAAAAATGTCAAAACATTCACTTCCCTCAAGTCCCAAATCCCTGAAAAATAGCTCCTAGCACTCTTGCAAGTCAAGGAAACAAGCTCTACCAAAAACCCCTAAAACAAACCCTAAAATGGGTCAAAACAATGGAGAAGAAGAGAGAGCTTCCAATATAGAAAATGTAGCTTCTCTAAGGCTAGAAGAATACTAATCTAGGAGATTAGGAAGAGAGCTTACCAAATGGTGTTCCAAAGAAGCAATGCAAGCTAGAAGAGAGTCTTGGAGTGGTGGGATTTCCTTCAAAATGGTGTCTATGGAGAGCCCTTGCAATGGAGAAGAAGATTATGGAATCTCTTGAGATGATGGTGCAAGCTTGGGAGGTGCTTGATGATGGAGAAGTAAGAAGAAGAAGAGAATAGTGCAACCAAACCCTCGGCTCAGTTAGAGTTGCTGGAAAAGAGAAAATGAAGGAAGAGGGTTCTCTTTTATAAGCCATACAAGTGGGCTCCACCATCAAGAACTTAGAAAGGCTGAAATAGTGGTTTTCGGGGCTCCGGATGAAATCGACGAAGAAGGAAGAAATGATCGTCGAAATATCTAGTTTCTAAAAAGTTTATGTTTCGCGGATTTCGGGATTAACACTAATTTGGTACAGATTTAGAGTAAAAGTACTGTTTTGCCCTTGGAGCTAGAAAAGTCATGTTTCGGGGTTTCGAACGGGAACGGGATCAACATGAAAGTTGAAGGCAATAATAAAACAAGTAAATCGGGATGAAATACAAATCACGAAAACCAATACAAAATCTCAAGCATACAAAAAGCCATAAACAAGGGAACCCCCAAAGGGCCCCACTAATACCAAAGCACTCAAAATCCCCAAAGCTATTCCAAAGCTATACTAAACCACTAAACCAAATCCACAAGACAAATCAAGACTAACACGCAACTAACTAAGCACTAATCGGGATCACTCGGGTCGGGGTCTTACAACTTCAATCAAAACTTTTTATGTGCCTTAAACTTTTAAACGCTTTGAGCATATATTGATTGAGCTTACTTTTTAACTTGATTGAAGTTATCACACACACACATCATGAGCGTACACCTTTGCATTCATATAGTATTTGTGTGAGTTAGATTTTCAATTTCATATCCGCCTATTTTAGAGGCATTGTAATTGAGCTTAAATCGTATCTCTTTTAGTGTTTGTGTAGACACTACTTTAAGAGAAATTATTCTTCTTGTAAAGGTTATTGCTTAGCCTAAGAAAAGCATAGTGTAGAGGTTATTGCTTAGCCTAGAAAAGCACTTTGATAGGTTGTTGTTTAGCCTAGAAAAACATCATTGTAGAGGTTATTGCTTAGCCTTAGAAAGCATAATGTAAAGGTTATTGCTTAGCCTACTGAAAAGCATAGATAGTGGAAATCCGGTGGGGTGTTGGATCACAAACCGGTAGTGGATGTAGGCATTAAGGCCAAACTACTATAAATCCTTGTGTAATGGTGCATGCTTTGTGGTGATTTTTTTTTTTTTTTTAGCTTCCGCATTTAATTTCATAATCATCACTTGTGACTAGTTAATTTTAAAGAAGTTAAAGTTTGTCATAATTGGTCACTAATTTGTAGCTCACCCTATTCACCGCCCCTCTAGGGTTAGGATCTAGGACTTTTCATATTCGTCTCGAGGCTTTGGAAGGCATTGCATGAATCCATGGGTACAAGGCTACAGTTCAGTATAACTTATCACCCTCAGACAAATGGCCAGTTAGAGAGAACCATTCAGACTCTTGCGGATATGCTTTGTGCTTGTGTGTTAGACTTCAAGACCCAATGGGATGAAACCCTACCTTTGTGTGAGTTTGCTTACAACAGTAGCTACAACTCGAGCATTGGGATGTCGCCTTTTGAGGCATTATATGGCAAAAGGTGTAGGACACCTATTTGTTGAGAAGAAGTTGGTACCTGTAATTTCCATGGACCAACCATAGTGAGTGAAACCAGTGACAAAGTCAAACAGATTCAAGAACGTTTGAAAGTAGCCCAGAGTAGATAGAAGAGTTATGTAGATTCTCACAGAAGGGATCTACAGTTCAAAGAAGGAGATAAAGTTTTCTTGAAGGTGTCACCTACTAGGGGAACATTGAGATTTGGGCAGAAAGGCAAGCTATCACGGAGATACATTGGACCTTACGACACTGTGAGCAAGATTGGTGACGTGGCTTATAAATTAGCCTTACCACCTAAGCTTTTGGGTGTGCACAATGTTTTCCATGTGTCTATGTTGAAGAAGTATGTTCCCGATCCTTCACATGTACTCCGGCATGAACCATTGGAAATCAGAGAAGATGCTACATATGTCGAGAAGCCTATTCAGATCATCGATACAAAGGAACAAGAATTGAGGACACGGACTATTCGGTGGGTAAAAGTACTTTGAGAGAATCATGGACCAGAAGAGGCAACATGAAAATTACGAGACCAAGTGCAAAAGAAGTATCCAGCTCTACTACCTGAGGTGAGTTTTATTTTATTTGGAGGACCAAATATTCCAAGGGGTGGAGGATTTAAGACCCCGACTCGAGAGACCTCGATAAGTATTATTTAAGTTGTGTTTTAGTTCTAAGCGTGTTTAGTGGATCTTGATTTAGTTGGGTTTAGAATAGCTCTGTTATAGCTTTGGGGAATTTTGAGTGCCTTTGTGATTAGTGGGGCCCTTTGAGGGTTCCTTTTATGACTATGCGTTTACTTGGGGGGTTACTCGAGATTCCATTGATTTATGTTTTTATCCCGTTTTTCTTATCTCGTTAATCTCTACAACTTTCATGTTGATCCCGTTCCCGTCTCGAATCCCAAAACCTGACTTTCCTAGCTTCAAGGGCAAAACAGTCTTTTTACACTAAATATGTACCCAATGTTTGATATTCTCAAAACCCGTGAAACATATACTTTTTGGAAACTAGAAATTTCGACGAACAACTTTTCCTACTTCGTCGAATTCATTTGAAGCCCCGATAGCCATGATTTTAGCCTTCCAAGATTTCTAGTGGTGGAGCACACTCCACACTTGCTATATAAGGAGACCATCCTCTTCCTTTCTCCTTTTTCCAGCACAAACCACCAAGAACTACGGCTTTTTCCCTTTCTCTTCTTCCTCTAGCTTTTCCTTCCCTCAATCACTTTCAAGCTTGCACCACTTGATGAATGGATGACATCATCTTCTTCACCATCTTGAGAGCTCTTCATTGACACCATTTTTGGAGGAAACCTCCGTTTCCAAGATCCTCATTGAACTAGTCTTGCCCATTTGAAGACCATTCAAGTAAGAAACCCTCCCCATCTCATACATATGTGTTCTTCAAGCCTTTGAGAAGCTCCATTTCCTTTATTGAAACTTGTTTCTTTTTGATCTTTGTTTTGACCCATTTTAGGGTTTGTTTTGGGGGTTTTTGTGTAGCTTTGGGGCTTGGCTTGGAGAGAGGGTTTAGTTCTTGATTTTCTGATTAGAGACCTTGAGGCAACTGAATGATTTGATGTCTTGAACTTTGAATGGTTTTCATGAAATGCATTAATGATTTCACTATATGTTTCATGCTATTTTGACTTACATGATTTTGAAATAAATGCATACAAATGAGATATTGCATTGATGACCCTTCATTTATTGCTTACTTGTAGTATAAATGAACTCTTGTGATTTTGGGTTTTCTTTTACTTTTTGTGGTTGAGAAGAAGAAGATGTTTTGATTGATGTTATGGAGGTATTGATGTGGATTTTGGATGATGTTTATAAGGGGTTTTGAGCCTTTCTTTTGGTGAAGGAATGAGGCTCAAAGGTGTTATAAGAAGAGGAAAATGAGAAGAGCAGAACTGTCCTGGAATCAGTTTCTGGACAGTCCACTCGAGCAAAGCTGACAGGTCGCTCCAGAAAGGGATTCCTCTCGTTCCGGTAGACAGTTCACTCGAGCGAACCAAACTTCGTTCGAGCGAACTTTCCCAGAACCATATCAGAGCTCTCACATAATCTTGTTAGTTCGAGCGAACTTATTTTTCGCTTGAGCTAACATGTTCGCTCGAGCGAACCCATTACCCTTCAAGCGAACCTCCCTAGAAAACCATTCCAGAGAGCTCGTCGCTCGAGCAAACATCTTGTCCGCTTGAGCGCCGAACACTGTTTACCTGGGGCTATTCTAGGAGCATACATGAAATGTTTAGATGGTTGAGAGAGATTTGTTGGGAACCCTATTGTGATGGGAAGACTTATGAGCATTGTTTGAACTCATTTGAAAAGAGAAACCGAATTACAAGCTTTCATTTAAACTTTTGAAAATTCCTAAGGTGTATAAAGAGCCTGGAATGTCTCCAAACTCAAGGAATACCAATTTATATTGAAATTGACATACGGAACCTTTTTTTACCTTGACCTGATTTTGAATCCCGATACTTGTCCCGAAATCCGTGACTTATGATTTATCATTCCCGAAAGTAATGAAATTGCAACTGTAGCATTTTGCTAGTCCCGATTTGCACTTTCTGCTTGAAATGATGTTGTGTCTTCAAGCACCCCGTCCCGCCCGCTTATATAAGTGCATCATATGTATTTTGTACATGCTTTGTTTTATGTCATTTGACCTATGAGTCGGCACCACTAAGCTTGGATAACCTTGTTGGTCTGATCCACCTACTTGGAGATCCACCTCCCGTTCCGTTAGCTGCAGTTTGGATCCCGCTACCCGGTAATTATTGTGGTCTTGTCCCGATGCCGGAAATTGCTACTGTGGTTCCCGCTTCCCGGTTCACTACCGTGGTCATGTCCCGTATTACTATGTATATGTATATGTAAATTTTGTTGTACCTCCTCACCTTGGTGACTGAGGTCAACATCCCGATATGCACATGTCACTTCGGTCATAGAGGACTTAGCTTCATGTGGTTGCCATATTGCTTGTTTCCCGATTTCCTTGGATACCTCACTTGTTTTATATTGCATATATGTTTTGAATAAATGATTCTCTTGTTTTGTGGAAAGTTATTGTTTTAACAAGTTCAAATGTTTTCCAAGGTAATTTCAATTATTGTTATGTCTTTTTAACCACCTGCCAAACCGTCGTATTTGACCCTTTGCTTTGGTACTCAGGTCCCGTTGTTGGTTACCCCGAGGAGGAGCACAAGGAGGTGGTCGAAGAACCGCAGCATCTAGTTGAGTGGCACGCCGATGATGTCGCTTAGAAATTCGGTTGCCCGAGTTGCGTAATATTTTGGGTTGGGACTAACCACTCTTTTGGGGATTTGATATTTTGTTTTATATTGGCCTTTATTGGCCTCTATTTTTGAGAAATGTAATTAAATAATCTTGATGTAAACTTTAACTTACCTTTTGGTATAGTTAATGATCATTGCTCATTTTGATACTGGTTATAAATATGTTATCAATCATACTATCTTGGACATGAATGAATGAATTAGATTTGTTACATGCTTCCGCACTTAAAAGAAATATTCATGTTGTTGTTATTTCCTCACCACGGACACCTGTGGGAAATCGCGTATACGAGCGGCACCTTTTATTTGACTCATATACATTTTTTATTATAATAAATTCATAGTTTGACTGTTATCATCATTCATCATTACATTAGTCCCAATCCTGGATAAGGCCTACCCGCTTAGGGACCCAGTCCAGGGTCGCAACAAATTTTCCAAGTACGGGTATGCCAGATTTTCTATTCTACTTGGAATTTAGAAATGGTGATCCGGAGATCCACCTTCACAAGTAGAAAGGAAATCAATCTTTTTTTTATAACTTTCCATTGCACATATATTTTAGAAAATAGACAAGTTTTCTCTGAATGCCGTAAGAGGCGATTTCATTTTGTTTGCCGTGAAAGATGATTTTTTGTTTTTGTTTGCCGTGAAAGGCGGTTTTGCCGTAGAAGGCGATTTACAATTTTCATCAATAATGAAAGATGAGAAATGTGATTTTTTGGTGAGTTATGGCCTCGGTGGTTCTCACCGCCGAGAAGCTTAATTTTGCTGCTCGAGTGTTGATGGAGGGTCAAACATTGTCGGTTTGACTTGAAATTTGACATGAAGCCTTTTGAAGGTTTTTTTGAGACCATCCATAGGCTCTGATCGAAGATTTGATGCCTTTGACACTGTCGCCGCCAGCAGCACCTGTTCAGCTGCCAGAGGAATGAAGTTAGACCAAATGAAGCTGAAATGGCTCGAAACTTCAAGTGTATCTTCCTTTTGGCTATTTTGAAGGATCTTGCAATTTTTATTTGATTTTGACAAGATTTGATATTTGAAGTAGCACTGCCTGTTTATAGTAGGATGCAGCTCCATATGGCCTTTTGATGTCGAGAATGTGTGAAGAGGCAAAGTGACATTTTTGGTGTCAACAAATGCCCCCTCAAGGTACAGCGACGAGTAGCTTTTGGAGTCGATGTGCCTCGAAGAGAAGTTTGAAGGAGAGCTTTTGACGAAGAGTCTTTGAGTATTTTTCTTTTGATAAGGTAGCCTTTTGAGTTTCCAAGGGGATTTTATGGTAGTGAGAGGGATCACGTACCATCTCAAGGCAAAGTTTTGAAAATGACATGAGGGATTTGAATTTGGGTTTTGGATTTTGGGTTTTCCTTTTGAACTTGTGAACCTAAGGGCTTTATGTGGCGCATCAGGCGGTCAAGAGGTTTTTTGGTTTTTCACCTTGTGACCTAACAAGCTGTATGTGGCAGGTTAGGGGGTCGGGGTTTGATTTTTTATTTTGACCTTGTAACCTAACAAGCTGTATGTGGCAAGTTTGGGGGTAGAAATTTGGTTTTTGGTTTTGGCCTTGTGACCTAATAGGCTGTATGTGGCAATTTAGGGGACCATTGTTTGGTTTTTGATCACTATTTTGGACTATTTTGGGTCCAATGGAGTGGTTTGGATGTCAATTTCAAAATTTTGGCTCAATTTGGTATATGAGGGTGGATGGTTTGGATTTTTTTTTTTTTTTTTTTTTTTTTTTTTTGAAGCTCATGAGGCTTGAGAAAATCTTTGTATGATCCAATCAACTCTAAAGATACATAGAACCATTTTTTTTTTTTTTTTATGCTCTTGGTAAGAGGGTTTTTTTTTTTTTTTTTTTTTTTTTACTAAAAGCCACTTTTAGTGCCTAGGTGGTCAAACCTGGCTCATACGGGCTAACTTATGAGACCTTAAGCTTTGAAGATGGCTTAGATCTCATATGATGTCATTTTGTAGAGAATATTTAAAAATATCTCCTCTGGATAGAGAATATCTTAAAATATCCTACTTGGAGAGAATCTCTCAAGTTTTCTTTTTTGGGAGAGATTTTCTCAAAATATCTTTCTTTGGGAGAGAATATCTCACATTTTTTTTTCTTTTTGGAGAGAATTTCTCAAAGAATCTTCTCTCTAGGAGAGAATATCTCAAATCTCCTTTCTTTTTGGGAAGGTTGCTAATTTCTAGCACTTAGCTCCTTGGTTTTCATTTGTTTCCTCCATTGGTTTGCTCTTCTCTATAAAAGCAAAGGAAGGTTGGATCTCTTGCTCCTATTGCTTTCTTTTTGCAAAAGTTTTCAAGAGTGCTCCAAGATCAATAACCTTTCTTCTTCTCCAAAGATCTTCAAGCTCTCTTTCTTCTCCATCCATGGCTTCAAGTAAGTTTATTCCTTCACAAGAAATTCCATGTAGATAAAAGTTTCTTTCTTCTTTTTTTTTTTTCCACGTGTTTTCTTCTCTCTTTTTTCTTTCTCTTTGTTTTTTTTTTTTTTCCATGTGCACCCCTTTTTTTGCACTTTTTTTTTGGCTGTATGGCCAGGTTTGTACTGCCACATGGCAGTGCGCCATGGCCTTTGTGCCAGCCCAAAATTTTTTTTTTTCAAAAGGTTTCTCTCTCTCTCTCTCTCTCTCTCTCTCTCTCTGTTTTTTTTTTTTTTTTTTTTTTTTTTTGCTCACCATGATCATGAGGTTATGCAATATCAAGATGTTCATGCATTTTTTTTTTTTGATGCATCAAGATAAAAGGCTAGAGTTTCTATGTCAAGTCAACATGAATTTTGACTTGGACAAAGTTTGATTAATTTGACCAAGTTTGGTTGGAATTGGTCAAATTTTGAAAAGGTTTTCCTAGCATCTAATGCATGATGATTTTTCTTTGATGCATGATTTTTAGTAAATTGATTTGGAAGCATGATGATGCATACCTGGAAATCTTTTGCAAGTATTGGGATTTGTAGCTTGCAGCAATGTTGAGCCATTTCTTAGTCTTGCAGGATTTTGAGGAGCTTTTGCAATTTTTAGAGTTTGGAGCTCGCAGCAATGTTAAGCCCTTTTCCAATTTTGCAGAAATTTGATAAGATTGGCTTGATCTCGTAGCAATGTTTGAGTTCAAACCTTCTTCGAGAATCCTCCATTGATTATGAGCTTGCAGTGGTGTTGAGCTCATCTTCAAGATTCCTGTTTTTTTCAGGGTGTTTCCCTTTTCTTCAGAATTGCCCCGGAACCATGCCAAAATTTCGCTAGAAAATTTTTTTAGCAAAATTCTGTCATTTTGGTGATGATTGATCTTTTCTTTTCTATCTTTTGCAGGTAGTTCCTCCAGAACGAACAAGGGTAAAACGCCTGTTACTGATGCACCTCGCCATTCTACTAGATCTTCTATTGTGGCCGTATAGCAAGCTTGGGAGAAGGTCCAGTACATCGAGAGGAATTTGGAAGAGTGTGACTCCCACAATTGTGATGAGATGAGACAGCGATTGATCGCTCTCGAGGACGAGGAATTCTACAAGATCATGGTCAGTAATCGTCCTTGGGTCATGGACGATCAGAGCATCGTGCCCAAGCCTACCTTTTTCTTTGGTGACGCAATCCCTGACGACTTGACATACCAAAGGAGATGTTTTCAATTCTCTTACATGGCAGATGGTGAGGAGAGAACTATTTCTACCCAGTCGACCTTTGATCGCACTATGTCGATCATGAGCCTTTCTCCCACGTGCCCTAAGAGGGAAGATCCTCTGAGCTGGGTGAAGAGGAATACTGTGATCAAGACCGGAGTTTTTGTTGGCGGCCCTTCCGGTTATGTAGAGAAGTCCCCTAATCGTATGGACATGCTAATGCCAGCCAACGGCTACCAAGGTTCTGATCACCCATCGGTCAATTGGAGACCGGTGGGCTTTGGCACTTTCAAGGGTGACGGCAGCAATTGGGTGAAGCCTTACCGACTTCATGGCCGTTTCAATGCTGACTCAGATTGGAAGTCTTGGACTGATCACATCTTGCAGATTGGTGGTGCCATTCTGAAGAAGGCTGAGATCTTCGACGTGGTCCGTGCGTTTAGGGAGGCCCTGATCTTTTCCGACGAGGCCTTCATGGCCATGTTGGAGTCTTTTCTTTCACAAACCAACACCTTCATTGTCATGAATTGTGAGATTGGTTTTTCTCTGAAAGAGTTGAGTGCCATCACTGGGTTGCCTATCCTTGGCAAACTCTATGAGGAGTTCATGCATATCGACAGCGTCCTTGAGGAGCAATCTGAGGAGTTTAGGCTTCTATACTTTCAGCTTGTCGCTTGCTATGATTTTTTGAAAGGGAAGGAGGGCTCGAAAGTCAGGCCCAGCAGTTGGAGTTTTAGCTCTCCGTTCCCCAACTTCTTTGACAGCAGAGAGTCTTCTGATGGCATGACCCGGGAAGCCAAAACTAAGAATCCAGGTTTGAAGAAGACTTCTGTCATGCGAGAAGACTTGAAGGACTTCTTCATGAGCACAGGTGCCATTTACTCTGACATTGCACTACGGAGGGATCGAGTTGTTTACCTCACTTGCTTGGTGAGGTTGTTTTTGCTAGAGGAGATGGTACGCACATCAGGCTGCATTGTATTTTTTCGGCTTGTCAGATGGCATTAGGAGAGCAGTTGGCTTTGGTGCCTACTCTTTACTCCTATTTATGTACCGAACTACAGGTTGCTGCTTTTTTGGTTCGGCTTGGGCTCTCCATGAACAGGGTATTTTCAGCCCATATTTTCTATTCGTGGTATGTTTACCACTGTCTCGGCTTCCATCGATTGGGAGTTGCATAGGATGATGACCCTTTTATGATTCAATTGGCTGGAGTGATAGCCGTTTCTGAATCACTTTTGTCTGCCCTTTTGAGGATCCGACGGTTTAGGGATGTTGAGATTGGGCAGTCTTCAGTGAAGATTTCTCTGGATTTTACGGAAGAATGCTTTTGATTTTGGTGCCTCCCGCGATTCCACCAAGGCGTGCTCGGGAAGACACTACTCTTTGACCAATGCAGAGAAGGGGTGGCTTTTTAACATACGTGTTGGTACGATGGTGTACCGTAGACATCTTTTTGTTGACATCCAGCCGTATGTCTCCTCGCATTTTGCTCTATGGTTGGGCTTCTCTCAGGGCATTGTCGGAGCGCCTTCGAGCATGGTGAAGCATTTTGGAGGTTTGCAGGATGGGAGGAATGCATGGGCCTTTTACAGTACGGAAGACACTAGTGCCATTATTTCCTATCCTGAGTTGCCCACTTTCCGGACTGCTGGCCTTACGAAGTGGTTCTCAGAAAGCTTTTTATTGTACCGGGGGCTTTCCTAGAAGGAGCTTGATGTCAAGCAATCTCCTGGGAAAGGTCTTGGCAGATCAGATGGAGTCCGATGAGAGGAAGTTCTGACTTTCCTTTCTGGAGAGAAACACAAGATAGGCCTTTTTGATGGGCAGGACATCATTAGATCAGGAGCTGCACAAGAGATACCTAGTGAGGTCTTGAAATAGCTAGCGGACAAGGGGACCGAAATCGACGCTTGGATGCAAGTGGAACGGAAAAAGGCTTCAACGGAGTCCACTGAGAAAAGCATACCATCTGGTGAGGAGCCAAGTGAAAGTCCTGACTTTGATAGCGGGGATGGTTCTTTGAGTAAACCATCCCATAGAAGCAAGAGGAAGAGAGGACAACGCCGTAACAAGAGACGACACGAAGACTCTCTTGATCTAGAAGTCTCCGTTACCATTGCTGAAGAGGTATCAGATGATGCTGAGGAGCCTCCAGAGAAGAGGATTCGAGAAGAGGAGATTACTGGTGATGGTATGATCTTCCTTCTTTCTTATGCCACTTCTTTTCGTTTATGAGAGATTTGTTTTTTATCTGCTGCTTTTTTTCTTTTAGCAGAAAATGATGATTTGGAGATGCCCGAGGTTTTGGCCGATGAGGCGATGATAGATCTAGTTGTGGCATCTTAAGAAGAACCAAGGGATTATGGAGTGGATCCAAATCCTTCACCTAGTTTGATTTCTTTTGCTTTTCCTTCCTTTTTTGTCTGTGCTGTCATTTGCTAACATGTTGCTTTGTTTTCTTGTTAGCTGACTTGCCAGAGGATTCTGACGACTTCGAGCCATCCATGGATGAAACCTTGGATGATGCTTCGGATGAGCTTATGGAGGCAGAAAGTATTCCGCCAGTCGTCGAAGAAGGTATTTTGTAGTAACAATCTCGATATCGATATTTGACAAGATTATATTCATACCTTTTATTGACAAATTATGAAGCATCAGGAGAAGCTCCTTCGTCTTCCTCAGGGCCAAAATAGGAGATAACTGTGGCCGATCCAGAAGTAGGGGCTTCTTCTACTAATTTCAACGCAGTAGGGGTGAAACCTCATGATGAGTCAACTTCTTCAATTGAAAAAAGCTTATTGATTACTCCTCCAATCGGAGCATGACATGGGCAATCGGATGCCAGAGAGTGGCGAATCTTCATCTGGAACATCTCTTTAGTATGCAAAGAAGGTGTTGAGGAGCGTTTTGAGCTCATGGGTTGAGACTCTCTCTTCAGGTCACTTGGAAGCTGGCTTCGGCATGATATAGCATGTGCATGACATTCTTGCCGAGAGTGAAAAGATTGGTCTAGATGTCACTGGCGCCAGGGCATTTGTTGATGATATCACGCACTGCGCAACAAGTGGTCTGAGACCGAGAGCTTTCCAAATGGTGACTTTTTCAGGGAGATGTTTTTTAAGCCTTCCAATGAGGTCAAATCCGAAATGGATGAGATCTCGCGAACTTGGAAGCAGTTTGTTCAGGAGAGGAACATCACCGAGCTGGCTATCATTGAGCTAAAACGTGACCTGCAGCATCTTGATAGGGTGGTCATCGAGGCCAGACAGCGTCTTGAGCTACTGGAGGAACAAGTTGTTGCCAAATGGGCTACTATTGTAGAAACTCGCGCTAAAGAAGGGACTCTCATTCGCCAGGTCAAAGATGCTGACAACAATCTTTAGAGGAAGACTCAGGAATATGAGCAATGGCAGACGCTTTGGGAAGAGCTTCCTCGTGCTGAAGATGGGTCGCGGCGTTTTGCCTCATTTTATGGAAAGGTTTTGAAGAAGCGTGGCCTAGAAGCTTTGGAGGCTAAGGCCAAGAGTCTGCTTGAGGAGTTGGATCTTTGGTTGAAGACCATGTTAGATTGAGCTCCTGAGCTGTAACAAACTCCTTTTCTTCTCTCTTCTTCTTTCTCTTTGTACCTCCATGTATAAACATTTTGGTACTATATATATTTTGGTACTATATATACTTTTTACTTAAATTCTTTTTGATGAAAATAAGCAAAAGTTGGATGAGAATTTTAGTTTGAGAACTTGATCAAAAGGTTGCCATTTTGTGAAAATCTTTTGTCAAAGGATTGTTTTGGCATGAAAGCCAGATTTGAAATGGCATGAAGGCCAGATTTTGTGGCATAAAAGCCAAATTTTGAGATGGCATGAAAGCCAAATTTTTGAGATGGCATGAAAACCGGATTTATTTTTATTTTTATTTTTGAGATGGCATGAAAACCGAATTTTGTGGAATAAGAGCCAAAATTTGTTTGTGGCATGGGAGCCGAATTTTGTTTGTGGCATGGAAGCCAAATTTTTGGGATGGCATGAGAGCCAGGTTTTGTGGCATGAAAGCCAAACTTTTATTTGTTGGCGTGAAAGCCGAAATTTTGGGATGGCATGAGAGCTAGGTTTTGTGGCATGAAAGCCAAAATTTTGTTTGTTGGCGTGAAAGCCAAAACTTTGAAAACCAAGTTTTTTTTTTTATTGGCATGGAAGCTAGATATATTTTTTAATTTTTTGGCATAAAAACCGGGTTTTTGATTTTTTGGCATGAAAGTCGATTTTTTGATTTTTTTGGCGTGAAAGCCGGGTTTTTTGGCATTTATAGCCGGTTTTGTGGCGCTGATAGCCAATTTTATGGCATGAAAGCCGGGTTTTGGTTTTTAAAAATGCAAGTATCGACTAAGAGTCGCCTCCCTGCTGAATGGTATTGCAAGTATCGATGGAATGTCGCTTCCTTACTCATTAGGGAAGGAATTTGTACTTCCAAAGGGACAATAACTTCACATCCATAGACCGAGGAGAATGGTGTGCAATGGGTTGGTCCTCGAACGGTAGTTCGATAGGCCCACAAAGCTTCTGGTAGTTTATCGCCCCAGTCTCTTTTGTGACTAGAGACCATCTTCTTAAGGATGTTGCAGAGCATCTTGTTGAAGGCTTCTACTAGTCCGTTCGCTGCTAGATTATACGAAGCTGAAGTACAACTTTGAATTTTGTACATGTCGCAGAACCTATAGAATCTGTGATCCTGGGATTGTGGTCCGTTATCATGGACGAATCTTTTAGGTATGCCGAAGCGACAGATAATGTTGATGCGCAAGAATTGAAGGACTGATGAGGTCTTCATTTCATTGAGTGCAAATGCTTCTGACCACTTGGAGAAATAATCTGTAGTGGCGAAGATAAAGCGACGACCTTTGCTTGATGGGGGAGAGATAAGACCTATGATGTCCATACCCCAGGCTTTGAAAGGCCATGAGATCGTTGTAGGATGTAGCCATTCTAGAGGCACGTGGACATGGTCTCCATGAATTTGGCATTATTGGTAGCGTAGCAAATTGCCTTGCGTCAGTTACCATGGTAGGCCAATAATAACCTAACATTTTTATCTGATCGTAGAGCTTAGGATCGGCCTGATGAGCTCCACAAAGACCAGCATGTACTTCTTTGAGAGTTTCCTCGGCTTTTTGTTGTGACAAGCAGTGTAGAAGTACTCCGTAAGAGGATTTTCTGTAAAGCATTTTTAAAAGAATATCAAAATGAAAGTTTGGGGCTCGTCTTTGAATGCTTACCTGCTCTTTTGGATCTTCAGGTAGGATTCCGAACATAATATAATCAATCAAAGGATCCCTCCAGTCGCCGATCGGAGGTTTGAGGAAGGACATCCGACTTCCAATCACTTGGTGGCATTTAACAATTGTTGGTGTGTGTTAAGAGGAGGGAGAACCCTTCTTTGACACACTGTAATTTGCATATTTTCCTCTTCTTGGATTGCCATGGATACGGCAAGTCCAGCCAGGGCATCTGCATGGATGTTTTCACCACTGGGGATGTGGCTTATGTGACAGATGTCAAACTTTTGCTGAAGTGATTGTAACTTGTTGTAGTAAGGCAAAAAATCGGGCTTCCTGACTTCAAATTTCTGATTCATCTGGTTGACGTTCAGTTGAAAGTCTCCAAAGGCTTCCAGCATGGTGATGCCAGATTCGAGGGCGAGTTCCAATCCTACAATCAGGGCTTGGTACTCAGCTGCATTGTTTGAACATGGTTCCAGTAGCGAAAAAGCGTGTGGAATCATGTATTTGTCGAGGCTAACAAAGAGAATGCCAATTCCCGATATTCGCTTTCCCTTTTCATTTGTCCTAGTTGCGCCGTCAAAGTACATGTCCCAGGAAGCATTTGATAAGGAAGTTTTCACGTTGTAGACAAGTTCGTCTGGGAGATCATCCCTTAGTAGAGAATCTTTAAGCAATGGGTGCTCTGCGAGAAAGTCTGCTAGAGCTTGGCCTTTGATTGCCTTTTGTGTTACATACCTAATATCAAACTGCGATAGAAGGATGGACCATTTTGCCAGTCAGGCATTGAGAGAACCTGCTTTTGTGACAAGGACCTTTAAGAGATTGATCTTCGAAATTAGGTAGACTGTGTTGGACAGTAGGTAGTGATGTAGCTTCTGTACAGTAAACATCACTGCAAGGCATTCTTTTTCGACTGGGGAGTAGCGATGCTCTGCACCTACCAACATGCGGCTAAGGTAATATAGAGCAGCTTCTTTTCCCTCGTCGTTTTCTTGTGCGAGTAGAGCACCCAAAGAATAGTTGAGAGCTCTTGTGTATAAGATGAATGGTCTTCCAGTTGTGGGGGCAGCCAACACTGGAGGTTTGGTTAGGTATGTCTTGATGTCTTGAAATGCAGCTTCACATTTAGCATCCTAAACAAAATCTACACCTTTCTTCATTAGGCGAGAGAATGGGCAGCACTTTTCTGATAGATTGGAGATGAACCGTCGAATGTATGCCAACCTTCCTTGAAGCCCTTTTAGTTCTCTTAGGGTCCTTGAAAATGGCATTTCTAGGATAGCCTTGACTTTGGTGGGGTCAAGTTCTATTTCGGTTTTCCGAACTATAAATCCGAGGAACTTACTCGATGAGACACCGAAGAAGCATTTTAGTGGATTCATCCGTTGTTTATGTTTGCGAAGTCGGAGGAAGACCTCTCGAAGCTCTTTGAGATGTTCTTCTTTTCTTCTGCTTTTAACGGCGAGGTCGTCGACATAACATTCTACCGTCTTGTGCTGCATATCTTGGAATATTTTCATCATAGCCCTTTGATATGTGGCACCTGTATTTTTTAGACCGAATGGCATGACAGTGTAGAAATACATGCCAAATGGAGTCCAAAATGATGCATGTCTTTCATCTTCAGGATACATCTTTATCAGATTGTAGCCAAACAATTCATCCATGAATGTCATTCGCTTAAACCCACAGGTGTTGTCAATCATCACCTCTAGTATGGGGAGTGGGAATTCATCTTTAGGGCATGCATTATTCAGGTCCCTGTAGTCAATACAGACCCTCATTTGCCCATTTTTCTTTGTCACGGGGACGATGTTGGCCTACCACTAAGGATGTTGTTCCTCACAGATGAAGCCAACGCTTTTGAGTTTCTGAACTTTTTGTTCAATTTTATCCATCACATCAGGACGGAATCTTCTTTGGCCTTGTTTGACAGGCTTGATATCTTTATGCAGATTGAGTTTGTGGACTGCTATCTTGGGGTCTAAGCCAGGCATTTCAGCGTAAGCCCATGCAAAACAATCAACGAACTCACGAAGAAAAGAGACATACTCGGGTAACTCATCATCCTTTATATTCTTACTTATGAATACAGGACGTGAGTTATCTGGTGTTCCTAAGTCTATCTTTTGACCGGTAGGATCTTCTATTGGAAGAATTGAAGGTGGTTCCTCCACAATGTTTTCGAAGGTTTCCAACTCAACATGGCCTTCTGGAGTTCCAAAGGCATTTACAGACCAAGGTTTTGCTTCTGTCCGTGGGTCTTCTTGATCGGTACTCTTCTCAAGACTTGCAATGAGATGATCCCAATCACCTGTTGAAACTGGGTCGAAGTAAGGTACTTCTTTTAGAGATGATGGTTCTTCTGGGTTAGAAAATCACGCGTCTGTGTCATCAGACAATTCCTCTTCATTGTCAGAGAAATCATACCAATTGGAGGAGCTTCTTGGATCCTTGACGGGTGACTCCTCAAAGAGATATCCAGGGAGATCAGTGTCTTCATGGACACGAGATGTTGAGGCTTCATCGGCAAAACAACTTTGCAGCCTTTGTGTCAACTGTCTCATGAGAGTGTCTGGATCATACCCCAACCCGTATGAAGACTTGTCTATACAACGGTGGAGTTTCCAATCCTTTAGTTAATGACTTTTGGTCAGGGTGGGTTCTAATGGTGTGAGAATACCACGGCCTTCTCCCAAACCGATTGGATTCTGCGCATCATAGCCCATTTTCTTCATGATAGCTTGTGCCATTGGACTATACAAAGATAGCTGAGGCATACATTTGTTTTGGAAAGGTTCAAGCAGAGAATTTGATGAAGAAGCTTCCGATCTGTGGAAGAAGATTGGTTTTTCTTCTGCCTAAGTTGCCGGAATGTAGGATCTTCTATGTCAGTAGGTATCTCCAATGGAGTGAGAGCAGGCTGAACATGCTGAGTATCAGCTTGACTTGACGGTGTATCGTCTTCTGGTTCTGAATCCGAATCTGTGTTATGCATGATATGTTAGAACTTTTGTATGTTGCTAATTTGATGGATGCACTATCACTTTCACCGTCATCTGATCACACACCCATGCATCATAGTTTGGACCTTGAAATCTAGATCTTAGACTAGCATATACATTTGATTTTCAAAGACTTCATCCTGCATGTTTTAGAACTTAGAATGCACTTTAAAAAAACCTAGTTCTTCATGCATGGTTTTCAAAAATCAAGTTAGGCATCGAGGTTCATATTTTGCATACATCTTTCATTTTTAGAATCATAATAGTATGCATGATTCATAATGGCCCTGAGCTCCTAGTTCAACAATTCAGAAATTTCAATTTTTGAAAGGAACTTCGTCAGGCCAGTGTACCCGGTCGACCGAGCCCTGCTTCCGGTCGACCGAGC
>QPKB01000001.1:36966191-37087807 GCA_003546025.1 Camphora micrantha | reverse complement strand
ATATCTGAGCAAAAAGTATATCTTTATCAACCTTTTTAATGAAGAGGGTCTTGTCCACATTTCCACATTCATATTCATTTCTAGTAAGTGACTTGTAAGCTTCTCATACCAGGCTCTAGGAGCTTGTTTTAGGCCATAGAGAGCTTTCTTCAATTTAAAAACATAGTCCGGGTGATGAGGATCCTCAAAACCTTGAGGTTAAGTAACAGACATATCTTCCTCTATTTCTCCATTTAAGAAGGCACTCTTCACATCCATTTGAAATAATTTAATTCTCATGCTACTAGCATAAGCCAATAAAATTCGAATAGACTCCAAACGAGCTACAGGAGCAAAGGTTTCCTCAAAGTCAATTCCTTCAACTTGGGCATACCCTTTAGCTACAAGTCTAGCTTTGTTCCTTATCGCATTTCCTGATTCATCCAGCTTCTTTTTGAAAATCCATTTAGTGCCAATTTGACTTTTGTCTTTAGGTAGAGGTACAAGATCCTACACCTCATTCTTTTTAAACTGGTTTAATTCTTCTTGCATGGCATCAATCCATTCAGACTTGGTTTCTGCTTCAGAGAAGTTCTTGGGCTCAATTTGTGAAACAAAAGAGTAGTGAGCACACAGATTATGAACCTCTCTTCTTGTCATGACCCCACTTTTGATGTCTCTAATGATATTATCCAAGTTGTGATCTTTTAATAACTTTGTGGGCATAGTGGAAATAGAGGGGATTTCATCTTCAATTTCAGATGGGGTAATCTGCTCATTTAAGGTCTCTTCTTCATCATCATGAAGAGCTTTCTTAATTTGATTAGTCTCATCAATGATAACATGAGCTGATTCCATAACAGTCATGGATCTGAGGTTGAACACTCTATATGCCTTGCTTTTCTCAGAATACCCTAAGAAGATCCCTTCATCAAATTTAGAATCAAACTTTTCCAACTGCTCTCTATCTCTTAAAATATAGCACTTACTACCAAACACTTTTAAATAACCCAGATTTGGTTTTCTTCCAAAATAAAGCTCATAAGGGGTTTTGTTAGTGTTCTTTGTCAGACAAACACGATTAATAAGATAGCAAGCAGTATTGACAGCTTCAGCCCATAAGTTGCGAGCGAGATTTTTCTCATTAAGTAAGGTTCTAGCCATTTCTTGGATAACTCTATTTCTTCTTTCAGCCACTCCATTTTGCTGAGGTGTTTTGGGAGCAGAGAATTGATGATTGATCCCATGGCTTTCACAAAAATCTGCAAATCTGTCATTTTCAAATTCTCCTCCATGATCACTTCTTATCTTCTTAATTGTGCAATCCTTCTCAACTTGAATTTTCTTGCAAATCCTTATAATATTATCTACTGCATCAGATTTTGCCTGAAGAAAGGCTACCCATCCAAATCTAGAATAATCATCAACCATAACCAGGATAAACTTTCTCCCACCAATACTCTGCACAGGTGCAGGTCGAATAAGGTCCATATGAATAAGCTCAAGGGGACGAGTAGAGGATATATCTTTTAGTCCTTTAAAGCTTTTTTTGATTTGCTTACCCATTTGACATGCTTTGCACAATTCAGATTTATAATCATCTAATTTGGGTATTCCTCTAACAATTTCTTTCTTGGATAAGATCTTCATCAGTTTGTAATTTATATGACCCATTCTTTGATGCCACAACTGATTTTCTTGATCCTTTGTCATTAAACACATGGATTCATTTTCACAAGATTCTTCTATGGTGTAGATGTTATTTTTAGTCCGTAATCCAGTGAGTAGTACTTTGCAAGTCCGTAATTCAGAACTTTGCAAGATTTGCTATTGAATATAACTTCGTTTCCTTTATCACATAACTGACTAATGCTCAAAAGATTATGCTTTAAACCATCCACAAGGAAAACATCTTTTAAGGTAGGCATTTGATCTCCTCCAACACAACCTTTTCCAATAATCTGAGCCTTCCGGTTATCTCCAAATGACACATTTCCTCCATCATAGTTCTCAAGAGAGATAAATCTAGAACGGTCTCCAATCATATGTTTGGAGCAACCACTATCCAAAAACCATCTAGAGTTTTCCTTAACTTTTAGAGCGGTTTGAACTAAGAAGTTCTTGAAACTTTTCTCTTTTTCAATCCAAGTAGCCTTAATGAATGTATGGCTAGTGGTTTTGGGAACAAACTTAAAAAGAGCTCTAGAAGGATGATTTTGATACTGCCTAATCTTAAAGGGACAATTTGGAACTAGATGACCAATACGATTACAAAAATGACAAGTCCATCTAGAGGTAAAGAGGTCTTTATCTATAGGTTTGAGATGAGTCCTGGTAATATGTTGAAAGTTATTCTTGTTGCTACCTGAGGAGGAACATTCAAAGCCTATACCATTCTTGTTACCAAAAATTTTGTTCATTCCTAACATTTGATAAAATTTGTCATTTCCCAAGGTAAATTTTTCAACAACATGTTTTCCCCTTTTGAGTTTCATTTGAAGAGATTCTGATTCTTGTTGACTAAAATCTAGCAGACATTGTAATTTACGAATTTCTTTTTCAGCTATAGCTAGATTGTCATTAGAGACAGTCACCTTAGATTGAACTTTTTTATCTCATTGTCTTTTAAAATTAATTGGTCTTTTAAAATATTTACATCACTCACAAGCCTTTTAGATTCAATTTTTAAAATTTTATTTTTCTTGGTTATGACTTCACATAGTTTATATAGATCATCATAGGCTTGATGTATATCATTTTCATCGTTTGCTTCTTCTTCCCCTATAGTATCCTCTATTAAAACATTATGATCTTCATTTTCTTTAATAGAAGTTAATAGAAGTCAAGAAGTGGAGTTATCATTATCTTCATCATTTTGAAATTCATCATTGTCATTGTATTCAACTTCATCATCATCCCAAGTTATGTTTAAAACTTTCTGTCCTTTCTTATCTTTCTTTTCTGACTCTCTAGGGGAGGAACAATTTTGTGCGATGTGACCAAATCCTTTGCAATTGTAACATTGCACATCCTTCTTGATAAAAGATCCCCTAGAGTTCCTTTGAAAATTTTCACTTCTAGATTCCTCAGAATTTTTGAAGTTCTTTCTGTTTTTAAAGAAATTTTTAAACTTCTTAGCGAGCAAGACTGTGTCTTCATCACTCTCACTCTCATTATCATTTCCTTTATGTTGGGAGCTAAGAGCTACACCTTCTTGCTGAGGACTTCAAAATCTAATTCATAAGTGAGAAGGTTTCCTCTAAGCTCTTCAATTTTGATATTGTCAACATCTTTATTCTCAGCTATGGCTACAATCTTGGGTTTGAACCTTTTGGGGAGAGATCTTAAGATTTTCCTTACAGCCTTGGATTTATCCATTTTTTCTCCTAGACCTATGAGGGAATTAACAATCTCCATAAATTTAGTATAGAACTCATCAAAGGTTTCTTCCTCTTGCATTCTGAGTTCTTCATACTTAGTTGTCAACATTTGAATTTTAGCTATTTTAACTTGATTAGTGTCAAACCCCAACCCAGGATTAACCCAATAGTGTTTGCTTAGTGTGTGCTTAGCCTTGATTTGGGTTTAGTCATCGTGGGTTAGAATGTGATTAGTTTTGGTCGTGGTTATAGCTTTGGGGGAGTTCGAGAACGTTTAGTGTTTATTAGGCTCACTCAGGAAGGCCTGGGTGTACGTGCAAGCATGGGAAGATTGTGTTTGGTTTTGTGTGAATCGTGATTTTCATCTCATTTGATTGGTTTTATGATTATGTGCAAGTTTCATGTTTAGCTCATTTGTGTTTGAAGCCTAGAAACTCAAGTTTTGGCCAAAAGGGTAAAATAGCCTTTTCACACTCAAATCTAGACACGATTTTCGAGATCCCAAAACTATGTCGAAAATATACTTTTTGAAAACTAGATATTTCAAGGATCGTTTTATCCTTCTTCGTCGACTTCATTTGAGGCCCATAAGATCATGTTTTGACTCATGCAAGATTTGCACTAAAGGGGACCCACTTGCAAACACTTAAGCTACCCTTTCCCCTTTCCCTTTCCCCATCTCCACAATAGAATCTCTGCAATTTTTCCTTGCCCTAGAGTGAAAGAAAACCCTCCTTTTCCTTCTCCTTCTCTTCATGATTGCTTGAGATAGGAGACTCCAAATGAAACACTAAGACCATCATCTTCTTCCTCTCATCTCAAGCTTGCTATTGGTACCATTTTCTTGAAGTTTCTTGTTGGAAGAGACCCTCATTTCTCTCTTTGCATTTCGTTTGGGCACCTCTAGGTAAGATCTACTACCCATCTCTTCAATAGAGTTCTTTCTATTCCTAAAGAGCATGTTTTTCTAACCTATAGCACCTATTTCTAAATGGGTTGCTTGGTTGTGTTTTTGGGTGAGTTTTGAATGGATTTTTCATGGGATTTTGTAGTTTTTGGCTTGACCTTTGATTTGGAGTGCTTGAAGAAAGAACTTGTGTTCATTTGGCTAAGGCAAGTGATCTATTTAAGTTGATATGCATATGGGTTCATGGATTTGTGATTTGGTATAAATGTCTTGATTTACTAGGTTTTTCATGTTATGATCTTACTTTAGTTAATGCAAGCATGTTTAATAGCTTTCCAAACATTCAGATTTCATATCTTTTAGTCAAGTCTTGCTTTTGTTGAAGTTTGGATTTGTTTTGTTAAGTAAAGGTTTCAAGGATTTTGAAATGGGTTGCTAAGTTAATGCCTTGTTTTAGTATGAAATGAATGCCCAAATGTGAGCCTTGATAGCATGTATATGCATATATTTAGTTTGCTAAATCAGGTTGGTAAGATTGTAGAAAAGAAAGGAATGGAAGAAGGACCAGTGCACTGCAGAAATCTGAACTGTGTTCTGATTTCCGCAGTGTACGCGGTCGACCGGCCAAGGGCGCGGTCGACCGGGGACACTGAATTTTGGTCCCAGTTGGAAGACCTGCTGCACTGCGGGAGTTTCTGTCCCTGCAGTTCACGCGGTCGACCGGCCAAGGGCGCGGTCGACCGGCGACACAGGGTCAGGTTCTCTGGAACCTGACCAAAACACTGTACATTGAATTAATTTTACAACTTTGAGTCGACCGGGACCTGCGCGGTCGACCGGCTCTCAGTGCACGCGGTCGACCGGACAAGTGCGCGGTCGACCGGGCACACTGAATTTTCATTGTTTTAAGCTGAGTTTTGCCCATTTGCTTTTCTTTTAAAATTTGAAAACTAGGCTATATTAAGGACTTTAAGTGGACATTGTGTGAATGGAACTCCATGCTTTATACTAACTTCGGGGACACCAATCCATGTAATTCAATAATAGAGTTCCAATCAACCAATGGCCAATGAATAGCCTAAGCTTGCACCTTATAAAATTATCGTGTTTTGAAGTGGATTTAAGACCGCAAGTTATGTCGTGTACTCGTTTTGAAGTCAAGTCTTTAAGCTCGTTACAATATATGTTTTAAGCTCGTTACAAGATATGTTTCAAGATGTGTTTCAAGTATCAAATGGGGATCACTTCTATAAGTTGTGAGCATATATATTATGCATCGTGCTAGTCGTGTCTTGTCTTGTCGTGACAAGTGATTTCCCCCTTTATTTTCAATATGTTTGAATCGTGTTTAGCGTGTTTTGTGCATTCATGAACTCAAGTGAACACCACAGAGCTTGGACTGCCCTTTCAGTCTGATCCACTGTCTGGGGGTCCTTAAACATGTGAACTAACTGCAGATTAGTAGTGTATTTATTACACATCGTGCGTGTCCGGTTCCGCGGCCGGAAATCCCGTCTTTGTGGGAATCGTGTCGTGCTATATTATGTATATTCGTGCTTGTCGTGCGTGCTTGCTCTTTTCATTATAAATGATAGAGAAAGGATGGGCTCTATGTGGATTTACTATTCATGATATATATGTATGCATTCATGTTAGTTTGTCTTCGATTTAGAAAGTGTTTCGTAAGTATTGTTTTACTTTCAGCAAAGTATTTCTTTATGTTCTTGATTAAACGATGTTTTACATGCTTTCACTTAAAAATGATTTCTTGCCAAACCGTTGTGTTTGATGCTTGTATGTTGGTGACCAGGTGCAGGAGACCCTCCCTTTGAGGAGGAGTGCCAGGAGGAGGCCGTTGGGCCCAACCTAGCCCGTGAGTGGCAGCCCGATGACGTCATCTAGACGTTGGGGTGGTGCATGAGTTCCGTTGGATCACTTTTGGGATTTTTGATATACTTTTGGTATTGTATTGGCCTATGTTGGCCTCTTATTGGGAAGTGTAATAACTTAACTTATTTTGTTAACTTTACAACTTGAATTATGGGAATGCCTTGTTATGTTTCATTCTGATATTATGTCTTGATGTCATTATGTTTCCTATTGTGACATGATATGATAAGATGTGATTTGCCACGCGCTTCCGCATACTTGATCGTGTGAGTGGGTTGTTCCATGCGTGTTTGTTTGGAACCCTCACCGCGGGAACCTGTGGGAGGTCTTTAAATCTTTCAAAATTTTTAATTTACCGCCGCGGCCTCGGTCTGGGGTCGCGACAATTAGTCCCCTCATGACTGGTCTCTAAGGTATCCCAGACTTCCTTAGCAGAGTTGCAATTTACTACTCTATTAAATTCTTCTTGAGATAGAGCACAATATAGAGAGTTTTTTTGCCTTTGCATTTAAATTTGCTCTTTCCTTCTCCCCTTGAGTCCAAGCACTTTTAGGTTTGATATTTAAGGATATGACATTCCCCTCAGAGTCTTTTTCTGTGGTAGTAGGAGGATGATAGCCATCTTCTATGATGTTCCACACATAGATATTTAGGTTTGACCTGCCCCTGTGCCCGGTCGACCTTCCTTTAACGGTCAAAAATCTGCCCGTTGCAAAATAAAGACTAACGGCTAGAAGCCCGGTCGACCCACAGTGGAGCCGGTCGACCGGCCACACATGGGGTCGACCGGATTCAGCCCAGAAAAACTAATAATTTTTGAACCATGAAACCATGAGGGCTGAACACCAAGGGACCTTGAAGATCATTAAACAAGCTTGGAATCATGACTGAAAAATGGATGAAAACTGATTTTCAAAATACATGAAACTTTCAAACTAAAATATGGATTTAAAGAAGAAAACTTTGAAAAGCTTGAAATGATTTTTGAACTCAAGGATAGAACATTTTGAGATTTTAAAATCTGAACTAAATACTTCATGAACTTAAGATAATTAAGATTTGAAAACCATGCATATCATTTAATAAAAACAAAGATTATGAATGAGAAATATGCATGAAGATCCTAAGATTAAGAACATGAAGAATGAGAGGTCAAGCTATGAAAATAAATGCATCCTATCAGATTGAAACTTAACAAAAACTCTAACACATGGTCTACATTGCAAACTCATTTTCAATCAAATTCTTGCATGGTGAAGAGGTGGTCACCACAGAGAAGATTTCCTCTATCTTGCGCATTCCTAGGTCTAATGGACCAAAGTTTATTTCTGAAGTTCTGCCTCTTGATAAGAGAGATTCAGTGACTCGAGCTCTCTGTGGAAAATCTAAGAACTGGTCAACCAAGAACTGTCTGTAAGCCTCTTCCATGATTCATTCCCTTCGTATCATTCATATCAATTTCACTCATTCCATCTATCCAAGGGAAGGGAATAGGACGGAAGTGACCCCTTGTTAGATTGTATGGATTAAATCCATCAGATGATGTAATAAATTGATTAATTTCTTTATTTATCAATAATATCATGCTTTCCTTTCATAAGATGAATGATGTTTTATAACTTAATGCACATGACCAATACATATGACATAAAGGTTCATGAGTTGAACCGGGTCCCATTAGCATATTAGATGTGATATATGTGTATCGATGAGATCCACACACGAGAGACATATGTCACAAATCTTATACTTAAATATCTTCACAACCGGTAATGACACTCAGCATCTCATCTGATAAGGTTGCAGCACTTTGATCACTATGAGATAGTGTGATTTGTCTTGATCATCGGAATGTAAGATTCTGGATCATGGTGCTGGTACATTGGATGTATTGAAGGACCATGAGAAACACCTTATGAAATACTGTCTCAAGTTTAAGGTTTGCTCTCATAATTTCCTAGCAATAGGCTCTTAATCCTGAGACATTGATGAACTCAAGTTTCTATCTATTCATTTACTTTGAGTCACCAATGAGTGAGGCCAACTGTAGGTCAACACCTCGGTGTCTTGGGTACGTGGCAGTAGGTCTGTGGGAACATTCAATGATCAATATGGAATCTATCTATATTATCCCCTTATGCCAATTAATGGATTTGTCATTAGTAAGTGCGCACCCATCTCGATTAAGAGTTAATTGGATGGTACTGATGATCACTGTGATTAATTGGGGTTCAAGGATAATAAGATGTGGATTTAAATTGATGGGACAGTTTTAGTCCAATATTAATCCATGGATATTGATAGAGGAGCCTACTTGTGGTAATCGGGAAGTTTAGGGTCTTCATTGTAATTTATTCCTAAGATTGGAGTGCAATTGCATTTATATAGTGGTGTTATTTGCAATTAACTGTGAGCCCGGATTGCACATGAGATGTGGGGTCGCGGTGTCCCAGTTGGAGCTACCTTTCTATGGAATCCCTAGTGATCCCCATGCTAGCCCAAGTTATTGGAAAGATACTAATCCTACTTAAACTCTAAGATGAAGGAATCAGAAAGCTACTATTTACATTTGAAGTGAGACTTCTAAAAGTGACCAATTATGCCAAATTCTAACTTCTTTAAAATCAATTAGTCACAAGTGATGATATAGAACTAAAGTGCGGAAGATAACAAAAACAATTATCACAAAGCATTCACCATAACACAAGGATTTATAGTGGTTCGGCCTCAATGCCTACATCCACTACCGGCCTGTGATCCAACACCCCACCGGATTTCCATTATTTATGCTTTTCAATAGGCTAAGCAATAACCTTTACAATATGCTTTCCAAGGTTAAGCAATAACCTCTACAATGATGTTTTTCAAGGCTTAACATCAACCTATACATTATGCTTTTAAAAGGCTAAGCAATAACCTTTACAAGAGATGATTTCTCAAATAAGTGTCTACACAAACACTTTAAGAGATTACAATTAAAGTTCAATTTAATTGCCTCTAAAATAGGCGAATATGAAAGTTAAATTCAAGATACAAACATACACATAGAATTAGCAAAGGTGTGTGCTCAAGGTGTATGAATGTTTACTTCAATCAATTTAAAAATGAAGCTCAATGAATGTTTGCTTAAAGCTTTTTGAAAGTGTAAAACACAAAAATAGATTTAATTGAAGTTAAGGAACAAATCACATGTACATAAAAATACAACTTGAAAATGATATACCTATCAAAGCTAAGCAAGTTGTGAAACTTTAAAACAAAAGTACATATGATTTGTGAAGTTGTTGAATCCAAAACATAAGATAGATTTGAAAATGATTTTCTTCTGATGAAAAACAACAACCAAAGATTCAACCAAGTATAGGAATCATGTTTACATATAATTTCAAAGATGTTTACAAAAACATGATTTACTTAGATATACCAATTTAAGTACTACTTGGTTTAAATCAAGGTGCTGTATCCAAAACAATAAATCAATTCAAAACATATACATGTTAAGGATACAACAAATCATAGTTTATCATGCTAGAAAAGATTTACCAATATTTAAAACAAAGCATGAAACCATATGATTAAGAAAAGTAAAGCTTACTTAGAGATTTAACTTCATTAATCCAAGCTTTAGCTTTCCAAATGTCCCTTATCCTTCCTTAGCTCATTCCCCTTTGATTGGCCTCAAAACATCTCAAGGAGGGCCTCTTTGTTCCTCAAAATTTCTTTAGGAATAAGCTTCTTTTTATATACAAAATTGCCCAACGGCTAGTCCCCGGTCGACCTGCCCCTGTGCCCGGTCGACCTGACCTTGAACGGTCATAAATCTAACCGTTTGAAAAAGAGCTCAACGGCTATTTCCCGGTCGACCCGTAGTGTGCGCGGTCGACCGGGTCTATGGGCGCGGTCGACCGACCACACTGAGGGTCGACCGGGTCCTGGGACCTTTTTCCCCACAAATTGCATATTTCAAAGATTTTCTTTGAGGGGACTTTTAGGCCATGGAATCAAGCATGGAAACATGTTTTAAATCATTCTAAGAGTTTTAAAAACATGAAACGTAATATGCCTAAGATGATTTGGAAGTTTTAAAATCAAATGCTTGCTTGATTCAAAAAGATCTTTTCAAAACAAATTGCATCCAAGTTTAAAATCAAAACATGCATGAACCAAGATTTTTACAAGTCTTAAAAACAATGCATGTATAAATCAAGATATCAAGAATTTCTAAATCAATGCAAGTGTGAAAATTCAAATGATACTGAAATGATAATGCATCCATCAAATTGCAATATACAAAATTCCTAACAGTAAGACTTCTATTTCAATTAGTAAAAGAGGAGCGAAAGAGGTTGCTTAAAAGCTATAAAAGGAGAGCAAGGGGCTAGGACGTACATACTCTTGGATTTCACGCCGAGTCCCCTTTTCGTGCAAGAGTTGGACATCTCTCTTGCTCTTCTAGTTCTCTTCTAGTTCCTTGAATTTCTTGAAGGGTTTTCTCTTGAAGTTTCCACCAGTCTTCTTGAGAAAAGAGATCTGATACGAGTCATAGCGTGGAAGACTAAAAGGTCTTGAAGATCCTAAGTTGCTTACAAAGAAAGAGTTTCTTCAACTAGCAAGTCTTCTTCTCCATTAGAGCACAACCAGACTCCAAAGGTATAATCTGCTTCTACATTTATTGTGGATTATTTTGGTTGCTGAGTTGTTGTTGTTCTTCTATCTTCTAGATAGAATATATTGTTGTACATGATTGAAGAGACAGAGGGATTGCATCCTAGATATGATTTGTGGCTCCTGGGCACTTGATCCCTGAGTCAAGTGGGTCAAAAGTTTTGAAAATTTATCCACGAGGCCCACCTATTTCCAACACCCCTTACATGGCAAATCTCCTGCACAACATGATTTCAGGTGTTCCGATGTGCTTTCCGTCAGTCATCATGCACCACATCATCCGAGTAATCACAGGATCTCAACCATGTGTAACTTCTTTTGGGTTTCTAATTACCCAGCTCGCCAGATCATATGGTGTGATTCCACCAGCTTTAGAGAGACCTGAGACTACCACCGTCTTCAACAAAACAAACATTCTCTTGATGAAGCTTCCTCCACCACAGCGAGTGAACCCAGTAGCAGAAGGAGATGCAGAGATAGAGACTGCAGATCCAGTAGCAGATTAGCCTCATCAACCAGAACCCCCTCAGCCCCCTCAGCAGTGCAATCTGGAAGACAGAATGAACTCTGTTGAACAAGTTGTTTCTTCTTTGCGCTCAGAGTTTCAGGAATTTAGACAAGAGGTATCAGGATTGATGAAGAAAACTTTGAAATACCTCTCAATCATCTCCAACAGCTGCAGGCGTCATGATGATGCGGTCCCCCCATCTCCTTCAGATTCACCTTAGATCTTAGGGCAGCATTCTTTTTGTGGGGGCAGTGATAGACTATCAGTCTTTGGTGTATTTTTTGTCTATCAACTATTTTTTTTTATCACTGATCATGATATTTTGATGTTTGTATTGGTCATGTAATTAGTAAAAACTGTACTAATCTTCTAATTTAAATCAATGAATCTATAGTTTCTCTTGTTCATCTCTTATCCTCTTGTTATATTCCTCAATTGATGAATGTTTTTGATGCTTTGAACTATATTTTCTCTCAATTAATATCTTTTGTCTTAGCTTCATTTAAACACTGCATAGATAATCAATAAACATGTAACATGTTCAGCATTACATTTTCAATATCATTTGGTAACAGGTGCTATTAAAAGGTATTTGTTTTCTCATCTATACAGGTTCCTTTGCAATTCGATGACAAAGGGGGAGAGAAGATCCAACAAAGGGGGAAAGAAGATCAGTTCTAACTAAGGGGGAGAACTGTCTAAGGACCAAAGAGGGAGAACGCTTGAATGTAAATTGAAGAAGTTCAGAGAGCATAGAAGGAATTAGAGCAAGGAGAGAGCTCTAACGAAGGGGGAGAAAACTTGAAAGAATAAAAGACGCATTCAAGAGATTTCAAGAACAGATCAGTTCAGAAAAGCTGGAGTCCTAGAAGTGTTGTGATCATCTTAATTGCCATCAAATTGCAAAGGGGGAGATTGTTAGGATTTTTGTATGTTGCTAATTTGATGGATGCACTATCACTTTCACCGTCATCTGATCACACACCCATGCATCATAGTTTGGACCTTGAAATCTGGATCTTAGACTAGCATATACATTTGATTTTCAAAAACTTCATCCTGCATGTTTTAGAACTTAAAATGCACTTTCGAAAACCTAGTTCTTCATGCATGGTTTTGAAAAATCAAGTTAAGCATCGAGGTTCATGTTTTACATAAATCTTTCATTTTTAGAATCATAATAGTATGCATGATTCATTATGGCCCTGAGTTCCTAGTTCAACAATTCAGAAATTTCGATTTTTGAAAGGAACTTCCGTCAGGACAATGTACCTAGTTGACCGAGCCTTGCTCCCAGTCGACCGAGCCAACTAGCCGTTGGACTGTTTTTTTTTTTTTATATATATATATATAAAAGTCCATTTCATTCCTCTCTTCAAAAAGGTTTGTTGGGTGAATCTTTGGAACAGTTTTGAAGCCTAAGGAAGGGAATGAGCTAAGAAGGCTAGAGGGTCAAAGAAAATCCAAAATGCATGAGGCAAAGGTATATCATTCAAATTAAGCTTTGGTTTCCATTTCATTTGAAATTCATGCTTGTTCAAATCTTTGAAACTTCTTTCTAGCATGAGTTCTAGCTTTGGCTGAGTTGTTTTGCAAATATCAAATCACTTTAGCATATTAGTTTGTTTTGCCAACACTCATGTCTCAATCACATGTGTTTTAGTCTTTAAACTTCATACAACTTGTGTAGTATGTCTTTCCAAGTTGTTTTGATTAATTCATTTGATTAGCACATCACTTCAATCATAGATTCTATGCTTAGATTTTCAAATGCATCAAGCATTCATTTAAGAGCTTTATCTTCAGAAATTGATTGAACTAAACATTCATACACTTTGAGCACACACCTTAGCTACTTGTGAGAGTATGTTTGTATCTTGTTTTAACTTTCATATCAGCCTAATTAAGAGGCAAATGTATTGAGCTTTGATTGTATCTCTTAAAGTGTTTGTGTAGACACTTGTTAGAGAAAATATTCATCTTGTAAAGGTTATTGCTTAGCCTAAGAAAAGCATAGAGTAGAGGCTTAGCCTAGAAAAGCACTTTGATAGGTTGTTGTTTATCCTAGAAAAACATCATTGTAAAGGTTATTGCTTGGCCCATTAAAAAGCATAGATATATGGAAATCCGGTGGGGTGTTAGATCACAAATGTAGGCATTGAGGCCGAACCACTATAAATCCTTGTGTGATGGTGCATGCTTTGTGGTGATTGTTTTAGTTAGCTTCCACATTTAATTTTATAATCATCACTTGTGACTAGCTAATTTTAAAGAAGTTTAAAATTTGTCATAATTGGTCACTAAGTAGAAGCTCCCCCTATTCACACCCCCCCCCCCCCTTCTAGGGTTAGAATCCTGGACTTTCATGATAGACATAAAGGAGACAAAAAACTTGCCCCCAGCCTTTTGTTTTGTCTTCTTTGCTTTGGTGGTGATTACCAAAGGCTTTGAAGATTTGAGAGAAACAACGAAGGGAGAATGACTACTCTCTTCGGATTTGCTGGAAGGTTTTTTCTTCCGATGATTGCTGGGGAGCCTTGCCCTTATCTTTTTAAAGATTTTCGGCAAAGGGTGTTGTTTCCTCCTCCTTTTCTTCGTTTTCATCTTTATTCATCTGAGCAACTGCAAAATGGATGCCTTTGCCTTTGAAGGGCTTTTTATCTGCAAACACCCGATGTATTAAGCCGTCATTACCAACGAACTTGATGCACTGATGTAAAGTTGAAGGGACGACAACATTCTCGTGTTTCCAGGGGCGTCCAAGAAGGAGGTTGTAGCATGAAGGGGTTCTTATTGCGTACACAGTGACTTGAGAGATAAGATCACCGATTTGCAATTTGAACCTGATTTTGCCGATAGGCCTTTGAGTGCTCCCATCATATCCAAAGATAGAAACAGATGTGTGACTCAGCTTGCTAGGTGGAATGCCCAGCTCTTCGAGTGCCGAAGTAGAGATGAGGTTGAGTGCAGAACCTGGGTCAATCTGGACTCTGTGTATTGGCATTTCTTTGACATACCCAGTGAAGTACAAGGGTCGGTTGTGCCTTGTCTCACCTAGCAAGAGGTCATCCTTATCGAAGGCAATTGTTTCACTTGCTGCGTTTGGACCGAGAGGCATTCAATGCTTAATCCCTCAGTTTTCTTCTTTTCTCCCTTTGAGGAAGTGCTTGATTTTTTGACCCTATAGTCCATTTCAATTTGTAGGACTTGTAGGGTATGTTTTTCGACATCCGCATTCAGCCTTTGCAGTTCTGAAATGAGACTATCACAAGTTTGTGGAGACATTCGTAATAGGTTAAGGATGTGAAGTCGTGCAAGTATGTGTTTGAAGTGCTCAATCAAGTCGCACTTGAAAGCCTCCTTCGGGCCTGCATTTTCATTATTGTTACCACTTGGTGCGTTTACAACTTGCTTTCCCAAATGATTTACATAAGAAGAAGAAGGTTGGTTGTAATTTTTGTGGTAATCTCGGCCAGAGCGGGTACCTCTACCAACTTCGAGTGCTTCTTGAGAAAGGTCTTCATTTGGAAGATTTTCCGTAGGATCTAAGGGTTGATCCTTCTCATTTATTGAAAATGTGTCTGCAGCAGAGTCGCCATCCTCTGTGATTGTGTTGCATGGAGCACTTACTGGGAATAAATCCTGAACAGCATCCAGCAACTTTTCTTCCTTGTTGAGTAATTCATCGGTCCCGATATCACCTATGAGGTCAGGTATCTGGGATCAGTTGACCGGATTTTCATTAAAGAAGACTTCACTTGCAGTAGCTTCTTCAAGATGATCAGTCGGAAGAGGCTTGAACTTCGATGTCATAGTTTCAGGAGACGAAGACTGAGAAGATGATATCTATGTGGAAGCCACCTGAGAAGATGTAGCTCCAGAAGATATACTATCAGGTGTAGTCTGCGAGTATGTGTCTTCAGAAGATGATGCTTCAGAGGCACTATCATCCTAAGCTATCACATTGCAGGTTACCCTGATAGGAGATCCCCCAAAAATAGACTGTTGGGAGTTGGGCTCATCATCGGATGTGTGAGGATCCTCCATCCAGTAGTTTTCTCCATTTTCAGGAGTTGAGGGAGGAGGTACCTGTTGATTTTCAAGGACTTTTGTTCTTGGATTTTGATCATGAAGATCTTGCTCTTCTTCTATGGCAAGGCGTTGCAAGATTCTCGTATATTCTTCAAGATCAGGCATGAGAACCAAATCTTCTTCGTCGTCTGCTCCTTGTGGTTCAACATGATTGGGTTCCACTAGAGCGTCGGCGAGTGCTGGATTAACAACATCTTCTTGGACAGCCTCTTGATCTTCTTTATTGTCAGACCAGGATCCTTGTGGCTGTGAAGGATTATACCAGATTACTAGCATAAGGTGAGTTTCAGGAACCCATTCTTCATCGGAGAGGTATTCTCATGTTTCAAGGGATTCCTCCCAGTCATCGATATCACTGGCAGTATCACTGGACTCGTATCCATCCATGGAGAATCCAATTGCCGAGTTGCAAGAGTATGATGACCCTTGCGTAGTTTCATTTCTAAGTTGAGGTGGCATGAAGTCACTAAAAGTGAATTTTCTTACCACTTTAGAAGTCTCAGGAATGGGCTTTTCTGTTGTCCCCAGTGAAGTGGTAGAGAATGTTTTTGCTTTTTCACGGACTTCTTGTTTTGCTTGAGCTTTCTCCTGCTGTTTGAGCTTGTGGAGATGTCTCCTGGCTTGCCTTTGTTGTTAAGCCGTCAGCTTTGTTTTGACAACCTCCCAGTTTTCATCCTCTAGGAGATCAGGATGCACCCATATGGGTTGTCCGTCTGGTGTAGGGTAAGGAACCAGCTCTTGGGACGTTTGAGTCATTTTTATCACCTTGAAGGAAGTAGTGATCTTCTTTTTTGGTGATTTTAAAGTTTGTCCACATGACACCATGTTGACAGAGCCAGACCCGTAGTTTTTGTCAAAGGTAATGACTCCGTTTTTCCACATTTCGTTGCTCTTCTCTCTCACAACGAAGCATTGAATGAAAGGATGCGAGACCATCTGGTGGTATGGACAATACCGAGGATCATTGGTTTTGCCAACGTCTCTCGGTCTTTTGGGCTCAGGCAAAGTGAGTTTGCCATTTGCTAAAAGAGCCGTAAAGATTTCTTCACCATCTTCATCGAACGGGTATTTTTTCTCTACTTGTTCTCTGAAGGCATCAGAGAGTTTAGGTTTCTTACCTGTTGCCTTGTTTTCAATTTTCTTTGGTGGCTAAGGAGCTTACTTGGTTTGCACATTGAGGACCTCTTTTCTCTTTTGTTTTGAGGTAGTAATGGCAATCGGCTCTTTCTTTGATGATTTCTGACTATTGAGGTCTTTGATCACCATTTCAGCCTCCATAACTGCTTCTAGGAGTTCTCCTAGTTTTTTTTTATTTGTTGCCGATAATCATGGAGCAGATCCTTGCTCTCATGTTGTTACGGCAAATGTCGGCTAGCGACGCTTATGGCAGTACGTCGGAGCATTTGTATGTCATGGCCTTCCACTTGTGAATAAAGTCATATGTTGACTCGTTCTCTCCCAGTTTTAGGCTGCAAAGCTGCGCCATAGTAACCGAATGATCCTCACCTTTAAAGTGGGTTAGGAAGCGTGTCTCCAGCATAACCCAGTTTTGGATGGAGTCCTCCGGCAGAGTGGAGTACCAATCAAAGGCCGTACCTTTTAGGGTACTTGCAAAGAGACGGATCTTGTGGGCATCTTGATCCGCGATAGCTCCTGTTAGGATCTTGAAGTGGATAACATGTTGTCTGGCTAAACCTTTCCACATATATGTCTGGAGAGTAGGTTTTTTGAATTTTGCAGGGAACGGAGCCGAGTCCATCCATAAGGGATATGGTGGCTTGATCCCATGTTCTTTAAGTGTATCCTCTTCTTTTGCTTTGGCGAGGATATCGTCAACGTCCTTTTTGGTAAGGGCGCGTGACTCATTGTTTTCCCCATCAACCTCGTCATCTTGATGATTCAGAGGAGATTGATTATTTTCTTGACGCTGAAAAGTGAGAAGAAGGTTTTCCATCAGAGTCTCAATCCTCTGCTGACCTTGCTCCAATTGTTGGATGCGCACGGTCGTTTCATCAGGAGGTGGGTTGCATGGTGGCTCAGAGTTTGTAGCCAGGACATTCATTCTTCGGGATCTAATTGAAGAAATTGTCCAGGTGATTGAGCTGGGGCTCTTTCTTGAAGCGCTTAAGGAAGGATTACTCAAAGGAGTAGAAGATTCTTCCGGATATCTTCGTGTCCGAGAGACGCTGTGAGTCATCGGTTGCCGAACATGAAGTTTAGTTGCTGACTTCTGGCGTTTTCTAGTTTTGCCAATCATATGGACAGCAACAACTTGGTCGGGTCTTTCTTTTCCAACTCATTTGTGGGAGACTTGGAGGATAGAATGCTAGTTCATTTGCTTCTCTAGTCTCTTTTGTCGATACGACATGCGGCGACGTATGTAACGAGCAATTTGAGCTTCAGTCAGCTCTGGCTTGGCTTTAGCAATGAATGATGTAATCCCTCAAGCGCAGCAGCCGAGCCTGTCTTCTTTGAAGCTAGGCATGGACAGGATCTGGACTCAGTCCTTTGCCTGTCGTAGCAAAGCCTTGAATCTTGCGAGTTCGGCCCCTGTTGAGATGAAGGGTCGAGCCGCAGGAGTGTAGGCCTTAGCAGGTTCTTGCAGAGGCTTTGTGATGTATGATTTGATTTTTGGATTGTACGAGCAAATCGGTTCATGGTGGGTTGACTTCTTTGTCAATTGAGAAACAAGTCTCTCCACTTTCATGTAGGCAAGAGGATAGAACTGGTTCTCCTTAATAGGGGCCAAATATACTGGCTTTGCAGATGTTTGGGACCTCCTTTGTTTTGGTGAAGGTCTTGGAGACCAAGTCTTAGGGTAGACCTGGTTATTTGCAGGTTGAGGCTTCGTGGGGATGCCACGGGCTTCAGAGTTCTTCGTGTTCGCCCTTGGTGTCATGGCAATGACACGTTGCAGGGCAGTTTTCTGCTTCTTGGCAGGTACAGTTTCTTCTGCGGGGAGTGGAAATGGACCTAGCGACCCGAAGACGATGATCTGAGGAGTAGAGGTTAACCCGGTGTTTTTGGAGTTGTTGAGGAAGACGACGCTTCGGCAGCTGCCAGTGCACTTGTGAGTGCGCTTATTTTTCTTTTCTTGAAGCAAAAGTTGGTACTTGTTCTCATCGAAAGTGATGGTCAATGAAGCTACCATTGTTAGTTTGGAAAACTTTTGAAACAAGACCAAATTCATTAGTAATCAAAAGAATATAGTGATCATAAATGAAAAAGAACTATGGTTTTGTCTTTTCAAATCACTCTAGGGAACATGGCCCGCCCAAGCAAGATGAAGAAGGCAAAAGGCCATAGAGGGTACAATTGTTTTAAATGCAAGTATGGTAGGCTCAGGACAAGCATTCCAATGACTGCTAGAAGCAATTGTAAACCTTAATTCAAATAACCAAGAAGCAAGGCTTAATTGAGGTAAAATGATATAAGGCTGGAGTTACAAATGTGTCGGTCGCGAATACAGTAGATCCAAAAGGGCGTACTAGCAACGCTAGGCACAAATGTTGCAAATCGCATCCTTGGAACGAACACGAGAAGTGATTTTCTTTTTGAATGGTCAAGATTGGATTCATAAAGGAGAGAAAATGGTATTCCAATCTAAACACAGGCTCAAACATTTCTGCGAGCACTGAGTCCGATTGGGAAGGAACCAAAATTTCTCAAATTTGAACCCAAAAGTGACGGAAGTTTTTTTTTTTGAAAGGTCAAGATTGAATTCTTCAAAGAGAGCAAATGGTGTTCCAATCCGAACATAGGCTTAAACATTTCTGCGAGCACTATGTCCAAAAAGGAGAGAACCAAGATTTCTCAAGTCTGAACTCAAAAGTGACGAAAGCTTTTTGAAGGGTACACATAGGTTTCCAATTCGGTCTTATGAAACCTTAGTAGATAGATCAGCCCCCAGGTAAGGGTATGATTACTTAATGTACCTGTTTGGAGGACCCTTGCCTCGAACAGTCTAGTTGTCTCCACACTCTGGACAAGGCTTTTCTTAGATTCCGCGAGCCATTGTCCAAAAAGAAAGAAACCAAAGTTTCTCAAATTTGAATCCAAAAGAGAGAAAACTGATATTTTTTAAAGAGTTTGAAATAAGATTTTTTTTATTTTTTTATTTTTTGAAAATTCCTATCGGACTCATCAAAGAGAAAAGATGGCCCATTCCCCGATACAAACAATAGCTGCAAACATTTCTGTGAGCTATCAAGTTCGAAAAGGAGGGGATCAAAGTTTCTCAAAAATGAATCCAAGAAAGAGAAATCAGATTTCTTTTTTTTTTTTTTTTTGCGAGATGAGAAAGAGTGGAAATAAACTCAAAATAGAAATTTCCAAAAGAAATCCCATCTCATGATTTTTTAGATACAAGATCCAACATAGGCCGTGAACTAGAAAGGAGCCAAAGAATCTAAGCATCACGTTCTCAAATGAACGGGCCCCACCGGGTATGCCAACTTGATGGACCCGTTTCTTCCTTTCCACTCTCATCCGTCCTCAAGGCTGTCGAAAGGCTGAGTGGAGGGAAAAAGAGAAAGGCAGGTATCAAAAAAAATTGTACGGATATGCTAGATTTTCTATTCTACTTGGAATTTAGAAATGGTGATCCGGAGATCCACCTTCACAAGTAAAAAGGAAATGAATCTTTTTTTCTAACTTTCTATTGCACATATATTTTAGAAAAGAGACAAGTTTTCTTTGAATGCCATAAGAGGCGATTTCATTTTGTTTGCCGTGAAAGGCGATTTTTTGTTTTTGTTTGCCGTGAAAGGCGGTTTTGCCGTAGAAGGCGATTTACAAATCTCATCAATAATGACAGACAAGAAATGTAATTTTTTTTGTCTCTTTTAAAAGAAATACAAAATACAATCGAAAAGTGAAAAAAGAAATTCTGACTTCTCAGGAGATTATGGAGACACGTTCAGATCGACGGTCGCAAGTCATGTATGGGCTTCGCCATCGTCCCTGCAGATGAGAACGTATGATGCTTTGATTCTCTTGGCTTGGCTTGGACTTTAGTTTTTAGAAGAAAAAGACCAAGGGGAGGTCCTATATCCCATAAAAAAACTGAATAGACGGGCCGAAAAGCCGCGTCTAGGCCATGTTGGATAGGAGAGGAGAGAGAGCTTTGCCTTGGGGGGGGGGAGTGCCCCCCAAGAGACTTCAATCACCTTGTGGTGCTTGCTGCAGCAAAGTTTCTTCAAAATAACTAATCTTTTTTTTGTGTGTGTCTCTCTCTCTAATTTCTGCATTTCTCTTCTTTCTTCTTGGAATGACCCCCTTTTTATATGCTTTTGGTAGCCATGGGGTGATTTATGGCATTGATGAAAGAAATGATGGCATTAATGCTCCATGATGGGGGAGTTACAAGTTTTTATTTCATGATTTTGTAACTCCTTATTCTTGGCTTGTGAATGGCCGATGGAAAATGATGGGCATTAATCACCCTTAATCTCCATAATGAGGGGAGTTTCATGATTTATTGCCATGATTGCTTGGACGTGTAACTCCTTTTTCCCTGAATTTGATTGGGCCATTCAAAATTATGAGTTCATGACCGCATTAAGTTGTCATGAAACGGGTCATTTAACTTCATTAATTGGTTGCCAAGGCACTCGAAGAGTCGCGGGCCGTACCGCGTCTTTTGGTATTCTTCTTGCGATGATCGCCAATGGATCCGCACGTTGTTTGATGCCAGATGGCGATGCAACTTCAGACATTGATTAATACCAGTGGGCCATCTATCTTGTCGATTTCTCAATCGGTCGGACAGAAAGTGTATTTTCTTGGTCGGCCGAGTGGCGATCTTGGAGCGATCAATGATGATTTCATGCTCTTATCAGTGGATCTGAAATGTTGACGAAGATCAGTTGATTTCAAGCATCAAGAATCAGATTTTCGAAAAATCACAGAGGCTGGAATTCTCGAAACGCAAAAGGAGTCGAAAAACGGGCCTTCCAGCGGAAATCCGGCGACCCGGATTTCTAGGGTCGCCGGCAACCATAGGGTTTTTTTCTCCTTTGGTCGTCGTTTCTCGGCCGTTTTTCGATCTTTTTGCTTCTTGTTTTCTCCTGTATTTTTCTTGACATTTTTCCTCATTTATTGACTTGATTCTCCTGAAGAAAACCTGATGAGAAGTCGTGCAAACCGGAGCACAAAGTTTCCTATTTTTTGGAAAAGTCGGAGACTTTGTAGCCGATTTTCCGTCAAGCGTTAAAACTAGGTCAAACAATGTCGGAATGACCCCAAATTTGAGGTGAAGCTTCCTGAGTAGTAGATAGGACCAACGATGGGCTTTTGTTTGGGTTTTGAAGCTGTTTGGGGTCCCGTCGCTGCTAGACTTGATTTTGCTGCGAAGAAGATGCCGCGCTTTGATGTCCGGTTAACCGTTGTTCGATTGTCCTGAAATTTGACAGAGAGCTTATTGGAGTCATTTTGAAATGATCCATTAGCTCCGATTTGGATGTCATGGTCCCGGGAAGCTCCGCCACCGGTAGGCTTGATTTTATTCCCGAGTATCCAAGTCTGGTCAAACGTCATCGGAATGACCTGAAACTCCATGTGCTCTATTTGATGAGTGATGGCCTCGGTGATTCTCGCCGCCGAGAAGCTTGATTTTGCTGCTCGAGTGTTGATGGAAGGTCAAACGTTGTCGATTTGACTTGAAATTTGACATGAAGCCTTCTAGAGTTATTTTGAGACCATCCATAGGCTTTGATCGAAGATTTGATGCCTTCGACACTGTCGCCGCCAGGAGCGCCTGTTCAGCTGCCAGAGGAATGAAGTTAGACCAAATGATGCTGGAATGGCTCAAAACTTCAAGTGTATCCTCCTTTTGGTTGTTTTGAAGGATCTTGCAGTTTTTGTTTGATTTTGACAAGATTTGAAGTTTGAAGTAGCACTGCCTGTTTGTAGTAGGATGCAGCTCCATATGGCCTTTTGATGTCGAGAATGTGTGAAGAGGCAAAGTGACATTTTTGGTGTCAACAAATGTCCCCTCAAGGTACAGTGACGAGTAGCTTTTAGAGTTGATGTGCCTCGAAGAGAAGTTTGAAGGAGCGCTTTTGACCAAGAGTCTTTGAGCATTTTTCTTCTGATAAGGCAGCCTTTTGAGTTTCCAAGGGGATTTTATGGTAGTGAGAGGGATCACGTACCATCTCAAGGCAAAGTTTTGAAAATGACATGAGGGATTTGAATTTGGATTTTGGATTTTGGGTTTTCCTTTTCACCATGTGAACCTAAGGGCTTTATGTGGCGCATCAGGAAGTCAAGAAGGTTTTTTGGTTTTTGACCTTGTGACCTAACAAGCTGTATGTGGCAGGTTAGGGGGTCGGGGTTTGATTTTTTTATTTTGACCTTGTAACCTAACAAGCTATATGTGGCAAGTTGGGGGGTCAAAATTTGGTTTTTGGTTTTGGCCTTGTGACCTAACAGGTTGTATGTGGCAAGTTAGGGGACCATGGTTTGGTTTTTGGTCACTTTTTTGGACTATTTTGGGTCCAGTGGAGTGGTTTGAATGTCAATTTCAAGATTTTGGCTCAATTTGGTATATGAGGGTGGATGGTTTGGATTTTTTTTTTTTTTTTTTTTTTTGGAAGCTCATGAGGCTTGAAAAAAATTTTGTATGATCCAATCAACTCTAAAGAGGCATAGAACCATTTTTTTGTATGCTCTTCATAAGAGGGATTTTTTTTTTTTTTTTTGACTAAACGCCACTTTTAGTGCCTAGGTTGTCAAACCTGGCTCATATGGGCTAACCTAACGGACCTTAAGCTTTGAAGATGGCTTAGATCTCATATGATGTCATTTTGTAGAGAATATCTAAAAATATCTCCTTTGGATAAAGAATATCTTAAAATATCCTACTTGGAGAGAATCTCTCAAGTTTCCTTTTTTGGGAGAGATTTTCTCAAAATATCTTTCTTTGGGAGATAATATCCCACATTCCTTTTCTTTTTGGAGAGAATTTCTCAAAGAATCTTCTCTTTAGGAGAGAATATCTCAAATCTCCTTTCTTTTTGGGAAGGTTGCTAATCTTTAGCACTTACCTCCTTGGTTTTCTCCTTGTTTTCTCTTTTGGTTTGCTCTTCTCTATAAAAGCAAGGGAAGGTTGGATCTCTTGCTCCTATTGCTTTCTTTTTGCGAAAGTCTTCAAGAGTGCTCCAAGATCAAGAACTTCTCTTCTTCTCCAAAGATCTTCAAGCTCTCTTACTTCTCCATCCATGGCTTCAAGTAAGTTTTCTTCCTTCACAAGAAATTCCATGTAGAAAAAAGTTTCTTACTTCTTTTCTTCTTCTTCTTTTTTTTTCCATGTGTTTTCTTCCCTCTCTTTTTTTTTTTCTCTCTATTTTTTTTTTCCACGTGCACCCCACCATTTTTTTTTTTTTTTTTGGCTGTACAGACAGGTCAGTACTGACCGGCCGTACTGCCACGTGGCAGTGGTCCGTGATCATGAGGTTATGCAATTTCAAGACGTTCATGCATTTTTATTTTTATTTTTATCCATCAAGATAAAAAGCTAGAGTTCTAGGTCAAGTCAACATGAATTTTGACTTGGACAAAGTTTGATTAATTTGACCAAGTTGGGTTGGAATTTGTCAAATTTTGAAAAGATTTTCCTAGCATCTAATGCATGATGATTTTTCTTTGATGCACAATTTTTTAGCAAATTGATTTGGAAGCATGATTATGCATACCTGGAAATCGTTTTCAAGTATTGGGATTTGGAGCTCGCAACAATGTTGAGCCCTTTCTTAGTCTTGCGGAATTTTGAGGAGCTTTTGCAATTTTTAGAGTTCGAAGCTCGCAGCAATGTTGAGCCCTTTTCCAATTATGCAGAAATTTGATAAGACTTGCTTGATCTCGCAGCAATGTTTGAGTTCAAACATTCTTTGACAATCCTCCATTGATTATGAGCTTGCAATGGTGTTGAGCTTATCTTCAAGCTTCCTGTTTTTTTTTTGGGTGCTTCCCTTTTCTTCGGAATTGCCCCGAAACCATGCCAAAATTTCACTAGAAAATTTTTTTAGCAAAATTCTATCATCTTGGTGATGATTGATCTTTTCTTTTCCATCTTTTGCAGGAAGTTCCTCCAAAATGAACAAGGGAAAAGAGCATGTTACTGATGCACCTCGCCGTTCTACTAGATCTTTTAATGTAGTCGTACAGCAAGCTTGGGAGAAGGTCCAGTACATCGAGAGGAATTTGGAATAGTGTGACTCCCTCAACCGTGATGAGATGAGACAGCGATGGGTCGCTCTCAAGGACGATGAATTCTACAAGATCATGGTAAGCAGTCATCCTTGGGTCATGGGCGATCAGAGCATCGTGCCCAAGCCTACCTTTTTCTTTGGTAGTCCCTGACGACTTGACATACCAAAGGAGATGTTTTCAGTTCTCTTACACGGCAGATGGTGAGGAGAGAACTATTTCTACCCAGTCGACCTTTGATCGCACTATCTCGATCATGAGCCTTTTTCCCACGTGCCCTAAGAGGGAAGATCCTCCGAGCTGGGTGAAGAGGACTAATGTGATCAAGACCGGGGTTTTTGTTGGTGGCCCTTCCGGTTATGCAGAGAAGTCGCCTGACCGTATGGACATGCTGATGCCTGCCAGTGGCTACCAAGGTTCTGATTACCCATCAGTTGATTTGAGACCGGTGGGCTTTGGCATTTTCAAGGGTGACGGCAGCAATCAGGTGAAGCCTTTCCGACTTCGTGGCCATTTCAATGCTGACTCAGATTGGAAGTCTTGGACTTATCACATCTTGCAGGTTGGTGGTGCCATTCTGAAGAAGGCTGAGATCTTCGATGCGGTTTGTGCTTTTAGGGAGACCGTCATCTTTTCCGACGAGGCGTTCATGGCCATGTTGGAATCTTTTCTTCCACAAACCAACACCTTCATTGTCACGAATTGTGAGATTGGTTTTTCTCCGAAGGAGCTGAGTGCCATCACTGGGTTGCCTATCCTTGGCAAACTCTATGAGGAGTTCATGCCTATGGATAGCGTCCTTGAGGAGCAATCTAAGGAGTTTAGGCTTCTATACTTTCACCTTGTCGCCTTCTATGATTTTTTGAAAGGGAAGGAGGGCTCGAAAGTCAGGTCCAGCAGTTGTAGGAGTTTTAGCTCTTCGTTCCCCAACTTCTTTGACAATAGAAAGTCTTTTGATGGAATGACCCGTGAAGCCAGAGCTAAGAATCCGGGTTCGAAGAAGACTTCTGTCATGCGAGAAGACTTGGAGGACTTCTTCATGAGCAAAGGTACCATTTACTCTGACATTGCACTGCAGAGGGATCTCGTTGTTTACCTCACTTACAGGCTTGGTGAGGTTGTCTTTGCTGGAGGAGATGGTACGCACATCAGGCCGCATTGTATTTTTCCGGCTTGTCAGATGGCATTTGGAGAGCAGTTGGCTTTTGTGCCTGCTCTTTATTCCTATTTATGTACTGAACTGCAGGCTGCTGCTTTTTTGGTTCGGCTTGGGCTCCCCATGAGCAAGGTATTTTCAGCTCATATTTTCTATTCGTGGTATGTTTACCACTGTCCCGACTTCCATCGATTGGTAGTTACACAGGATGATGACCCTTTTATGATTCGTTTGGCTAGAGGGACAGCCGTTTCTGAATCTCTTTTGTCTGCCCGTTTGAGGATCTGACGGTTCAGGGACGTCGAGATTGGGTAGTCTTTGAAAGTCCAAGAGCGAAACCTAGAGGGGGGGGGGGTGAATAGGGTGAGCCACAAAAAACTAGACCAATTAAAACTTTTTAACTTTTAGGTCACTTATGCTTTGAGAAGGATTAATTTTGATGTGAAGTGAAGCAATCTCTAAGATAAGCATGCCAAAGAAAACTAACAACTACCAACTTGATGGAGTCAAACATAAAACATTATCCATGAAAGAAAAGATAAAAGATCAACCATCAAGACACAAACATTTATAGTGGTTCGGCCAACATGCCTACATCCACTCCCGGTAACCCTACCGGATTTCACTATCTTAAAAGAAGGTTTAGGATCACCTCAAACCTCACAAATACATCACTTATGCTTTTCAAGGCTAAGCAATAACCTATACACAATGCTTTTCTTAGGTTAAACAATAACCTTTACAAGATATTTTTCTCTTAAATAAAATGCCTATTGATGCATGGATAAGAGAACAATGTAGTACAATTTAAAGCCTCTAGAAAGGTTGAATGGAAAGTGGAAACTTAACTTCTAGAAGCATGCATATGAATGACAAAGTCTATGAAAAATGCATGACTAGAAATCACTCTATCTCTTTTTTAAAGTTAAAACTTTAAATGATGCAAAGATGATAAACATATGTATGAGAAAGAGTTGTAGCCAAACACATGGTTTTTCAAAAAGATCAAACTTGAATGAAAAAGATACAATCTTAAAATTAGCAAGTTAGATTTGAAAACAAAGATTCATAACTCATGTGAATGATAAACCATATGTTGATTTCATGAAGCTAAAAGATTTCAAAGATCAAAGCATGTTATGAAACACAACATCACAAGAAGAAAGACAACTATATGATCATGCTTGAAAAGAAAACAAGGATTTTAAAAACAAAGCATGTAATTAAATCTTGAGATAAAGAAGGCACACCCATTTGAAGATCAAAGGTTGAATCAATGGATTTGCCTCATAATCCCTTCTCTAATCCTCTTAAAAGTTGTCCTTTCTTGTCCTTGAAGATTCCTCAAAAGTTCAAGCCTTTTTGCGAAACAAAAAATCACTTTTTATAGAGAAAAAGCTGCCAACGGCTAGTGCCCGGTCGACCTAGTACAAGGCCGGGTCGACCGGGTGCACAACGGTCATAAAAAGTCCCGTTGGAGAGGCTAACGGCCACAAAGCCCCGGTCGACCCGCAGTGTGCCCGGTCGACCGGGTCCCTTGGCCCGGTCGACCGGCCACACAGGCAGATCGACCTGGGGACAGCCCATAAAACATAATTTTTTAAGGAAGATGAAAATGAGAGGGCTTCTTCTAAGGGACTTTGAGGCACATTGAACAAGCTTGGGATAATGACTTAAAAGGATGAAAATAGAATTTTAAAGCCATGATACTTTCAAACCAAAATATGGATTTAAAGAGAAAGCAATTGGAAAGCTTGAAATGATTTTTGAACTTAAGGAAAGAACATATTGAGATTTTAAAAACTTGAACTAAAAACTTCATGAACTTTAAGATAATTAAGATTAGAAAACCATGCATATCTTTTAATAAAGACAAAGATTATGAAAGAGAAATATGCATGAAGATCCTAAGATGAAGAACATGAATGAATGAGAGGACAAGCTATGAAAATGAATGCATCCTATCAAATTGCAACAAAATAAAAACTCTAACAGTCTTCAGTGAAGCTTTCTCCGGATTTGCGGAAGAAGGCTTTTGATTTTGGTGCCTCCCGCGATTCCACTAGGGTAGGGTCGGGAAGACACTACTCTTTGACCAATGCAGAGAAGGGGTGGCTTTTTAACATACGTGTTGGTACGATGGTGTACCGCAGACATCTTTTTGTTGACATCCATCCTAATGTCCCCTCGCGTTTTGCGATGCAGTTGGGCTTCTCTCAAGGCGTTGTTGAAGCGCCTTCGAGCATGGTGAAGCATTTTGGAGGTTTGTAGGACGGGAGGAATGCATGGGCCTTTTATAGTGCGGAAGACACTAATGCCATTATTTCCTATCCTCAGTTGCTCACTTTCCGGACTGCTGGCTTTACGAAGTGGTTCGCGGAAAGCATTTCAGTGTACCGGGGGCTTTCCAAGAAGGAGCTTGATGTCAAACAATGTCCTGGGAAGGGTCTTGGCAGATCAGATGGAGTTCGACGAGAAGAAGTTCTGGCTTTCCTTTCTGGAGAGAAACACAAGATAGGCCTTTTCGATGGGCAGGACATCATTAGATCAGGAGCAGGACAACTAGCGGACGAGGAGGCTGAAATCGACGCTTGGATGCAAGCGGAACGGAAAAAGGCTTCCACGGAGTCCACTGAGAAAAGCAGACCATCTAGTGAGGAGCCAAGTGAAAGTCCTGACTTTGATAGTAGGGCAGGTTCTTCGAGCAGACCGTCCCACAGAGGCAAGAGGAAGAGAGGACAACGCCGCAACAAGAGAAGACACGAAGACTCTCCTGATCTAGGAGTCTCCCTTTACCATTACTGAAGAGGTATCAGATGATGCTGATGAGCCTCCAGAGAAGAGGAGCTGAAAAGAGGAGATTTCTGGTGATGGTATGATCTTCCTTCTTTCTTTTGCCGCTTCTTTTCGTTTATGAGAGATTTTTTTTTTTTTGACCTGCAGCTTTTTTTCTTTTAGTAGAAGATGATGATTTGGTGATGCCCGAGGTTCTGGCCGATGAGGCGATGACGAATCCAATTGCGGCATCTGAAGAAGAACCAAGGGATTCTGAAGTGGATCCAAATCCTTCACCTGGTATGAATTCTTTTGCTTTTCCTTCCTTTTTTGTCTGTGCTGTCATTTGCTAACATGTTGCTTTGTTTTCTTATTAGCTGACTTGCCAGAGGATTCTGACGACTTCGAGCCATCCACGGATGCAACCTTTGACGGTGCTTCAGATGAGCTTATGGAGGCAGAAAGTATTCCGCCGGTCGTCGAAGAAGGTATTTTGTAGTAATAATCTCGATATTGATTTTTTACAAGATTATATTCATACCTTTTATTGACATATTATGAAGCAGCAAGAGAAGCTCCTCTGTCTTCCTCAGGGCTAGAACAGGAGATACATGTAGCCGATCCAGAAGTAGGGGCTTCTTCTACTAATTTCAACGCAGCAAGGATGAAACCTCATGATGAGTAACCTTCTTCAATTGGAAAGAGCTTATTGATTACTCCTCCACCGAGGTGGCTATCATTGAGCTAAAACATGACCTGCACCGTCTTGATAGGGAGGTCATCGAGGCCAGACAACGTCTTGAGCTACTGGAACAACAAGCTGCTGCCAAATAAGTTGCTATTGTGGAAGCTCGAGCTAAAGAATGGACTCTCATTTGCCAAGTCGAAGAGACTGACGGCAATCTCTGGAGGAAGACTCAGGAATATGAGCAATGGCAGATGCTTTGGAAAGAGCTTCCTCGTGCTGAAGATGGGTCGCGGCGTTCTGCCGCATTTTATGGAAAGGTTTTGAAGAAGCGTGGCCTGGAAGCTTTGGAGGCTAAGGTCAAGAGTTTGCTTGAGGAGTTGGATCTTTGGTTAAAGACCATGTTAGACTGAGCTCCTGAGTTGTAACAAACTCCTTTTCTTCTCTATTCTTCTTTTTGTTTGATACCTCCGTGTATAAACATTTTGGTACTATATATACTTTTTACTTAAACTCTTTTTTATGAAAATAAGCAAAAGTTGGATGAGAATTTTTGTTTGAGAACTTGATCAAAAGGTTGTCATTTTGTGAAAATCTTTTATCAAAGGATTGTTTTGGCTTGCAAGCCAGATTTGAAATGGCATGAAGGCCAGATTTTGTGGCATAAAAGCCGAATTTTGTGGCATAAAGCCTAATTTTGAGATGGCATGAAATCCGAGTTTTTGAGATGGCATGAAAGCCGGATTTTTATTTTTTTTTTAGATGGCATGAAAGCCGAATTTTGTGGCGGAAGAGCCAAAACTTGTTTGTGGCATAGGAGCCGAATTTTGTTTGTAGCATGGAAGCCAAGATTTTGGGATGGCATGAGAGCCAAGTTTTGTGGCACGAAAGCCAAAATTTTGTTTGTTGGCGTGAAAGCCGAAATTTTGGGATGGCATGAGAGCCAGGTTTTGTGGCATGAAAGCCAAAATTTTGTTTGTTGGCATGAAAGCCGAAATTTTGAAAACCAAGTTTTTGTTTTTTCAGCATGGAAGCCAGATATATTTTTTTACTTTTTGGCATAAAAGCCGGGTTTTTGACTTTTTGGCGTGAAAGCCGGTGTTTTGAATTTTTGGCGTGAAAGCCGGGTTTTTTGGCATTTATAGCCAGTTTTGTGGCGTTGATAGCCAATTTTGTAGCATGAAAGCCGGGTTTTGATTTTCAAAAATGCAAGTATCGACTAAGAGTCGCCTCCCTGCTGAATGGTATTGCAAGTATCGATGGAATGTCGCTTCATTGCTCATTCAGTTGCGAGTATCGATGGAATGTGGCCTCCTCGCGAAATGGGGTGCAAGTATCGACTAAACGCCGCTTCCTTGCATTTTCAAAATATTTGGTTTTGTAGGTATCGACTGAATGTCGCTTCCCCACAATTTTTGAAATTTGAGGTTTTTTCTTTCTAAAATTTGGGTTGTGGATATCAACTGGAATGTTGCGTCTCCACGATTTTTGAAATTTGAGATTTTTTTTTAATTTGGGTTATGGATATCAACTGTAATGTTGCGTCTCCACGATTTTTTTGAAATTTTGCAAGTATCAACAAGGTGTCACTTCCTTGCGATTTTGGAATTTTAGAAGTATCGAATGGGGTTCGCATCCTTCCGATTTTTGGGTTTAGAGAGTATCGACTGAGTGTCGCTTCCCCGCAGTTTCTAAAAAACCATTTTTGTTTAAAGACACAAGGTTCATAAATTTTGACTCAAAACCATTTTTGGTTGTAAAAGTCGGGGTGGACTAGGGTGGAAATTCTTGAATCCTGATTTTTGTTTCAAACCATGAATTTTGAGTTCAAAGATCGAAAATTTTGGTCAAGTCCGAGAAAAGACTCCTAAACTTGGATTTTTGGATTTGAATTTTGATTTTTTTTTTTTTTTTAAACAAAGGAACTATGGAAGTAAGCATTGTTTTGAGAGTTTTTTTTTTTTTTTTTTGTAGAAATCTCAACATAAAGATGAAAATTCCAAAAGGGGTGGATTTGACGAGAAAGTACTCGGGAATAGGCTTTGGCTGTACAGCCATCGCTCTGACCCAGTGGCATAAGTCTTCAAGGGTAATACCGCTTCAAGAACTTGTCATTGATAGGCAGCATATATCTGTTACCCTCCATGTTTAGAAGAGCATATGCACCATTGGAGAAGACTTTGTCGATGACGAAGGGTCCCTCCCATTTTTGTTCGAATTTGCCTTTGGATTTGTTAGCAAAAACCATTGGCCTTTTTACTGAAAGAACCAAATCACTCTTTTTATAGGCGCGTTGCCTGACCTTCTTGTCAAAAGATACTGCCATGCCTGCTTGGTACAGCTCAATGCTTTGTAGAGCTTCAAGCCGTCTCTCATCGAGATTATCCAGCTCTTAGAGTCTCAACTTGACATTGCTTTCTTGCATCATATCATTTTGTAGAGATACCCTTAGAGAAGGAATTTATACTTCCAAAGGGACAACAGCTTCGCATCCATAGACCAAGGAGAATGGTGTGCAATGGGTTGGTCCTCGAATGGTAGTTTGATAAGCCCACAAAGCTTCTGGTAGTTTATCGCCCCAGTCTCTTTTATGACTATAGACCGTCTTCTTAAGGATGTTGCAAAGCGTCTTGTTGAAGGCTTCTGCTAGTCCGTTCGCTACTGGATTATACGGAGTTAAAGGACAACTTTGGATTTTGTACCTGTCGTAGAACCTGTGTCGCGACCCCGGACCGAGGCCGCAACTTATGAGATGTAAGATTTGAAAGATGATTAAACCTCTCCCAGGTTCCCGCGGTGAGGGTTCTGAAAAACACAAGGAACAACCAACTCACACGATCAAGTATGCGGAAGCGCGTGGCAAATCACATCATAATCAATCATAACAGGATATGAACATATATTTCATCGAGACTAAAATATCAGAATGAAGCATTAACAAGGCATTCCCATAATAGTTCGAGTTGTAAAGTTAACAAAGTATGTTAAGTTATTACAGTTCCCAAAATAAGAGGCCAACAAAGGCCAATACAATACCAAAAGTATATAAAATCCCAAAAAGTGATCCATCGGAACTCATGACCCGTCCCAACGTCTAGATGACGTCGTCGGGTTGCCACTCACGGGCTAAGGTAGGCTCAACAGCCTCCTCCTGGCACTCCTCCTCAAGGGGGTAACCTCCTGCACCTAGTCACCAAAATACAAGCATCAAACACGACGGTTTGGCAAGAAATCATTTTAAGTGAAAACATGTAAAACAATGTTTAATCGAGAACATAAAGAAATACTTTATTGAACGTAAAACAAATACTTACGAAGCACTTTTCTAAATCAGAGACGAACTAGCATGAATGCATAACATATATATCATGAATCGTAAATCCACAAAGAGCCCATCCTTTCTCTATCATTTATAATGAAACGAGTAAACACGCACGACAAGCACGAATATACATAGTATAACACGACACGATTCCCACAAATACGGGATTCCGGCCGCGGAACCGGACACGCACGATGTGTAATAAATACACGATTAATCTGCAGTTAGTTCACATGTTTAAGGACCCCCAGACAGTGGATCAGACTGAAAGGGCAGTCCAAGCTCTGTGGTGTGCACTTGAGTTCATGAATGCACAAAACACGCAAAACACGATTCAAACATATCGAAAATAAAAGGGGAAATCACTTATCACGTCAAGACGAGGCACGACTAGCAAAATGCATAATATATATATATGCTCACAACTTATAAAAGTGATCCCCATTTAATACTTGAAACACATCTTAGAACGAGCTTAAATACTTGACTTCAAAGCGAGCACACGACATAACTTGCGGTATTAAACCACGTTCAAAACACGATAATTTCATTAAGTACATGCTTAGGCTATTCATTGACTCTTGTGTGATTGGAACTCTATTATTAAAATACAAGGATTGGTGTCCCCGAAGTTGGTACATATCATGGAGTTCCATTCACACAATGTCAAGTTAAAGTCCTTAATATAGCCTAGTTTTCAAATTTTAAAAGAATATGTAAATGGGCAAAATCCTCTTAAACCGGGGAAATTTCAGTTGGGCCGGTCGACCTAGCCCATGGCCGGTCGACCGCGTACACAGTGAGCCCGGTCGACCGGCCAAGGCCCGGTCGACCTGCAGTTGTAAATTTAATTCAGTGCACAGTGTTTTGGTCAGGTTCCAGAGAACCTGACCGTGTGTCGCCGGTCGACCGCGCCCCCTGGCCGGTCGACAGCGTGAACTATGGAAACAGTAATTCCCGCAGTGCAGCAGGTCATCCAACTGGGACCAAACCCAGTGTGCCCAGTCGACCGCGCCCCTTGGCCGGTCGACCGCGTGAACTGTGGAAACAGAACCCAGTTCTGATTTCTGCAGTCAGTGGTCCTTTCATTCTACCCTTCCTTTTCTACATTCTTTCCCCACCTGATTAGCAAATTAGATACATGAATGTAACAAGCTAGCAAGGCTCACAATGGGGCATTTATTTCAAACTTAAACAAGCCATTAACATAAAAACCCATTTCATAATCCTTCAAACCCATTCTTATCAAAACAAATCCAAACTTCAACAAAAACAAGGCTTAATTAAAAGTAATGAAATCTGAAAGTTTGGAAAGCTATTAGGCATGCTTGCATTTTCCAAAGTAAGATCACAACTTGAAAACCTAGTAAAGCAAAGCATTAACACCAATGACAAGTCCATGAACACACATGCATATCAACTTAAATAGATTACTTGCCTTAGCCAAATGAAAACAAAACTCTTCTCCAAGCACTCCTACTCAAAAGCCAAGCCAAGAACTACAAAAATCCTATGAAACCCATTCAAAAACTCACCCAAAAATGCAACCAAGCAACCCATTTCGAAATGGGTGCTGCAAGTTAGGAAAACATGATCTTTAGGAGTCAAAAGAACTCCATTAAAGAGATGGGTTGAAGCTCTTACCTAGAGGTGCCCAAACAAGATGTGAGGAAGGAAATGAAGATCTTTCCCAACAAGAAACTTCAAGAAAATGGCATCAATGGAAAGCTTGGCTTGAGAGGAAGAAGATGATGGTTTTAGAATTCCATTTGGAGATCTCTAGCTCATGCCTTCAAGAGGAGAAGAAGAAGAGGAAAAGAGGGTTTTTCAACCTAGGTCAAGAAAAGTTGCTAAGATTTTGTGGAATGGGGAAAGGGAGAAGGGAAAGTAGCTTTAGTGCTTGTCAAGGGGGTCCCTTAGGTGCAAATCTTGCATGAGTAAAAAAACATGGTCTTGCGAGCCTCAAATGAAGTCGACGAAGAAGGATAAAATGATCCTCGAAATATCTAGTTTCCAAAAAGTATATTTTTGACATGGTTTTGGGATCTCGAAAATTGTATCCAAATTTGAGTGTGAAAAGGCTATTCTACCATTTTGGTCCAAAATTTGAGTTTCTGGGCTACAAACACAAACGGGCTAAACACGAAAGTTGTACATAATCATAAAACCAATCAAATGAAATGAAAATCACGATTAATACAAAACCAAACACGATCTTCCCACGCTTGCACGTACATCCAGGCCTTCCTGAGTGTGCCTAGTAAACACTAAACGTTCTCAAACTCCCCAAAGCTATAACCATGACTAAAACTAATCACACTCTAACCCATGATAACTAAACCCGATCAAGACTAAGCACACACTAAGCAAACACTATTGGGTTAATCCTGGGTTGGGGTTTGACAACCTGTAGAATCTGTGATCCCGAAATTGTGGTTCGTTATCATGGACGAATCTTTTAGGTATGCCGAAGAGACAACTAATGTTGATGTGCAAGAATTGAAGGACTAATGAGGTCTTCATTTCGCTAAGCATAAATGCTTCTGACCACTTGGATAAATAATCCGTAGCAGCGAAGATAAAGCGATGACCTTTGCTTGATGAGGGAGAGATAGGACCTATGATGTCCATACCCCATGCTTTGAAAGGCCATGAGATCATTGTAGGATGTAGCCATTTTGGAGGCATGTGGACATAGTCTCCATGAATTTTGCATTGTTGGCAGCGTTTAGCAAATTGCATTGCGTTAGTTACTATGGTAGACCAATAATAACCTAACATTTTTATCTGATCGTAGAGCTTAGGACCGGCCTGATGAGCTCCACAAAGACCAGTATGTACTTCCTTGAGAGTTTCCTCGGCCTTTTGTTGTGACAAGCAGCGTAGAAGTACTCCGTTGAAGGATTTTCTATAAAGCATTTTTGAAGGAATATCAAAATGAAAGAGAAGAGAGAGAAGTATGCAACTATTGCACAAAACAGGGAGCTGGGTGTGAATTCCAAGCTTGGACGTCCAACCCCCTTTTGTCTCCTTTTATAACTTTTTGCAACTTCTCTTCTTACTAATTACCTAGAAGTTCTACTTCCGTAATAATCAGCAACTTTCTCCTTTCTAATTGTTATATAAGTCTCACTTCCACAACAATTAGTAAGTTAACTATTACCACTATTAGAAGTCATACTTCAAATACAAATAGTAACTTTCTAATTCCTTCCTCTTAGAGTTCAAGTATGATTAGTATCTTAATAACTTGGGCTAGTGTGGGGACCACTGGGGATTCCATAGAAAGTTGGCTCCAACTGGGACACCGCGACTCCACATCTCATGTGCAATCCGGGCCCACAGTTAATTGCAAATAATACCACTATATAAATGCAATTGCACTCCAGTCTTAGGAATAGATTACAATGAAGATTCTAAACTTCCCGATTACCACAAGTAGGCCCCTCTATCAATATTCATGGATTAATTGGACTAAAACTTTCCCACCAATTTAAATTCACATCTTATTATCCTTGAGACCTAATTAATCACACTGATCATCAGTATCATCCAATTAACTCTTAATCGAGATGGGTGCGCACTTACTAATGACAAATCCATTAATTGGCACAAGGGGATAATATAGATAGATTCTGTAAGACCCCGACCCGAGTGACCTCGATTAGCGTTGATTAAGTTGTGTTTTAGTTCTAGGTGTGTTTAGTGTGTTTTGGTTTAGTTTAGGTTTAGAGTAACTTGGTTATAGCTTTGGGGAAATTTTGAGTGCCTTGTGATTAGTGGGGCCCTTTGGGGGTTCCCTTTTAGGACTTGGCTTGTACTTGGGGAATTAATTGAGATTCTTTGGATTTATATTTTTATCCCGTTTTATTAATCTCGTCAATCTCTACAACTTTCATGTTGATCCCGTCCCCGTTCTGAATCCCGAAACCCGGCTTCCATTGCATCGAGGGCAAAACAGTCCTTTTACACTAAACTTGGACCAAATATTTGATATTCCCAAAACCTGCGAAACATATACTTTTTGGAAACTAGAAATTTCGACGATCATTTCTTCCTTCTTCGTCGATTTCATCCGAAGTCCCGAAAATCACTATTTTAATCTTTCAAGTTTCCTAAGGGGTGGAGCCCACTTGCAAATGCTATATAAGCACTCATCTCCCTCCTTTCTCCTTTTTCCAGCAACTCTCTCTTGTCTAGGGTTTTCTCCTTGTTCTTCTTCTTCTTGCTTTTCCATCATCACAACACCACCAAGCTTGCACCAACATCATAATAGAGATCACCATTCTCTTCCTCTCCTTCAAGGCTCTCCATTGATACCATTGTTGAAGAAAATCTCCATCTCCAAGATTTCCTTTGAGCTAACTCTCCCCATTTGGAGACTCTACAAGTAAGTTTTCTTCCTAATCTCTTAGACATGTATCCTTCTTACCCTTGAGGAGCTCCATTTTCAATATTGGAAGCTTTTTCTTCCTATTTCTTTGTTTGACCCATTTTAGGGTTTGTTTTGGGGGTTTTGTAGAGATTGTGGATTTTGAGCTTGAGAGGGTGATTAAAAGATCCTTTTGTTTAGCTTGGACTTGAGGCAAGTGGATGAATGGATATTTTGAGCTTTTAATGATTTTGATGAAATGTATTGATGATTTTATTCCATTATTGATTTGCATTGATTGAGTTAAAAGTGCATTAATGACTCTTATTAGTTCATTAAATGGTTTTGGAAATGTGGTTGGTAGTTTGCATTTATTGCTAAATGGTAGTTTAAATGAACCCTTATGATGTGGTTTTCTCTTAGCCTTTGTGGTTGAATGTGATGGAGGAGAAGAAGGTGTTTTGATTGATGATGATGGGAGTGTTGAGGTGAAGCTTGAATGATATTGGAAAGGAGTATTGGGGCCTCTCATGTGGAGTGAAATTGTGGTTAATGGAATTGTAAGAAGTGGAAATGAAATGGGAGCAGAACTGTCCCGGAACTCATTTCTAGGCAGTTCGCTCGAGCGAACCTAGTGGTCGCTCGAGTGAAGTGTCCAGAATAGGTTTCGAACCATTCCAGTAGACAGTTCGCTCGAGCGAAGCCTTCCGGAACTGTATCAGGCTCGTCACAGAACCTCGTTAGTTCGAGCGAACCATTTGTTCGCTTGAGCCAACATGTTCGCTCGAGCGAACCCGTTATCCACTCGAGCGAACTCTCCCAGAAAGGTTATCAGAGCATCACAGAACATTGTTAGTTCGAGCGAACCATTTATTCGCTCGAGCCAACATGTTCGCTCGTGCGAACCCATTATCCGCTTGAGCGAGCCTCCCAGAAAACCATTCCAGAGAGCTCATCGCTCGAGCATGAAAGTCCGGGATCCTAACCCTAAAGGGGGGGTGAATAGGGTGATCTACACTTAATGACTAATTATGGCCAATTTTAATTTCTTAACAATCAACTAGTCACATGTGATGATTAACATACAATATACGGAAGCTTAAACAAAACAATCACCACAAAGCAAACACCACTGCACAAGGATTTATAGTGGTTCGGCCTCAATGCCTACATCCACTACGGGCTTGTGATCCAACACCCCACCGGATTTCCACTATTTATACTTTTGAAAAAAAGAGGCTAAGCAATAACCTCTACAATATGCTTTCCGAGGCTAAGCAATAACCTAACAATGTTGTTTTTCTAGGCTTAACAACAACCTATACAAGATGCTTTTCTAGGCTAAGCAATAACCTTTACACAATGCTTTTCTTAGGCTAAGCAATAACCTTTACACAAGAAAGATTTCTCTCAAGGTAGTGTCTTCACAAAACACTCTAAGAGAATACAATTAAGCTCAATTACAATGCCTCTTAATTAGGCGGATATGAAATTGAAAATCTAACTCACACAAACACTATATGAATGCAAAGGTGTACGTTCATGATGTGTGTGTGTGATAACTTCAATCAAGTTAAAATGAAGGCTCAATAAAAGTATGCTTAATGCATTTTAAAGTTTAAAGCACACAAAGATTTGATTGAAGTGAAATGCAAATCACATGTATAAAGTACTAACTTGTTGATGATATGAAAATCAAAAGCTCACAAGTTGTATGAAATTAATTATGTCTAAACATGTGATGCATGTGCAATGTTGTTTTCAAAAACAAAAGTTTAACTAAAGTTTAAATGAATGAAAACAGCAATATGATTCAACCAAGTAAATGAATCATGCTATAAAAGAAATCAAAGATTTTGGCTAAGCATGATTAAAGAAGATTTAAAAACAAACTTGGTTTGAAATCAAGGTGAAGAATCCAATCCAACTTAGATCAAAGATTAATTGAAGAATGGATTCAACACATCATAGTTATCATGCTAAAAATCATTTACCGATAATTTAAACAAAGCATATAACATATGATAAATAAAAGTAAAGCTTACTTAGAGATTTAACTTCATTAATCCAAGCTTTAGCTTTACTAATGACCCCTTGGTCTCTCTTAATTCATTCCCCTTTTTCTTGCCTCTAAACACCTCAAGGAAGGCTCTTTTCTCTTCTTTCATCAACAACTTTTTCAAGGGATTGAACTTCATTTTATACTCAAAAAATGAGTTCTGGCGTGTCCCCGGTCGACCCCCACTATAGCCCGGTCGACCTGGCCTTAACGGTCAAAAATCTGACCGTTTGAAAAAGCAACCCAACCGCTCTTTGCCCGGTCGACCCCATGTGTGGTCGGTCAGCAGGGTCCATGGGCTCGGTCGACCGACCACACTGTGGGTCGACCGGATCCTTGGACCGTTTTTCTCAAAAATTGTATATTTAAAGAGATTTCTTGTGGGGACTTTTGGGCCATTAAATCAAGCTTGAAAACATGATTTTAATTCAATCTAAGTACTTTTAAAATCATGAAATATAAAAGCCTAAAATGATTTGAAAGATTTAAAACATAGGCTAGCTTGATTTATAAAACTTCTTTTCAATTTAAAATACATCCAAGATTAAAAACAAAACATGCATAAATCAATAGTTCTACAAGTCAAAAAAACAATGCATGTGTAAATCAAGATTTCAACATTTTCTAAATCAATAGTTCTACAAGTCAAAAAAACAACTTAGCTTGGGCTCTAGGTCTTTTTCTTCATTCTCCGTGATGCTTGGAGCTTGATCATCCTTCAAGCTTTCTTTTCATCTCTCTTTCATTTGCCAAGCATCTTCTTTTAGCTCCCAAGCTTTCTCTTCTTTCACTCTCCCCCTTTGACCATGCACTCTCTCCTTTTGGCAAAATATGCATTATCTTCCCGTTTAGACAACTTGAACACTCTCTCCCCCTTTGACATTAAATTGCAAAGGATCCTACACACATGAAATAAAGAAAATACCTTTGAGTAGCACCTGTTAACAAAAGAATTCGAAAATGAAATACATAACATGTTTTCATGTATGTGTAGCAAGTTATAAAGGTATAGAGTGTAAGACCCCGACCCGAGTGACCTCGATTAGTATTGATTAAGTTGCGTGTTAGTCTTGATTTGGTTTAGTGGATTTTGGTTTAATTGGTTTAGAATAGCTTTGTCATAGCTTTGGGAATTTTTGAGTGCCTTTGGAATTAGTGGGGCCCTTTGGGGGTTCCTTTTTATGACTTACGTGTACTTGGGGGATTACTCGAGATTCTTTTAATTTGATGTTTTATCCCGATTTACTTATTTTATTAATCCCTTCAACTTTCATGTTGATCTCGTTCCCGTCCCAAATCCCGAAATTCGACTTTTCTAGCTTCTTGGGCAAAACAGTCTTTTTACATTAAATCTGGACCAAATAATTGATATTCCCGAAACCCACAAAACATATACTTTTTGGAAACTAGAAATTTCGACGATCATTTCTTCCTTCTTCGTCGATTTCATCCGAAGTACCAAAAACCACTATTTCAGCCTTTCAAAGCTCTTAAGTGGTGGAGCCTACTTTCATTGGCTACAAGAACCCATCTCCCCTTTTTCCTTTCTCTTTTTCCAGCACAGCCACCTTGAGCCTAGGGTTTGCTTGGCTTTTCTCTTCTTCTTCTTGCTTTTCCTTCATCAAGCACTACCAAGTTTGCACCAACATCTATAAGGACTTCATCATCTTCTTCACCACCTCAAGGGCTTTCCATTGATAACTTTTGTGAAAGAAACCACTATCTTCAAGACTTGTTTTGAGCTAATCTTTGCCATTTGAGGACCCTCCAAGTAAGATCTCTCCCTAATCTCTTAGATTTGTGTTCTTATGGTCCTTGAGAAGCTCCATTTTCATTATTAGGAACTCTCTCTTCTTACTGCTTGGTTTGACCCATTTTAGGATTTTGTTTTGGGGGTTTTTGTAGAGATTGTGTTCTTGGCTTGCAAGTGTGGTTAGGAGCTTATTTTCCTTTGATTAAAGACCCAAGGCAAGTGGATGATTTGATACTTTTGGCTTTGAATGAGTTTTATGAAATGCATTTATGATTTCACCTAATATTTTGTGATATTAATGGCTTGTTTAGGTTTGAAATAAATGCACGATAGTGAGTTTTGATAGCTTGTTTTATTCATGGATTAGACTGCTAATCAGGTTTGAAAGAATGTAGAAAAGGAATGGAGAAAATGGATGAACCACTGAACTGCAGAAAACAAAACTGGGTTCTGTTACGCAGTTCACGCGGTCGACCGGCCAAGGGGCGCGGTCGACCGGGCACACTGGATCAGGTCCTCTGTTGGATGACCTACTGCACTGTGGGAACTACTGTTACACAGTTCACGCGGTCGACCGGCCAGGGGGCTTGGTCGACCGGCGACACATGGTCAGGTTCTCTGGAACCTGACCAAATCACTAATCCTGCATTTTAATTTACAACTCCCGGTTGACCTGGCCCTTGGCCGGTCGACCGAGCCCATTGTGTGCTGGGTCGACCGGCCAAGGGCCAGGTCGACCTACCCAACTGGAAACCCTGCTGAAATATGGATTTTTGCCCTATGTTAGATGGACTTTAAGTGGAACTTAGTGACCTTTTTGTGGACCCGTTTGACTTCTTGTGAGGATGGTTGAACCAGCATTCCTCATGGTTAATCCGGTTGTATCGGTACTTAATTCAATCTTGAACGGTACGGAACGACGGGATATCCTTTCTTTTATCTAAGCGCGAAATTGGTTTGTTTGGGTATCGCGAATCCGTTTTCCTTTCGATGATTGAGTAGGTTGTAAGGTACTACTAGATTAATATTGTACTTAGGATCCCATCTCTATTATATTTTGTTTATTTAAAATTCGATTAAAGTTTGAATACCTAAGATGCATAAAAAGCCCGGAATGTCTCCAAACTCAAGGAGTACCAAGTGATTATTACAATCGACATACGGGGTCCTTATTCACTTGATTTATATCGAATCCCGATACTTGTCCCGAATTTCAAGAAATGTGATTTATCATTCCCGAAAACATTGAATTTGCAACTAGAGCTTTTGCTAGCCCCGATATGCACTTCCCGTTTGAAAATGAAATTAGTACTTTTGAACACCTCGTCCCGCCCGTTTATTTAAGTGCATTACATATGATTTGTACATGTCATGTTTTACATGATTTGACCTATGAGTCTTCACCACTAAGCTTGGCTTTCCTTGATGGTCTGATCCACCGACTTGGAGACCCTTTCCCGTCCCGCCAGCTGCAGTTTGGATCCCGCTACCCGGTTATTACCGTGGTCTTGTCCCGATACCCGGTTCGCTACCGTGGTCCCGTCCCATATTATATTATGTATATGTATATGTTACTTATGTTGCATCTCCTCACTTCGGTGACTGAAACAACATCCCGATATGCTCATGTCACTTCGGTGATAGATGACTTAGCTATGTGTGGTTGCCATCTTGTCTGTTTCCCGTTTCCTTGGATACCTTACATGTTTTATATTGCATATGTATTTGAATAAATGATTCTATCGTTTTATGAAACTATTGCTTTGACAGGTTTAAATATTTTCCAAGGTAATTTCCTTATTGATATGTCTTTTCACCCGTTTGTCAAACCGTCGTGTTTGACCCTTTGCTTTGGTACTCAGGTCCCTTTATCGGTCTCCCCGAGGAGGAGCTTGAGGAGGCGGTCGGAGAACCGCAACGTCTAGTTGAGTGGCACGCCGATGATGTCGTCTAGACATTCGGGTGCTTGAGCTGCGAAACATTTTGGGAATAGAAACTAACCATTCTTTTGGGGAACTTGTTATTTCATTTATATTGGCCTTTGTTGGCCTCTATTTTTAGGGACAATGTAATTAAACTATGTTGTTGTAAACCTTAACTTTCTTTTGGGGTTATAGCTTTAATGATCATTGCTCATTTTGATACTAGTATTAATCATGTGTTAATCTTGTTATCTTGGACATGAATGTATGAAATAGATTTGCTACACACTTCCGCATATAAAAGAAATATTCATGTTGATGTGATATCCTCACCGCGGACATCTGTGGGAAATCGCGTGTACGAGTGGTGCTCTTTGGTAGACTCGTATACGTTTTGGATTTAAATTAATTTAATTCATGCACAATCATACATACAATCACCAAAACAATTAGTCCCGATCCCGGATTAGGCCCGCTGACCCGGTCCGGGGTCGCGACATAAAGCCAATAGAAGGGTGAATTTGATCAAAACTAATACTTCCTATGAAGGTTTACACTCCCCCTCAATCCATTCTCTCCTTTTGTCAAACTTTTGATAAATATTTAACTATTTGGAGCAAGAAGAAGATGGTTTAACCAATTGAGGGTTAACTTCAAGAGAATGATTAGATACAAGTTTAACTATTGAGCTCAATATGATCAAATTACCATTATAAAGATACCAATTGACAGGTAAGCTATAGGATAATTAAAGAGCAAGGTCAAAAGGATAATCTATCATGGATATCAATTGAAATATATATAAAACAAATATACCAATTGAGATTGAAGGATATGACTATTAACTCAATCACTCTAAAATGGAGTTAAGGAATATACCTATTAGGGTTCATCCAAATTAGAGCTATCCATGAAGTTATGAGGATTACTAAACATAGCATCAATCAATTTAACTATGAAAATCATGTGCTATAAAAGTTTTGAAAACATTTCATTCAATCATAAAATATGACTATCAAGTGCAAGATGAGTGGAATGAAATTCAAATATGAAGCCTACCTCAAATATTAACCAACTAAGATTATGATCACATAAACATGGTGGTCATGAGATTTACTTATATGAGCAAGAGAGGTGGCAAACATGAAAATTATGATGCTAATGGAATGTGACATGGAATGAAAATATATTACTATAAAGTTCAATCCAATGTACATGGTCTATCATATTCTCAAGATATGACATCAATTGGATATTACAACAATCGAAAATTATACCAATTGAAACCAATTGAATTTGAAAACATGATTAAGAGCAAGGATGTGACAAACACAAAATTCCATCAAGCATCATAAATGGATATTCATCACTTTTAATGATATAACTAATGAGCATAGTGATGAACATGAGAAATTGCATAAAAAGATATAACTTAAAAGAATATGCAATTTTCAAAGTGTCAAAATCATATGGATTCAACATCTAAGAAATCCATCAAACAATAGATATAACTATGAAATACAAGAAATGAATTTCAAAGAGGTTCATATGATTAAGCACACTATTATGAAGTTGAGACATGTATAAAGAATGATACCAATAAGAAAACTATACATGAATCAACAACATAACCATCCAAAAAAAATGACTAGAAAGCACAAAGGATGGATTTAAGAGTCCTAGAATGGTGTCTACAAATAAAACTAAAATTAAGCACAACCAAACAAGGAACTATATAGACATTTGCATATAACAAGAGTGTAACTAAATGGGCAAACATGCAAATTGTCTATCATAACATTCATTTCCATTTAAGTTGATATAACCAATTGCATAAGGAAATGAGAACATGGAACATGCTTTGATGATTATAACTAATAATGATTTAGAGCATTTTCATTCATACAATCTTCAAATCATTTCAATAAACAAAATCCAACAATGAGCATAAAAAGAATGATTTTAAAGATAATCAATTTTTAACTTGCATTTAATAATATATAACTTATTTGAAACACATGCAAGTTGACTTTATAAAACAATAATTTTCCATTAGAAAGTATAACTTAGAAAAACATGGAAAATCAAAAATGTTTCAAATCATTTGTTTTTCAAAACAAATAAGTCATTCAAACAAATGATTTTGCAATATCAATTGATTATGAAAGATCTAGCTATGAAAGCTTTTGAAATCATAATCAATTGATCATGTAGAAATGCAATACAAGATATAACTATATGAGGGTAAGAAGCAAATCTATCATGAGGAAAATATAATCAAATGATTTTGAAAACCATAATATGTAACTAGAGAAGTACAAGAAAACAAAATCAATTGATTACAAATAAACATTGCATTTAAAGAAATGTAACTAATGAAAGAACATAAATGCAAATGATCATGACCAACAATATGATTTAACTATAAAGGATAGGTTGGTCAATGAGGTTCAAGGCCTTACGGTTTGACTAAGTATATAACTTTAGGAATCCACCTAAGGTCTTGAGAGAGTTGATCTTTAAGGTCTAGTCTAAAAGTCTCATCAACTATAGGAGATTTGACTTGATAAATTTTCAATTTAGACTTATCACCATTGTGTTTAGATTTAACTAAATTTAGCTTAGGTTGGTGATTAGTCTTTTGAGGTTGGTGATTCTTCTTCTTAGGGGATTGATTCATTTTTCTTTTCTTCCTATTTCCTCCCTTTATTTGACTTTTGAATTTTAAATTTAACTTTGTTACTTTCTTTAAAAGTTCCTTCATATGTTGATTTAAGGGAGATAGGTTAAGAAGCTTTTTATTTATAGATTCTTTTATAATTGGTTTAACTTGTTTAACCTTTTTAGAATCTATCTTAGGAGACTCCTTTTTAATTGATTTAACTTGTTTGATTTTCTTGGAGTCTTCTTTGATATTTATTGTCTTACCCTTCATAGAGTTTGATTTTACTTTCTTGGGTTCAAAGATGGATTTAGACACATGGCTTCTTCTTAGTTTGCACTCAAACCTAAAATGCCCTTCAATGCCACAATAATTACATTTAGATATAGGCAAGGATGTATGAGTGCTAGACAATGAGGACTCACCTTTCACAAAAGTGTTGGTGAATTTAGGGTCATGTGAAATATTCCTATCAAATCCAAGACCCGTCCTATCTCTTTGAGATTTACCCAATTTAAATAACTTTTCAAATTTTTCTTCACTTTGGGTAAACTTGCACTCATACTTTTGTTTGTAGCTTTCAAGTTGAGTGACTTGGTTTTTAAGGGTTGAATTTTTATTTTTAACTTTTGTTAGTTCATTTTCAATTCCCTTAAATTTATTTAGTTCTTCATGGGCAAGTTTTAACTCAAGTTTAAGTTCATTAATAACATTAGATCTAAGTTCTAAAGTTTTTATCTTATTTTGAGCATTAGATAAATTTTTCTTAGAAGTAGTCAATTTGGATTCTAGGTTGTTAATGTTTTTGTCTTGCCTTTGTAATTGATCTCTTAGTTTTGAATTTTCCTTATTAAGATCATCATTTTCTATTTTTAATTCATTTAGATCGTCTTTAATATTATGAATGTTATTCAAAGAGATCATAAACTTAGAGTCTAGACAATGTATAATTAACTTCTTCTTTCTCTCTAAGTTCATCTTTTGAAGAAACTAATTTTTTGTTTAGTCTTTCAGATTCTTCTCTTAATTTTTTATTTTTCTTATTAAGCTCTATGGACAATGTATATAATTCCTCATAGGCTTGTTGAAGGTCATCTTCATTTTCATCATTTTCTTCCTCTTTTAATTCAAATTGAGATTCATTAATTTCAAGGTTTGAATCTCCAAATGTGGGAAGGAGGGGTCTAGAAGAATCTATACAAGAATCTACACATTCTAAAATAGTGGAATCCATTCTAATGATTTTCATGAAAACACAACACTAGGGTTTTGACTCTAGGTTTGTACACCTAATCAAGAGTTCCAAAACACTTGATCCTAAAATAGAGCACGAGGCTCTGATACCAATTGAAAGTCCGGGATCCTAACCCTAGAGGGGGGGTGAATAGGGTGATCTACACTTAATGACTAATTATGGCCAATTTTAATTTCTTAACAATCAACTAGTCACATGTGATGATTAACATACAATATGTGGAAGCTTAAACAAAACAATCACCACAAAGCAAACACCACTACACAAGGATTTATAATGGTTCGGCCTCAATGCCTACATCCACTACCGGCTTGTGATCTAACACCCCACCGGATTTTCACTATTTATGCTTTTGAAAAAAAAAAGGCTAAGCAATAACCTCTACAATATGCTTTCCAACGCTAAGCAATAACCTAACAATGTTGTTTTTCTAGGCTTAACAACAACCTATACAAGATGCTTTTCTAGGCTAAGCAATAACCTTTACACAATGCTTTTCTTAGGCTAAGCAATAACCTTTACACAAGAAAGATTTCTCTCAAGGTAGTGTCTTCACAAAACACTCTAAGATAATACAATTAAGCTCAATTACAATGCCTCTTAATTAGGCGGATATGAAATTGAAAATCTAACTCACACAAACACTATATGAATGCAAATGTGTATGTTCATAATGTGTGTGTGTGACAACTTCAATCAAGTTAAAATGAAGGTTCAATAAAAGTATGCTCAATGCATTTTAAAGTTTAAAGCACACAAAGATTTGATTGAAGTGAAATGCAAATCACATGTATAAAATACTAACTTGTTGATGATATGAAAATCAAAAGCTCACAAGTTGTATGAAATTAATTATGTCTAAACATGTGATGCATGTGCAATGTTGTTTTCAAAAATAAAAGTTTAACTAAAGTTTAAATGAATGAAAACAACAATATGATTCAACCAAGTAAATGAATCATGCTATAAAAGAAATCAAAGATTTTGGCTAAGCATGATTAAAGAAGATTTAAAAACAAACTTGGTTTGAAATCAAGGTGAAGAATCCAATCCAACTTAGATCAAAGATTAATTGAAGAATGGATTCAACACATCATAGTTATCATGCTAAAAATCATTTACCGATAATTTAAACAAAGCATATAACATATGAGAAATAAAAGTAAAGCTTACTTAGAGATTTAACTTCATTAATCCAAGCTTTAGCTTTACTAATGACCCCTTGGTCTCTCTTAATTCATTTCCCTTTTTCTTGCCTCCAAACACCTCAAGGAAGGCTCTTTTCTCTTCTTTCATCAACAACTTTTTCAAGGGAATGAACCTCATTTTATACTCAAAAAATGAGTTCTGGCGTATCCCCGGTCGACCCCCACTATAGCCTGGTCGACCTGGCCTTAACGGTCAAAAATCTGACTGTTTAAAAAAGCAGCCCAACGGCTCTTTGCCCAATCGACCCCATGTGTGGTCCGTCGACCGGGTCCATGGGCTCGGTCGACCGACCACACTGTGGGTCGACCGGATCCTTGGACCATTTTTCCCAAAAATTGTATATTTAAAGAGATGTGGGGACTTTTGGGCCATTAAATCAAGCTTGGAAACATGATTTTAATTCAATCTAAGTGCTTTTAAAATCATGAAACATAAAAGTCTAAAATGATTTGAAAGATTTAAAACATAGGCTAGCTTGATTTATAAAACTTCTTTTCAATTTAAAATGCATCCAAGATTAAAAACAAAACATGCATAAATCAATAGTTCTACAAGTCAAAAAAACAATGCATGTGTAAATCAAGATTTCAACATTTTCTAAATCAATGCATGTGTGAAAATTCAAATGATGATTAAAATGATAATGCATCTATCAAATTGCAATACACAAAATTCCTAACAGAGCGAACTTCCTATCCGCTCGAGCGATAAGCACTGTTCACCTAGGGCTAATCTGTGAGTAAAAATGAAGTGTTTATTTGATTAAGAGGCGTTGGCTGGGAACCCTATTGTGATGGGAAAACTAGTAACCATTGTGTAGCAACCATTTGAAAAGAGAAATCAAATCACAAGTTTTCATTTAAGTTTTGAAAATCCTAAGGTGTATAAAGAGCTCGGAATGTCTCTAAACTCAAGGAGTACCAATTTTTATTGTATATGACATACGGGAACGTTATTCACTTTGATTGAATTTCGAATCCCGATATTTGTCCTGAACCTCTTGAATTATGATTTACCATCACCGAAAATACTGAATTTGCAATTGTAGCATTTTTTTTGGCTAATCCCGATATGCACTTCCCGTTTAAAAAGATATTTGTGCCTTTGAGCACTCCGTCCCGCTCGTTTATATAAGTACATCATATGAATTTTTGTACACGTCTTGATTTATGATATTTGACCCATGAGTCGGCACCACTAAGCTTAGATAACCTTGCCGGTCTGATCCACCGACATGGAAATCCCTCTCCCGTCCCGCCAACTGTAGTTTGGATCCTGCTACCCGGTTATTCCCGTGGTATTGTCCCGATGCCGCAGATTGCTACTGTGGTTCCCGATGCCCAGTTCGCTACCGTGGTCATGTCCCGTATTTATTATATATATGTATATGTTACTTATGTTGCATCTCCTCACTTTGGTGACTAAGGTCAACATCCCGATATGCTCATGTCACTTCGGTGATAGAGGACTTAGCTCCGTGTGGTTGCCATCTTGTTGTTTTCCGTTTTCCTTGAATACCTCACATGTTTTATATTGCATATATGTTTCAAATAAATGATCACCTTGTTTTATGAGATTTATGGTTTTAACAGGTTTAAATGTTTTCCAAGGTAATTTCAATTGTTGTTTTATCTTTTCACCTATTTGTCAAACCGTCGTGTTTGACCCTTGTTTTGGTACTCAGGTCTTGTCGTCGGTTATCCCGAGGAGGAGCACGAGGAGGCGGTCGGAGAACCGCAACGTTTAGTCGAGTGGCACGCCGATGATGTCGTTTAAACATTCGGGTGCTTGAGCTACGTAACATTTTGGGATAGAAATTAACCATTCTTTTAGGGAATAGATATTTTGTTTTATTGGCCTTTGTTGGCCTCTAATTTGGGAAATATAACTAAATGATTTTGTTATAAACCTTAACTTACTTTTGGAAATTAGCCATTGAGCATTGCTCATTTTGATACTGGTATGGATTATGTTTTAATATTGTTATCTTGGACATGAATGTATGAATTAGATTTGCTACACACTTCCGCACTTAAAAGAAATATTCATGTTGATGTGATATCCTCACCGCGGACACCTGTGAGAAATCGCGTGTACGAGTGACATCCTTGATGGACTCGTATATGTTTTGATTTAAATTAATTTATAATGTTGACATGGATTGTATCATCATTCATTTATCCACTACTATTTATCAAGTCCCAATCCCGGACTAGGCCCGTGGGTTGTGGGACCCGATCCGGGGTTGCGACAGATTCCATCTTGACCATTAAATGTTCTCACAGTCTTACTACCACCTACCCAAGACACCGAGGTGTTGACTTGCAGTTACCCTCACTTATTGGTAACTCAAAATAAATGAATAAATAGAAACTTGAGTTCATCAATATCTCAGGATTGAGAGCCTATTGCTAGGGAATTATGAGAGCAAACCATAAACTCGAGACAATATTCCATAAAGTGCTTCTCATGGTTCTTCAATACATCCAATGTACCAGCACCACGATCCAGAATCTTACATTTTGATAATTGAGACAAATCACACTATCTCATAGTGATCAAAGTGCTGCAACCTTATCAGATGAGATGTTCAGTCTCATCATCGGTTGTGAAGATATTTAAGTATAAGATTTGTGACACATGTCTCACATGTATGGATCTCATTCATACACATATATCACATCTAATATACTAATGGGACCCGGTTCAACTCATGAACTATCATGTCATATGTATTGGTCATGTGCATTAAGTAATAAAAACATCATTCATCTCATAAAAGGAAAGCATGATATTATTGATAAATAAAGAAATTAATCAATTTATTACATCATCTGATGGATTGAGTCCATATAATCTAACAGCTGGAATGGCCCAAAACTTCATGTGTACCCTGCTTTTGGTTGTTTTGAAGGATCTTGCAGTTCTTGTTTGGTTCTGACAAGATTTGATGCTTGAAGTGGCATTGCCTGTTTGTAGTAGGATGTGGTTTCATGAAGCTTCTTGATGTTGAAGAGGCAAAGTGACATTTCTTATGTCAACAGGGAACTTTGTTGTTAGCCATTGTTGGCTATCTTTTGGGAATGTAAAAACTTAAATTTTATGCTTTGTGTGTTTGCACAACTTTAAACTTGAACTAATAGGTATGCTAATTATGTTTCTCCCTCTGACAAGTGTTCTTTTATACTGTATCTTATGTGTGATGTTACTTGTGTGTTTGCCACACGCTTCCGCAAATAAATCTTTATGTGTGATAGTTAGATGATTCGAAATATGCGTGGAATCCTCACCCCAGGAACCTGTGGGAAACGTCGCGGCGCTGGATTAAGGCCTCGGCCCCGGTCCGAGGTCATGACAGTTTGACCGTTTTACGTGTTTTGCCTTACCTCGTCTAGTTTTGTCGTGACCCCGGACCGAGGCCACGACTTATGAGATGTAAGATTTGAAAGATGATTAAACCTCCCACAGGTCCCCACGGTGAGGGTTCCGAAAAACACAAGGAACAACCAACTCACACGATCAAGTATGCGGAAGCGCGTGGCAAATCACATCATAATCAATCATAACAGGATATGAACATATATTTCATCGAGACTAAAATATCAGAATGAAGCATTAACAAGGCATTCCCATAATAGTTCGAGTTGTAAAGTTAACAAGGTATGTTAAGTTATTACAGTTCCCAAAATAAGAGGCCAACATAGGCCAATACAATACCAAAAGTATATAAAAACCCAAAAAGTGATCCATCGGAACTCATGACCCGTCCCAACGTCTAGATGACGTCGTCGGGTTGCCACTCACGGGCTAAGGTAGGCTCAACAGCCTCCTCCTGGCACTCCTCCTCAAGGGGGTAACCTCCTGCACCTGGTCACCAAAATACAAACATCAAACACGACGGTTTGGCAAGAAATCATTTTAAGTGAAAGCTTGTAAAACAATGTTTAATTGAAAACATAAAGAAATACTTTACTGAACGTAAAACAAATACTTACGAAGCACTTTTCTAAATCAGAGACGAACTAGCATGAATGCATAACATATATATCATGAATCGTAAATCCACAAAGAGCCCATCCTTTCTCTATCAATTATAATGAAAAGAGTAAGCACGCACGACAACCACGAATATACATAGTATAACACGACACGTGTAAGACCCCGACCCGAGTGATCTCGATTAGTGCTTAGATAGTTGCGTGTTAGTCTTGATTTGTCTTGTGGAGTTTGGTTTAGTGGTTTAGAATAGCTTTGAAATAGCTTTGGGGATTTTGAGTACTTTGGTATTAGTGGGGCCCTTTGGGGGTTCCTTGTTTATGGCTTTTTGTGTACTTGAGGTTTTATATTGGTTTTCTTGATTTGTATTTTATCCCGTTTTGTTTATTTCGTTATTGCTTTCAACTTTCATGTTGATCCCGTTCCCGTTCGAAACCCCGAAACTTGACTTTTCTAGCTTCAAGGGCAAAACAGTACTTTTACACTAAATCTGTACCAAATTAGTGTTAATCCCGAAACCCGCTAAACATAAACTTTTTAGAAACTAGATATTTCGACGATCATTTCTTCCTTCTTCGTCGATTTCATCCGGAGCCCCGAAAATCACTATTTCAGCCCAACTAGGTTACTAGAAGGTGGAGCCCACTTGGGTAGCCTATATAAGGGAACCCATCTCCTTCATTCTCTCTTTTTCCAGCAACAGTTGAACTTAGGGTTTCCTTTCTCTTCTTCTTGCTTCTCCTTGCTCAAGAGACATCACCAAACTTGCACCATCATCTCAAAAGATTTCATGATCTTCTTCTCCACTTCAAGGGCTCTCCATTGACACTATTTTTGGAGAAATCCCATCTCTCCAAGACCTTCTTCTAGCTTGCATTGCTCATTTGGAACCTCTATTGGTAAGATCTCTTCATAATATTCTAGATTAGTGTTCTTCTAGCCTTAGAGAAGCTACATTTTCAATATTGAAAGCTCTCTCCTCTTCTTCATTGTTTTGACCCATTTTAGGGTTTGTTTTAGGGGTTTTTGGTAGAGCTTGTATCCTTGTCTTGCAAGAGTGCTAAGAGCTTGTTTTTCATTGATTGAAGACTTAAGGCAAGTGGATGTTTTGACATTTTTACATTTGAATGAGTTTGGATGAAATGCATTTATGTTTTTACCTAATGTTTTGAGGTATTAATGACTTGTTAGATTTGAAATAAATGCATATTTGTGAGTCTTGAAAGCTTGTTTTATCCATGTTTTGGATTGCTCATCAGATTTGGAAGGAATGTAGAAAAGATAGGAAAAATGGGAAAGACCCCTGAACTGCTGTAACAGAACCTGGGTTCTGTTACGCCGTTCACGCGGTCGACCGGCGACACAGGAACAGGCCCTCAGTTAGAAGACCTGCTGCACTGCGGGATCTTCTGTTCTGCAGAGCACACGGTCGACCGGCCTAGGGCGCGGTCGACAGGCGACACAGAGGTCAGGCTCTCTGGAGCCTGACCAAAACACTATTCACCTATTTTAAGTTACAACTCCTGGTCGACCTGGCCCATGGCCGGTCGACCGAGCCACTGTGTACGCGGTCGACCGGCCATGGGCCAGGTCGACCGGCCCAACTGGAAACCCTGCAGAAAAATGGACTTTTGCCCTATGTTTAGGTGGACCTTGAATGTAACTTAGTGACCCTTTTGTGGACCCGTTGGACTTCTTTTGAGGATGGTTGAACCGACATCTCCTCACGGTTAATCCGGTTGTATCGGTGCTTAACCTAGTTCAATCTTGAACGGTACGGAACGACGGGATATCCTTTCTTTTATCTAAACGCGAAATTGGTTTGTTTGGATATCGCGAATCCGTTTTCCCTTCGATGAATGAGTAGGTTGTAAAGTACTACTTGATTAACATTGTGCCTAGGATCCCATCCCTTTTATGTTTTGTTTAATTAAAACTCGATTAGGGTTTGAATCCCTAAGGTGCATAAAGAGCCCGGAATGTCTCTAAACTCAAGGAATACCAAGTGATCATCACAATAGACATACGGGGTCCTTACTCACTTGATTTATATCAAATCCCGATACTTGTCCCGAATTTCAAGAAAAGTGATTTATCATTCCCAAAAACATTGAATTTGAAACTAAAGCTTTTGCTAGCCCCGACATGCACTTCCCGTTTGAGAATGAAATTAGTGCTTTTAAGCACCCCGTCCCGCCCGTTTATTAAAGTGCATCACATATGATTTGTACGTGACTTGTTTTACATGATTTGACCTATGAGTCGGCACCACTAAGCTTGGCTTTCCTTGCCGGTTTGATCGACTGACTTGGAGACCCTTTCCCGTCCCGCCAGCTGCAGTCTTGGATCCCGCTACCCGGTTATTACCGTGGTCTTGTCCCGATACCCGGTTCGCTACCGTGGTCCCGTCCCGTATTGTATTATATTATGTATATGTTACTTATGTTGCATCTCCTCACTTCGGTGACTGAGACAACATCCCGATATGCTCATGTCACTTCGGTGATAGAGGACTTAGCTTGTTGTGGTTGCCATCTTGCTTGTTTCCCGTTTCCTTGGATACCTTACATGTTTTATATTGCATATGTATTTAAACAAATGTTTCTCTTGTTTTATGAAACTAATGCTTTGACAGGTTTAAATGATTTTCGAGGTATTTTCTATATTGTTATGTCTTTTCACCCGTTTGCCAAACCGTCGTGTTTGACACTTGATTTTGGTACTCAGGTCCCGTTGTTGGTCTCCCCGAGGAGGAGCTCGAGGTTGCGGTTGGCGAACCGCAGCAATTAGTTGAGTGGCACGCCGATGATGTCGTCTAGACATTCGGGTGCTTGAGTTGCGTAACACATTTTGGGTTGTGTCGAACCATGCTTTTGGGAACTTGTCACTTTATTCATATTGGCCTTTGTTGGCCTCTATTTTTGGGATCAATGTAATTAAACTACTTTGTTGTAAACCTTAACTTTATTTTGGGGTTATAGCTTTAATGATCATTGCTCATTTTGATACTAGTATGAAACATGCTTTAATCTTGTATCGTGGACATGAATGTATGAAATATAGATTTGCTACACGCTTCCGCATATAAAAGAAATATTCATGTTGATGTGATATCCTCACCGCGGACACCTGTGGGAAATCGCGTGTACGAGTGGCATCCTTCTTGATGGACTCGTATACGTTTTGTTTTGGAGTTGGATTTAATTCTTACATGCAATTCATACATGCACAATCATACATCATCATTATATTATCATAGTCTCGATCCCGGATTAGGCCGCCTTGTCTAAGGGACCCGGTCTGGGGTCGCGACAACACGATTCCCACAAATACAAGATTCCGGCCGCGGAACCGGACACGCACGATGTGTAATAAATACACGACTAATCTGCAGTTAGTTCACATGTTTAAGGACCCCCAGACAGTGGATCAGACTGAAAGGGCAGTCCAAGCTCTGTGGTGTTCACTTGAGTTCATGAATGCACAAAACACGCAAAACACGATTCAAACATATCGAAAATAAAAGGGGAAATCACCTGTCACGTCAAGACGAGGCACGACTAGCAAAATGCATAATATATATATGCTCACAACTTATAAAAGTGATCCCCATTTAATACTTGAAACACATCTTAGAACGAGCTTAAATACTTGACTTCAAAGCGAGCACACGACATAACTTGCGGTATTAACCCACGTTCAAAACACGATAATTTCATTAAGTACATGCTTAGGCTATTCATTGACCCTTGTGTGATTTGGAACTCTATTATTAAAATACAAGGATTGGTGTCCCCGAAGTTGGTACATATCATGGAGTTCCATTCACACAATGTCAAGTTAAAGTCCTTATGTCAAACCCCAACCCAGGATTAACCCAATAGTGTTTGCTTAGTGTGTGCTTAGTCTTGATTGGGTTTAGTTATCGTGGGTTAGAGTTTGATTAGTTTTAGTCATGGTTATAGCTTTGGGGAGTTCGAGAACGTTTAGTGTTAACTAGGCACACTCAGGAAGGCCTGGGTGTACGTGTAAGCGTGGGAAGATCGTGTTTGGTTTTGTGTTAATCGTGATTTTCATTTCATTTGATTGGTTTTATGATTATGTACAACTTTCGTGTTTAGCCCATTTGTGTTTGTAGCCCAAAAACCCAAGTTTTGGACCAAAAGGGTAAAACAGCCTTTTCACATTCAAATCTGGACACAATTTTCGAGATCCTAAAACCATGTCAAAAATATACTTTTTGGAAACTAGATATTTCAAGGATCGTTTTATCCTTCTTCGTCGACTTTTTTGGGTGAGTTTTTGAATGAATTTCATGGGATTTTGTAGTTCTTGGCTTGGATCTTGGTTAGGAGTGCTTGAAGAAGAGTTTTGATTTCATTTGGCTAAGGCAAGTAATCTATTTAGGTTGTTTATGCATGTGGATTCATGGATTTGTTATTTGGTATTAATGCTTTGTTTTACTAGGTTTTCAAGTTGTGATCTTATTTTAGAGAATGCAAGCATGCCTAATAGCTTTCCAAACTTTCAGATTTCATTACTTTTAATTAAACCTTGCTTTTGTTGAAGTTTGGATTTGTTTTGATAAGAATGGGTTTGAAGGTTTATGAAATGGGTTTTGTATGTTAATGACTTAATTTAAGTTTGAAATGAATGCCCCAATGTGAGCCTTGATTGTATATTCATGTATCTAATTTGCTAATTAGGTTGGAAAGGATGTAGAAAAGAAAGAAAGGAAAGAATGGACCACTGACTGCAGAAATCAGAACTGGGTTCTGATTTCCGCAGTTCACGCGGTCGACCGGCCAAGGGGCGCGGTCGACAGGGCACACTGGGATTGGTCCCAGTTGGATGACCTGCTGCACTGAGGGAATGACTGTTCCCCCAGTTCACGCGGTCGACCGGCCAAGGGCGCGGTCGACCGGCGACACAGGGTCAGGTTCTCTGGAACCTGACCAAAACACTGTTCATGGAATTAAAGTTACAACTCAGGGTCGACCGGGCCTTGGCCGGTCGACCGGGCTCACAGTGTACGCGGTCGACCGGCTAGGGGCCAGGTCGACCGGGCACACTGGAATTTCCCCTGTTTAAGAAGATTTTTGCCCATTTGCCTTTTCTTTTAAAATCTGAAAACTAAGCTATATTGAGGACTTTAACCTGACATTGTGTGAATGGAACTCCATGCTATATACTAACTTCGGGGACACCAATCCTTGTATTTTAAATACAGAGTTCCAATCACCCAAGGGTCAATGAATAGCCTAAGCATGTACTTGATAAAATTATCGTGTTTTGAACTTTGATTAATACCGCAAGTCATATCGTGTACTCGTTTTGAAGTCAAGTATTTAAGCTCGTTCTAAGATGTGTTTCAAGTATAAAATGGGGATCACTTATAAGTTGTGAGCATATATATTATGCATTTTGCTAGTCGTGCCTCGTCTTGCCGTGACAAGTGATTTCCCCTTTTATTTTCGATATGTTTGAATCGTGTTTTGCGTGTTTTGTGCATTCATGAACTCAAGTGAACACCACAGAGCTTGGACTGCCCTTTCAGTCTGATCCACTGTCTGGGGGTCCTTAAACATGTGAACTAACTGCAGATTAGTCGTGTATTTATTACACATCATGCGTGTCCGGTTCTGCGGCCGGAATCCCGTATTTGTGGGAATCGTGTCGTGTTATATTATATATATTCGTGCTTGTCGTGCGTGCTTACTCTTTTCATTATAAATGATAAAGAAAGGATGGGCTCTTTGTGGATTTACGATTCATGATATATATGTTATGCATTCATGTTAGTTTGTCTTTAATTTAGAAAAGTGTTTCGTAAGTATTTGTTTTACGTTCAGTAAAGTATTTCTTTATGTTCTCGATTAAACAATGTTTTACATGCTTTCACTTAAAATGATTTCTTGCCAAACCGTCGTGTTTGATGCTTGTATTTTGATGACCAGGTGCAGGAGATCCTCCCCTTAAGGAGGAGTGCCAGGAGGAGGCTGTTGGGCCTACCTTAGCCCGTGAGTGGCAACCCGACGTCGTCATGTAGACGTTTGGACGGGTCATGAGTTTCCGATGGATAACTTTTTGGGTTTATATACTTTTGGTATTATATTGGCCTTTGTTGGCCTCTTATTTTGGGAAGTGTAATAACTTAACATACTTTGTTAACTTTGTAACTTGAATTATTATGGGAATGCCTCGTTATGTCTTCATTCTGATATTATGTCCCGACGAAATATATGTTCATCTTCTGTTATGATTGACTTTGATGTGATTTGCCACGCGCTTCCGCATACTTGATCATGTGAGTTGGTTGTTCCGTGTTTGTTTTCGGAACCCTCACCGCGGGAACCTGTGGGAGGTTAATCAATCTTTCAAATCACCACCACATTAAGTCGCGGCCTCGGTCCGGGGTCGCGACACCTTAATATAGCCTAGTTTTCAAATTTTAAAAGAATATGTAAATGGGCAAAATCCTGTTAAACCGGGGAAATTTCAGTTGGGCTGGTCGACCTGGCCCATGGCCGGTCGACCGCGTACACAGTGAGCCCGGTCGACCTGCAGTTGTAAATTTAATTCAGTGCACAGTGTTTTGGTCAGGTTCCAGAGAACCTGACCCTGTGTCGCCGGTCGACCGCACCCCCTAGCCAGTCGACCGTGTGAACTGCGGAAATAGTAATTCCCGCAGTGCAGCAGGTCATCCAACTGGGACCAAACCCAGTGTGCCCGGTCGACCGCGCCCCTTGGCCGGTCGACCGCGTGAACTGTAGAAACAGTAATTCCCGCAGTGCAGCAGGTCATCCAACTGGGACCAAACCCAGTGTGCCCGGTCGACCGCGCCCCTTGGCCGGTCGACCGCATGAACTGCGAAAACAGAACCCAGTTCTGATTTCTGCAGTCAGTGGTCCATTCATTCTACCCTTCCTTTTCTACATTCTTTCCCCACCTGATTAGCAAATTAGATACATGAATGTAACAAGCTAGCAATGCTCACAATGGGGCATTTATTTCAAACTTAAACAAGCCATTAACATGAAAACCCATTTCATAATCCTTCAAACCCATTCTTATCAAAACAAATCCAAACTTCAACAAAAACAAGGCTTAATTAAAAGTAATGAAATCTGAAAGTTTGGAAAGCTATTAGGCATGCTTTCATTTCCCAAAGTAAGATCACAACTTGAAAACCTAGTAAAGCAAAGCATTAACACCAATGACAAGTCCATGAACACACATGCATATCAACTTAAATAGATTACTTGCCTTAGCCAAATGAAAACAAAACTCTTCTCCAAGCACTCCTACTCAAAAGCCAAGCCAAGAACTACAAAAATCTCATGAAACCCATTCAAAAACTCACCCAAAAATGCAACCAAGCAACCCATTTCAAAATGGGTGCTACAAGTTAGGAAAACATGATCTTTAGGAGTCAAAAGAACTCCATTAAAGAGATGGGTTGAATCTCTTACCTAGAGGTGCCCAAACAAGATGTGAGGAAGGAAATGAAGATTTTTCCCAACAAGAAACTTCAAGAAAATGGCATCAATGGAAAGCTTGGCTTGAGAGGAAGAAGATGATGGTTTTAGAATTCCATTTGGAGATCTCTAGCTAATGCCTTCAAGAGGAGAAGAAGAAGAGGAAAAAGGGGTTTTTAAACCTAGGTCAAGAAAAGTTGCTGAGATTTTGTGGAATGGGGAAAGGGAGAAGGGAAAGTAGCTTTAGTGCTTGTCAAGTGGGTCCCTTAGGTGCAAATCTTGCATGAGTAAAAACATGGTCTTGCGAGCCTCAAATGAAGTCGACGAAGAAGGATAAAACGATCCTCGAAATATCTAGTTTCCAAAAAGTATATTTTTGACATGGTTTTGGGATCTCGAAAATTGTGTCCAGATTTGAGTGTGAAAAGGCTATTCTACCCTTTTGGTCCAAAATTTGAGTTTCTGGGCTATAAACACAAACGGGCTAAACACGAAAGTTGTACATAATCATAAAACCAATCAAATGAAATGAAAATCACGATTAACACAAAACCAAACACGATCTTCCCACGCTTGCACGTACACCCAGGCCTTCCTGAGTGTGCCTAGTAAACACTAAACGTTCTCGAACTCCCCAAAGCTATAACCATGACTAAAACTAATCACACTCTAACCCACGATAACTAAACCCGATCAAGACTAAGCATACACTAAGCAAACACTATTGGGTTAATCCTGGTTGGGGTTTGACAAGTTTTACCTGTTTTACTAAAAATGAGCAGTTTTGCTATTTCGTGATGTGGTCTTAACATATCTACGGGGCGCGTGTTTTGAAAACCAATCGTTAATTCTAAACTCGCCCAATACGTATCTATTTTACTCCCAAATATCCGATTTTACTTGTTTACTCTAAAAACCAAATAGAGTCATGATTTCTCGAAATCCTCAGCTAGTAAATAGGTGTGTGAACTACTCCTCGTGCTTGTACATGTTTATATACTTGCGTGCTAGATCTAGCTTACCTAGTAGTTCCATTTTCATGACATGTCATATGAAAAGATTTTATATTGTGATTTCATGAATTCTGAGTCGACACCACTGAGCTTGGGCGACCTCATCGGTCTGATCATCCGACTTAGGGTCCTTAAATGACATGTACCATTTGTAGATTGATTTCTCTTGCTTGTTAATGTTATCCAGTACCGGGGGTGGCTTTCTTTATAAATGCCCATCTATATTAGGTCATTTATGTATATCATGCTTGCTCTGACCACCTTACGTGGCGAAGGATACTCTTGCTTACTCCAACCACCTCACATGGCAGAGGATATTCTTGTCTGCTGGCCACCTCGTATGACGACGGATATGTTAGATTGTATGGACTCAATCCATCAGATGATGTAACAAATTGATTAATTTCTTTATTTATCAATAATATCATGCTTTCCTTTCATGAGATGAATGGTGTTTTACTACTTAATGCACATGACCAATACATATGACATAAATGGTTCATGAGATGAACTGGATCCCATTAGTATATTAGATGTGATATATGTGTATGGATAAGATCCACACACAGGAGACATTTGTCACAAATCTTATACTTAAACATCTTCACAACCGGTGATGAGACTGGGCATCTCATCTGATAAGGTTGTTGCGCTTTGATCACTATGAGATAGTGTGATTTGTCTCGATCATCAGAATGTAAGATTCTGGATCACGGTGCTGTTACATTGGATGTATTGAAAGACCATGAGAAGCACCTTATGGCATACTGTCTCGAGTTTAAGATTTGCTCTCATAATTCCCTAGCAATAGGCTCTCAATCCTGAGATATTGATGAACTCAAGTTTCTATCTATTCATTTGCTTTGAGTCACCAATGAGTGAGGCCAACTGTAGGTCAACACCTCGGTGTTTTGGGTACGTGGTAGTAGGACTGTGGGAACATCCAATGGTCAATATGGAATCTATCTATATTATCCCCTTGTGCCAATTAATGGATTTGTAATTAGTAAGTGCGCACCCATCTCGATTAAAAGTTAATTGGATGATACTGATGATCACTGTGATTAATTGGGGCTCAAGGATAATAAGATGTGGATTTAAATTGGTGGGACAGTTTTAGTCCAATTAATCCATGGATATTGATAGAGGGGCTTACTTGTGGTAATCGGGAAGTTTAGGGTCTTCATTGTAATTTATTCCTAAGACTGGAGTATAATTGCATTTATATAGTGGTGTAATTTGCAATTAACTGTGGGCCCAGATTGCACATGAGATGTGAGGTCGCAGTGTTCTAGTTGGAGCCAGCTTTTTATGGAATCCCTAGTGGTCCCCACGCTAGCCCAAGTTATTGGAAAAATACTAATTCTACTAGAACTCTAAAATGAAGGAAATAGAAAGTTACTATTTCTATTTGAAGTGAGACTTCTAATAGTGGTAGTAGTAATGTTACTACTTTGTGTAGAAGTAAGACTTCTATTTCAATTAGTACAAGAGAAGGAGGTTGCTTAATACTATAAAAGGAGTAACAAAGGGGCTGGGACGAATACAACCTTGGAATTCACGCCAAGCCCCTTTTGTGCAAGAGTTGCACATACCTCTCTTCCTCTTCTAGTTTTCTTCTAGTTTCCTTTAGAGCTTCTAGTTGTTTTCTTTAGGAGATTCCACCCATCTCCTTTAGAGAAGAGATCCGATACGGGTTATAGCTTGGAAAACTAAGAGGTCTTGGAGATCTAAAGTGGTTTCCTTCTCCATTAGAGTACAACCGGACAGCAAAGGTATAATCTGCTTCTCTATCTATTGTAGATTATCTTGCATGGTGTTGCTTGTATTATTGTTGTACATGGTATATGAGTATGAAGGATTGCATCCTGGATATGGTTAATGGCCTTATGAGCGTTTGATCCCTGAGTCCAGTGGGTCAAAATTTGAAGTCGGATCCACGAGGCCCACCTATTTCCAACAGGATATTCTTCTTGCTTACTCTTATCACCTCAAGTGATGGAGAGAGCAGAGCTACATGTGGGTTGCCATCTTGCTGGTTTTTTCAGTTATGCTTTCTTGTTTATGTTTTCTCGCCCATGCTATATACACGACTCTTGCCTTGCCACATTTTTATAAATATATACCATGCCTTGTACGTACATCATACTTATTGATAGCCTTGGTTTTTATATAATGATTTATCATGTTTTCCTGCTTTATACTTGTTTTACATGCATCTTTTAATCAAAGCCATGATTTATCACATGTCAATTAAGGAATATATCATCAGCATGTTTTATTATCTATCTCAGTCACCTGCCTGGCCGTTGTGTCTTACATACTACACTTTGGTGCTCTAGATAGTAGGTTCCTCGTCCTGAGTTGGTGCGTGTCCAGATGACCATGGAGCTACGGGCTTTGCAGGTCCATAGTGTCAATGATGTCATGTAGACGTTAAGCTTAGCACCGCAGTTACGTCACACATTTGTGAGTAGTATTTGTATTCTGCTTGTTAGTTTTGTACGGCTTTTGGTAGTATTTTTCTTTGGGATGCTAATTAATGTATCTCTGTAATTGTAACTTAAATATGCTTGGAAAATGATATGCCGATACTCTTAGCTTCGTATATTTTGTTATCATAGTTTGTTCTAGTTTGAGTATAGGCCATGTGTGAAAGCATTTTGTTGAGCGGTCAAGTATGATGCGGAATCCAATGGTCTCAAGTTCCGGGTCATGTCGACACATAAGTTTCAAAAATGCCGACTTTGGGGACCGGTCCACGGATCGGTCCCCAAAGTCGGTCCAAATAGCACGGCTGCATAAGTTTTCACAAAGATATTCATGTTGCGTTGGAATTTGATATTCTGACACACTCGGAGCTTGGGAAAAACATTATTTTTACTTAATCCCCATATCCCGTTCCGTGAAGTCGGATAGTTGCATGAGCCTGGTTTCGGGGCGGTGACAATTGATTTCTCTAGGTGTGGCCCACAATCAGCGGGCCATCTGCGGTTGTTGGTAGAAATAATTTTCGTGAGTTGGAGGATGTAGGTCACTATCCGTACCTTTCCATTTGTTTCTTTATATACTGATTACAGTTCGATGTCATTACAGATAGGACCCCACATGTACATGTAATCGGCCCCGTTGAAAACCAATGACCTATAATGTGGGATCATCATTCGATCATCTGCTATGTCCATACATGCGGGCCCCACAATCCACAAAAATTGATTAAGACCATTAATAAGAAACCTTAACACAGCAAGCTCATAGTTTCTCTGCTATGTTCATATATCCATCGAATGGGCGTGTCTGGGGCTGTTTTATTTGCATTGGATTATTAGGAATCAAGTAGTGTTACATGGATAAACTATTTGGCCAGAATTTTGGACAAACACCTAGATATCCCGTGAATATTAGTAATATTCAAGAGATATCTAGGTGTTTGTCTAAAATTATGGTAAGAAAATTTGTCATATAGACTTTTTGTTAGGAATCATAGGAGTTCTAGGTCAAATCAACAGTGAAAGATATGAAAGTCATTTCCTATTTATCAATTCCTACATTTCCTATTTATCAATTTCTACTTATTTTAATACAAACAAATAGACACAAAATTATAGTAATTAGCTCTATATTTTACTCCAATGCAAGTAATTATCATCACCATCATATTGCACACATGAAGAAAAAAAAAAAGATCATAGTAATTCAACATGTTCTTCAGTACAATCACATGACATACATGCGATCAATCTATCACTAGTCATGTGATTAGGCAAAGATGCCATTAAAACGAAGTGGGACGGTTATTTTGTACCGAGGGCCAATTCCAACAAACACAATCAATTAAGACTTTTTAAGAGCACCGAATTGACCCAGACCTTGTGTGTAGCAGCAGATTGAACATCCACAACAATCAGATGGCCCAGCCGATCAAGACCCAAAGGACCGAAGCCTGAAAGCCGAAGAGAAGGCGATCCCAGCCATGTTGAGCCCCTCGGTCCTATCATCAGGCAGTGGGACCCACTTCCAATGTCGACCGTCCACGTCATACGAAAAGCCATATCAGATCCCATAACCCCTCGTAATTAGAAAGCAAAACCACCCTGACCACCCCATCTCTCTCCTCTAGGCACCCCATCATCACTCCATAAGGCTTCTTGATCCTCTCAATCAATTTCTTCGGAACCCTGCAGATAAAATCCCAGCCGTTGCCATCCAAACTAACGCCCCACAGCTCTATACATATAATTACAAACGCCCTCACCCTCATGCTCCCGACCTCACCGTCCGATCTCACCACTGCCATCTTCCCATCGCCGTACACGTGCAACCGATCCGCAGCGTCTCCCGCGATCAGCCCCACGGCCAGGCCCTCCACTCCTCCGTCGAACCTCGGCCGGAAGACGATCGGCCTTTCACTCTCCGGCCCCGCCGCCGAGATGATGACGCTCTCCCTCCTCCGGTGGATGACGCTGAGGAAGATGATGTTATTTTCACCGCTACGTGTCACTCCCACGTCATCCTCGGCCGCAACCGCAGACCGCCACGTGTCGGTCTCAGAGCAGTAGGCGAAGAGGACCGGGCGGTTCTCGTACATCTCCGCGAAGACGAACCTGAACCGGTCGGAGCCTGGTGGGCCGGCGATCAGCTTCAGCCCGAACGCCGCCAAGACGACGTGCCACGTGGGCCGAGCGGGCTGGCGGGGATCTTCTTGACGGCGTTCGCAGCCAGATTGACGGCGATCAGCTCGCGGCGGCTGTTAGAGGCGAAGAGAAAGAAGTCCCCAGAGGCGGTCAGGAAGTAGAGATCCTCGCCGGGATGGACGGCTGGGAGGAGGATCCCGGCGACCGGGATATGGAACCAGCGGCCGGAGCGGTCGTTGAAGCCGTGGAGCATGGATTCACGAGGAGATCTCTTCTTGTAGAGGAAGAGCCAGGTCTCGGAGCATGATCGGAGGGCGTAGAGGCGGCGGAAGTCGTCGCCGGAGATGAGGGAGGAGAGAGATGTGGAGACGGATCTGAGGCAGAGGATTTCGGGGAGGGCAAGGCGGAAGAAGATGTCTTGGAGGAGGTCGGAGGGGAGGAGGCAAAGACCGACGGCGTTGGACGGGCGGTTCCGGTCGGCGTCCATGTCGTCGTATCGTTTTCGGGTATGGGTGGATTCGATTGAGGAAGGGTTTTAATATAGAAGAGTGGGAAGGGTTTTGTTTTTTTTTTTTTAGGATGTATGCGCGTGTTTTCTTCTTCGCAAGAAATGAGTTTGAGGTGGACCCATGGGCTTACGTGGGCTTCAAGTTCGTACCCTGTCGGATTACTCTATGACTGACGGGGCATATGTGAGTGAGTCAGGTGATCAGTGATCTGGGTTCATTGTCGGAGATTTATTTGGTGGGCCGCATCTCCTTGGATTCTCTCGTCTTCATTTCAATTGTGGGTCTTACAAAGAAAATGTTGCACTTTAAATAAAGGGGGCATTTGGTAATTTTGAAAATAAACTCTTATTTTATGATTTAGAGAGCTTATTTAGATAGTAAAGCGTTTTATAAATCTCGAATTGTACTTTCTAATTTTAAAGTTCATTTATAAAAATATTACAACTTTTGCCTCTTAAAAAATAAGATAAGGGGAGATAATTTTCTAGAGCATTTTTAAATAAAGTGGAGGGAGGCGCACAACGTAGAATTTACATCTTTTGAATGAATATAAGCCCAGGAGACATTTAGCAGCGGAAAAATCACTTTTTGGAAAAAAGACCACCACTAAAGGAAATTTTGTTCGCAGTTAAAAGGCCCTTTTTCCCCTTTTTCGTAGTGAAACAATGCAAATGGTACGTTCTATATTGTAGTTTTATAAAGGTGTACCTCAATTAGCACAATCTTTAAAGGTGGGCCCCATTTATCTCATGAAATGAGAGTGTTCTTTTTTTTTTTTTTTTTTTTTTAATAATCTTATCAAACACACTAACTGTAAATTAAAACTTGAAAATTAGAGTTTTTATTTTAAACCTCAATTCTATCTTGCATGCCTTTTTGCAAATCCTACTCTGTTACATGTTAAGCCTACTAGTCATTATAGTAAAATAGATGTTCATATGTATGCCTGTTCATGGTCTGAGCCGGGATAAGGCATTTCAAGCTTCTAAATACGCTACGGTTTTTATCCTTTACACACAATTTCTCTCAACACTCAGCCTATAAGTTTTAAATTTTGATTTTTCTTTCTACCCACTCAAATCATACCTAAAATAGTCATGTCCCCTTTCTCTCTGCACACAACTCACCACCATCGTTTGTAGCCTCTCCTGCAACTTAAATCAACATTTGGAGCCCTCCTTCCATACGGTAAAAACCGCCATCTCCGTTTCTTCTTCTTCCTCTCGATCTGTCAAGGGGTGAGCGTACCCAATGATCATCATCTTCTTCATCTCCTTCTCCTTCATCTATTTTTCCAGCTATCCATCTGTAAGACCCCGACCCGAGTGACCTCGATTAGTGTTGATTAAGTTGCGTGTTAGTCTTGATTTGGTTTAGTGGTTTTTGGTTTAGTTGGTTTAGAACCGTTTTGTCATAGCTTTGGGGAATTTTGAGTGCCTTTGGAATTAGTGGGGCCCTTTGGGGGTTCCTTTTTATGACTTACGTGTACTTGGGGGATTACTCAAGATTCTTTTGATTTGATGATTTATCCCGATTTACTTATTTTGTTAATCCCTTCAACTTTCATGTTGATCCCGTTTCCGTCCCAAATCCCGAAACTTGACTTTTCTAGCTTCAAGGGCAAAACAGTACTTTTACACCAAATCTGTACCAAATTATTGTTATTCCAGAAACCCGCGAAACATATACTTTTTGGAAACTAGATATTTCGACAATCATTTCTTCCTTCTTCGTCGATTTCATCTGAGATCCCGAAAACTACTATTTCAGCCTTTCAAAATTCCAAAGTGGTGGACCCCACTTGCAAATGCTATATATAGAACCCAACTTTTCTTCCTTCTCTTTTCCAGCAACTTTCTTGTCTAGGGTTTCTTCTTCCTCATTATTCTTTTTCTCTTGCTCTCTTCATCTCAATCCCTCACCAAACTTGCACCCACATCATAATGGAGATCACCATCTTCTTCCTCTCCTTCAAGGCTCTCTATTGATATCATTGTTGAAGAAAACCTCCCATTTCAAAACTCGTTTTGAGCTAAGACTTGCCATTAAAGGATCTTCCAAGTAAGCTCTCTCACTAATCTCTTAGATTTGTGTCCTTATGATCTTAGAGGAGCTCAATTTCCATTATTAGAAGCTCTCTATTCCTATTTCCTTATTTAACCCATTTTAGGATTTGTTTTGGGGTTTTTGTAGAGATTGTGGATTTTGTACTTGAGAGGGTGTTAGAGGATCTTTTGCTTAGCTTTGGACTTGAGGCAAGTGAATGAATGGATAAGTTTTGAACATTTACATGTTTCATGGAAATCTCTTGTTTTTGCACTAATTATTCCTAATGATTTTTACATGTGTTTTCATAGTCTTCCTTGCCTTGATTTCTATTACCTTTGAAATGCATAATGATGAGTTGATTTTTCTATTATGCACATTGATAAATGTATCTTTATGTTATTAAAGTGTAGATGAATCTTATGGGAGTTGGTTTCTCTTTCTTTGAGGATCAAATATGAATGAATGGAGGAGTTTGATTTGGATGTAATGGGGAGTAGAGAATAAGGTTGAAGTATTTGAAAGAAAATTAATGATTGTTATTAGGAGGCAAGGAGGCCTTTGTTGCAGGAAAAATGTTTAGGGGGAAGGAAAGAAGAATGCCAGGATGGCCATTTTCGGGCAGCAAAAATGACTGCCCGTTCGAGCGGACATCAGGCCGCTTGAGCGCGCAGTCATTCTGACTGCAGCTCGGGCAGCAAAAATGACTGCCCGCTCTAGCGGACATCAGGCCGCTCGAGCGCGCGGTCATTCTGACTGCAGTTCGGGCAGCAGATTGCCTGTTCGCTCGAGCGCACGATTGACCGCTCGAGCGCATGATTGGCCGCTCGAGCACGCAGACGCTCTGTCCACCCGTTTTCCTGCGCAGCCCAGGTCCGCTCGAGCGCACCCCCTCCCGAGTATGGACCACTTTTGGGGCTCGGAAAAGGTTTTTAAGGGAATCCCTTGGTATTTAGGAGGTTTATGAGGAAATATACGAAGCCTATTGGAGAAAGAAACAAAACCACAAGCTTTCATTCGAAGTCTTTTGAAAATCCTAAGGTGTATAAAGAGCCCGGGATGTCTCCAAACTCAAGGAGTACCAAGTCATTATTACAAAGGACATACGGGGTCCTTACTCACCTGATTTATCTTGAATCTTGACACTTGTCCTGAATTTCTTGAATTATGATTTATCATTCCCGAAGATATTGAGGGTGTATTTTAGCATTTTTGCTAGCCCGTTTATACATGTCCGAATAAAAGAATACTTGTGCCTTTGAGCATCCCGTCCCGCCCGTTTACATACATACACTTGATATGTTTTATACATGTTTTGAATTGTCATTTAACCCATGAGTCGGCACCACTAAGCTTGGCTTTCCTTGCCGGTCTGACTTACCGACTTGGAGACCCCTTCCCGTCCCGCCAGCTGCAGTTTGGATCCCGCTACCCGGTTATTACCGTGGTCTTGTCCCGATACCCAGTTCGCTACTGTGGTCTTGTCCCGTATTATATTATGTATATGTATATGTTTCTTATGTTGCATCTCCTCACTTCGGTGACAGAGACAACATCCCGATATGCTCATGTCACTGCGGTGATAGAAGACTTAGCTATGTGTGGTTGCCATCTTGTTTGTTTCCCGTTTCCTTGGATACCTTACATGTTTTATATTGCATAGGTATTTGAATAAATGATTCTCTCGTTTTATGAAACTATTGTTTTGACAGGTTTAAATGTTTTCCAAGGTAATTTCCTTTATTGATATATCTTTTCATTCGTTTGCCAAACCGTCGTGTTTGACCCTTGTTTTGGTACTCATGTCCCGTTGTCGGTCTCCCCTAGGAGGAGCTTGCGGAGGCGGTCGGAGAACCGCATCGACTAGTTGAGTGGCACGCCGATGATGTAGTCTAGACATTCGGGTGCTTGAGCTGCATAACATTTTGGGGATAGTGTCTAACCATTCTTTTGGGAACTTATTATTTTATTCATATTGGCCTTTGTTGGCCTCTATTTTTGGGGCAATGTAATTAAATGATATTGTTGTAAACTTTAACTTTCTTCTGGATTATAGCACTAATGATCATTGCTCATTTTGATATTAGTTTCAAATGGTTTAATCTTGTTATTGTAAGACCCCGACCCGAGTGAACCCGATTAGTGCTAATTAAGTTGCGTGTTAGTGCTAAGCTTGTTTGGTGATTTTTGATTAAGTTGGGTTTGGAATAGTTTTGATCCTAGTTTTGGGCTTTTGAATGCTGAGGTAGCTTGTGGGGCCCTTTGGGGGTTCCCCTTTTGACGTTGCATTTTTTCTTGGTGGATTTTCCCGATTTGTTGTGTTTGGTATTTTTGGCCCGTTGCATTCATCTTGTGGATTCTTACAACTTTCATGTTGATCCCGTGTTCATTCGAGGCCTCGAAACCCGAATTCTTGGCCTTGAGGGTAAAACAGTCATTGCGCACCAAATCTGTAACCAAAACTTGATATTCCCGAAACCCGCGAAACATAGATTTTTTGGAAACTAGATATTTCGACGATCATTTCTTCCTTCTTCGTCGATTTCATCCGAAGTCCCGAAAACCGCTATTTCAGCCTTTTTAGGTTCTTAAGTGGTGGAGCCCACTCTCATTGGTTATAAGAGAACCCCTTTCTCTTCTTCCTTCTCCATTTTCCAGCACATAACTGAGCCTAGGGTTTTGCTTGGTTCCTCTTCTTCTTCTTCTTGCTTCTTCATCTCCAATCCTCACCAATCTTGCACCAAACTCAAAGTGGAGACCACCAATCTCTTCATCTCCTTGCAAGCTTCACCTTGATACTATTCTTGGAGAAATCTCCCCATATTGAGACTTTCCTTGAACTAGTTCTTCTCATTTGAAGGTCATCCAAGTAAGTGATCCCTCTCATCTTCTAGATTTATAATCTTCTAGTCCTAGGGAAGCTACATTTGCATTATTGAAAGGTTTCTTTGTCATTTCATTGTTTGACCATGTAAGGGTTTTATTTGGGGATTTTGCCTTGTAGCTTGGATCTTTTTCTTGGAGGACTTGTTAGAGCTTAATATCATTAATTGAAGACTTGAGGCAAGTGAATGTTGGATGTTTTTAAGTTTCAAATGGTTTGGTAGCATTTATGGATTTTTATGCTTTCATTGATTTCCTTTATTGATTTTTCCATGGTTGCAATAAATGATCTTTATACCTCTTGATAGTCTCATTTAATGTCTTGGAAGCATGTAATTAAGTCATCTTGTTCATAGTTTTCCTTGGTTAATCATGTGTTGGAAGGAAAGGGAAAAAGGGAGAAAAGAAATCAGGTTCCCGGAACTGCTGCACGCCCAGGTCCGATCGATCGGACGTGCAGACCGATCGATCGGACTGTCTTTAACTGTAAGGGTTTTTGGGCCGATCGATCGGGCCCTGTGTGGGAATTTCGGCCGATCGATCGGACCCTGTTCAGATTGAGTCCAGTGGATTTTGAGATTTTTATAATTTCTTTTTCTTTTCTTGGTTTTAGGTGGGACCTTGGCTACCCTCTTTGGACTCATTTGACCATGCGTGAGGACGTCTTGAGCCGATGCTCCTCACGGTTGGTTGGGTGACATCGATGTTCACTTCATTTCAATCTTGAACGGGACGGAATGACGCGATATCTCCTTTATATCTAAATATAAGACTTTTTCCTTGGTTATCGCGAATTCTATTCCTTTCGATGACTGAGTAGGTTGCTCGATGTCTCCGAATCAACATCATAATTAGGACGGACCATTTATAGTCTTGATTTCCTTATCATAACATCTAGTTATAATCATAAGCTCATGTTAAGTTTTGAAAAGCGTAAAAGTGCATAAGGAGCCCGGAATGTCTTCAAACTCAAGGAGTACCAATTCATATCTATGATCGACATACGGGACCCCTATTCACTCAAATAGATCTTAAAATCATTGTCTTTCCTGATTTAGCATAGTTCATAATATTTCTCTATTTCCAAGCTTTGCATTACATGAATGGTTTTCACGAAAGTATTATTGTACACTTGAAACAGTTACTTGACCTGAAGTGCATTGCACCACATGATATGTCAGTGTGCTCTTGAGCACCCCCGTCTTGCCCGTTTAATCTTGTATTCGTACTTGATTTGCTTGCATTGTCTCGATTGTATTTGACCTACGAGTCGGCACCACTAAGCTTGGATAACCCTGTTGGTCTGATCAACCGACTTGGAGATCCCCCTCTTGTCCCGCCAGCTGCAGTTTGGATCCCGCTACCCGGTCATTACCGTGGTCTTGTCCCGATGCCGCAGATTGCTACTGTGGTCCCCGATGCCCGGCTCGCTACCGTGGTCATGTATAGTATTGTATATGTATATGTATCTATATGAGATCCCCTGTTTCTCCTCACCTCGAGTGACTGAGATCAGGGCCTAGTTATTGCTCTATCGCTTTAGTGGTAGAGGATTTAGCTTCTTGTGGTCGCCACCTTGTTATTCCCGATTCCTTGGTTACCTCATATGTTTTATCTTGTTTACTTATTTTACAGCAAATGATTTATCTGTTTTATTAGAGTTCTTGTTTAAACAGATTTCTATGCTTTTCAAGGTATTTCATCTATTGTATATTGCTGTATCTTTTCATTCTCTTGCCAGACCGTCGTGTCTGATCCTTTGCTTTGGTACTCAGGTCCCGTTGCCGGTTTCCTTGAGGAGGAGCCAGAGGAGGCGGTAGGTGAGCCGCAGCCTCTAGTCGAGTGGCGTGCTGACGATGTCATGTAGACATCTGACTGCTTGGAGATGCGTAACATTTTGAGGGGAACTCCTTGACCATTCTTTGGAATTATTCTTTTGTTATATTGGCCTTTGTTGGCCTCTATTTTTGGGATTGTAATTAACTGATATTTTGTTTAACTTTAACAACTTGGGAAACTTGCTATATATATCATTGCTCATTCTGATACAGTATTTATACTTGTGGTTATTGTCTTCATGACTAATGATAGTTGGACTATTTGATTTGCTACACGCTTCCGCACGAAAAAGAAATGTTAATTGATGATTGTGATATCCTCACCGCGGACACCTGTGGGAAATTAAAATAAAAATGTATATGTTGTTGGTTCATGACACACTAATGGTCCCGATCCCGGATCAGTCCTTCGGGGGCCCGGTCCGGGGTCGCGACAGTTATCTTGGACATGAATGTATGAAATAGATTTGTTACACGCTTACGCACATAAAAGAAATATTCATGTTGATGTTATATCCTCACCACGGACACCTGTGGGAAATCGCGTGTACGAGTTGTATTCTTTGAAGGACTCGTATACATTTTGGGTTTAAATTAATTCATGCACAATCATACATACATATTAGTCCTGATCCCGGATTAAGCCCGATGACCCGGTCCGGGGTCGCGACACCATCCATTAAATGGAATCGTTTTGTTCAGCCATATGTGGCCTAACATAAACTTTTTGTTCAGCCAGATACGACTGAACAAAATTGATATGTTTAGTTATAAGAGGCCGAACATTGGCAGTTTGTTCTGTACTGAAAGTCCGAACGTTTCACGACAACAAAAAATAAAAAAAAGGCTTTACAAGCTTCATAAAATGGCGGAAATCAAAATAAGCAACACAGCAACTCATCTTCTCACTCTATTATGTTCGGAAGCTACATTTTACTTGTTAGTTTGCTCATCAATTAGACAAAAATATGATATTGAGAGTGAGGTTTCATTAAGAAATAATATGTTTGACAATGGTGGGAAATGAAGGGAGAGTAGAATGTGATAAATGGAGAGATGATAATGTGAAGGGAAGAATGAGATTGGAGGAAGAATGGATGAATGAGACGGTGAAATGGGAGGAACAAGAGTAATGTGAAGGGAATGATAAAAGTGAAATGAAATTGTGTGCAAAGAGAAATTAGAGTTTCAGGTTTGATAGGTGATTTTCCTTTTTGGTAATTTCATATGGGGATATAAATGTAATAAAAAAGTTTTAAAAATTTCTGTGTGTAAAGGGTGAAAAACGTAGTGTATTTAGAAGCCCTCAACATTTTTTCGGTATCTTGCCCAAAGTTCAACATGACAAGTAATCGTCAAGCCCAAGCCCCATCCATTTAGTTAGGGAGGCTGGGCCAAACTAGGCTTTTTATCATTTTTATGGGCTTTCTAGTATTATTTGGACATATTATCATTATAAATTATGAGGAGTCCTTACCTGGGTCAAGCTTCAAGCTAACTCTATGGAAGTCTAACCTTAATCCAAGTCTAACCTAAATATTAAACAAGCTTAGATTGTACGTCCAAGCTCGGCCCGAAGCGGGCTGACCCAGCCATGAGGACCCCTAATCATGTTAATATTTTATCCACACACTTCGTATCTGATAAATTTAAAAGTGAGACTAAGGGCCCGTTTGGTAACTCAAAAAATAAGCTCTTTTTTATTGATTTAGAGCTTATTTTAGTTTTAGAGTGTTTGATAAACTTCTATTTATATTTATAGTTTAGAGCTTATTTGTAGAAATTAGAAGTTTGGACCAAAAAAATAAAAGCTGACGAGCAGTTTTTTTATTTGAACTTTTTTCTCTAAAAGCGGAGATACGCAGGATGACAGTAATTACGGGTGTTGTGGATGAAATTGCCCTGCAAAACATTTCATATTTACATATATACCCTTCTGAGTAATTCCCTCTAAGCTTATGACTCTTCTTCTAGCTATCATCAAATGAATGGCAAAGGGTTTGTCACTTTCTTGTTTGATCTCAGTGTAAAGTCTCACATCTCCTCTTCAATGCATTTTTGATATATATGGGTTTTCTATTTTCTTGGTACCCCACCAAGACCCCACATATCATCGTCTTTGCTGTATAAGATTGAATACAATCTCATGTGCCCATAAAGTGTTTGATGGAATGCCTCAACCAGTTCATCTCTTGAAAGATGGTCTGTCCCTTTGAATGGGTATTCCATTACCTCTCTATTGCAATATTAGAAATCATTCTCCTATATCTTCTTATTTATATAGGGACATGCTCTTGACTACCATGTGAGGATAGAGATTTACCATTTTATTTGTACATACAGGAATTAACTTATATAATTATGTGAAATAAATGCCCATATTTATTTAGTTACTTTAGAACTCAATTATTAGCATCCTTCAAAAGATTAATGAAAGATAGGAGGTCTAAATTATCCAGAACATTTATTGGTCTTTGGAGTATGGGATTTGCTACATGTGGAGCTCCCTCAATATCATTTTTATAAAATGACATTGAAATGGCCCTCTAATAAGCTCTTATTGGGATGTTTATCAAACATTCTAGTATGAAATAGGAGTTTGTTTTTTAATATTTTTACCAAACAATCTAATTGTAAATTAGAAGTTAAAAATTAGAACTTATTTTAGACTTTAATTTAATTAGCTCTTATTAATTAGATTAGAGTTACCAATTGAAGTAAAGCTTCGAATAAGGCCTTTTTCTTCTTCTCCTCTGAGGTCAAGATTTTAATAAATGAGCCTAGTTAAAAGCATCCCAAATTTGACATGATTATGAGGATTATAGGATCTAGACGTCATAATGTAAAATCATATTTATTGTGAGAGGATGATGAACATCAACTAATTTGAAAGACAATGGTAGATATAAATCCAATGATCAAGATCTTCTATTGTTTGTGTGTGGGGACATTTTTATAATGCAGAGATTACCTTAGTTTTGGTAAGAGTACCAACTAGGTCTCGGCATCATCTCATCCCAGCAATAGTGCCAATGAAGATTCTCATAGTACCGAGATCATCCTAGCTTCGGTAAAAGCATAAGCTCGGTATGATCCGATCTCGGTGATATTGTTCCAATTCGGTAACAGTACTAGTTCAGCACAACGCATCTCGACAACAGTTCTAAATGGGGCCCAGCTTACGGTTGTGCTTGGCATCGGCGCCATCCTCAGTTCGGTCGACCGAGACAAGCACCGGCTTTCAACCAGTGGCCGTCTCACGTTACAAAATGTGTCAGAAGATAAGGACGTGTGCCGGATAAAGATAAGGAGTTATTCTTATCCGGGGATTACGTCCATAATTCCTTAAAGATCGGGATAAATTATGATCACGACTCAATCATCGAAAAATCAAGACGAGATCACGGGATTTTCAGTCTATATATGCAAGGAACTAATTCAGAACAGGTACACATACGCTCACGCTTACACAAGCCCAAACTTCTGCTTTCTTCCTCCTATCTTTCGTTGAGTTGTGGAGCTAACTTAGGCATCGGATGGCCTTGCACTGAGAGCAGCCAGGGTCTCTGACTGCAATTTCCTTCTCTTACAAGTTCAGGCATTCGATCTTTCCCAATAGAATTTTTCACATCCACCTACGTAAGTCCATACAGATTTTGGCACTTACAATTGGCGCTATCTGTAGAAAAGAAGGAATCAAATTCACAAAGCGATATGCCTTCAAAAGCTAAGAAGGGCGGAGAGTCGTCCAAAGCCCAACTACCACCGCCGGTACAACCATCAAAGTTGCCGCCGGTATTGCAAGAGCAACCGGGCCCTCGCCAGAGGAGATCAGGGGGCAAAGTCTGGCCCGTGCGAGCATGGAAGTCCAGTCAGTCTCATCTTTGAAGGGGGTGACGGCACCTCCCCGACAAGATAACCAGCAACAGGAGCATCCCAGGCGTGATAAGTCTCTAATGCGGCAAAATAAATGTCAAACCCCAACCCAGGATTAACCCGTTAGTGTTTTCTTAGTGTGTGCTTAGTCCTAAGTGGGTTTAGCTACCGTGGGTCAGAGTATGATTAATTTTAGTCCTGATCATAGCTTTGGGGAATTTTGAGAACGTGTAGTGTTAACTAGACACACTCAGGAAGGCCTGAGTGTACGTGCAAGCATGGGGAGATCATATTTAGTTGTGTCAATCGTGAATTTCATTTCATTTAAATGGTTTTTATGATTATCTATAACTTTTGTGTTTACCCCGTCTGCGTTTGTAGCCCAGAAACTCAAGTTTTGGGCCAAAGGGGTAAAATTGTCTTTTCACACTCAAATCTGGACACAATTTTCGAGATCTCAAAACCGTGTCAAAAATATACTTTTCGGAAACTAGATATTTCGAGGATCGTTTTATCCTTCTTCGTCAACTTCATTCGAGGCCCGAAAGACCATGTTTTCACACATGCAAGAATTAACACTTAAGGGACCCACTTGCAAAGCATTTAAGTTACCTTCTCCTCTCTTTTCTCTTCATTCCCCACAACACCCCCCCCCCCCCCCCCCCCCCGTCTCTGCAATTTTCTGGACTAGGGCTGAGAAAACCCTATTTTCTCTTCATGTTCTCTTCTTGAATGCTTGAGCTAGAGACCTCCAAAAGAAATTCCAAGACCATGATCTTCTTCCTCTCATCTCAAGCTTTCTATTGATGCCATTTTCTTTGGATTTCTAGTTGGGCAAGCTCTCCATTTTCTTTCTCACTTCTTGTTTGGGCACATCTAGGTAAGAGCTCCAAGCCATCTCTTCAATGGAGTTCTTTTGACTCCTAATGACCTTGTTTTTTTCTAACTTTCAACACCCATTTCGAAATGGGTTTCTTGTTTGCATTTTTGGGTGAATTTTTGAATGGTTTTCATGGGGTTTTTGTAGCTTTTGGCTTAACTCTTTGGTAGGAGTGCTTGAAGAAGTTTTGTTAGCATTTGGTCAAAGGCAAGTAATCTTTATAGGTTTATTGTGCATGTGGGTTTATGGATTTCACTAATTTTCTTGAAGTTCCATATGATTTGTCATTTGGTATTAATGTTATGTTTTGTTAGATTTCCATGTTGTGATTTTACTCAAGTATTGGTAAGCATGTTAGTTAACCTTCCAAACTTTCAGATTTCATTATTGTAATTAGGCCTTACCCCTTTTGAAATTTGGATTTGTTATGATAAGAATGGGATTTGAATGATCATGATAATGGAATGAAGGTTATTGGAATGTGAATTTGACCCTTGGAGAGCATGGAGGCTTAGGGGATTTCAGGTGGTCTAAGTGTAGGAAGGAGGGAGAAATTTGGCTTAAGAGCCATCTTTGAGAAGTGCAATTTTGCACTCAGCGAGCACAGGCAGAAGCCTGTTCGCTCGAGCGACCTATGGGTTCGCTCGAGTGACCAGGCCATTGCCTGGTCCGAGCGCAGACAGAGGGCTGTCCGCTCGAGCGACCCTTGGCTCGCTCGAGCGAACTGCCTGCTGTCTGGCCAGTTTCGAGACAAAACCTCGATCGCTCGAGCGACCTGATGGTTCGCTCGAGTGAAATGTTTCGCTCGAGCGAACTGTCCAGACCACTCGAGCGACCTGTCAATCCTAGTTTTAGAAATTTTGACCCCATTTACTTACTCTTTAAAGATTTGAAAACTAGGCTATATTAAGGACCTTAACCTGACATTGTGTGATTGTAACCCCAAGATACGAATCAACTTCGGGGGCACCAATCATTGTGTTTTAACAACAAAGTCTCAATCACACAAGGGTCAATGAATAGCCTTAGCATGTATTCGATGAAATTATCGTGTTTTGAACTTTGGTTTAATACAGCAAAAAATATCGTGTACTCGCTTTGAATTCAAGTTTTAAGCTCGTTCGAAGATTTGTTTCAAGTATCAAGTGGGGATCACTTCTTAAGTTATGAGCATATATATATTATGCTTTTTGCTAGCCGTGTCTTGTCTTGTTGTGACAAGTGATTTCCCCTTTTATTCCGATGTGTTTGAATTGTGTTTCACGCGTTTTGTGCATTCATGAACTCAAGTGAACACCAGAGAGCTTGGACTGCCCTTTCAGTCTGATCCACTGTCCGGGGGTCCTTAAACATGTGGACTATCTGCAGATTAGTCGTGTATTTTATTACACATCGTGCGTGTTCGGTTCCGCTGCCGGAATCCCGTATTTGTGGGAATCGTGTCGTGTTATATTATGTATATCGTGCTCGTCGTGCGTGCTTACTCTTTTCATTATATATATGATAGAGAAAGGATGGGCTCTTTGTAGATTTACAGTTCATGATATATTATGTACGCATGCTAGTTTACCTCTAATTTTGTAAGGCATTTCAGTCACGTATTCATTTTAAGCTCAGTAAGATTGTTTTATATGTTTTCAATTAAACAAGATTATTCCATGCTCATGCCTCAATTGATTACCTGCCAAACCATTGTGTTTGATGATTGTTATTTTGGTGTCCAGGTGCAGGCGGTTATGCCTTTGAGGAGGAGTGCCCGGAGGAGGCTGTTGAGCCCACCCCAGCACGCGAGTGGCAACCCGACGACGTCATCTAGACGTCGGGACGGGTCATGAGTTCGATTTATCACATTTTGGGTTTTATATACTTTTGTTATTGTATTGGCCTTTGTTGGCCTCTTACTTTGGGATCTAACAAATTAACACACTTTGAGTATCTTGTAACTTGAACTACCATGGGAATGTCTTGTTATAACTCCTTTTCTGATATTATGGTCTTGATGATGTCTATGTTCATATGTTTGTTGTGACGTGATTTGCTACACACTTCCGCCTATTTGATCGTGTGAGCTAGATATCCGTGTTCTCGGAATCCTCACCGCGGGAACCTGTGGGAAATTAATCATCTTACCTCAACAACCATCGTCGCGGGGCCCAGGTCTCGGTCAGGGGTCGCGACAGGACTGGTATCAGAGCGGGACTTGTTTCAGGCACTTAAAACAAAACTAGAAAGATCTTAGGATCGTGGCGAGGGTTTGTAAGTTCATTAGATTCGCTTAGTGTGACGTCTAGGAAACCGTTTGACCATAATTATTGTGTACTAACTCTTTGTTTTACAGCAATGCCTCCTAGAAAAGCTCCTCCCAACAATGCCTCTGGTAGTAATCAGAATGAAACCGATCCAAATGCTACACCCACGGCTAATCAGTTTCAGGAACTTATGCAAGCAATGTTAGAACAACAGAGGCAGGCCAATGAAACACAAGCTAAATTCCAAGAGCAGATGGCCAAGAAGGATGAAGAAATGGCTCAAGTTCAGAGGCAGCTTTTGGATGCTCTCCAAAATAGACATGAAGCTCAACCTGTAGCCCCAAATATTGTCATCAACAATAGGGAGCATGACCCTAATTTGTTGTTTGAGAGGTTCAGGAAGAGGGCACCAAAGGAGTTTTCAGGAAACGAGAACCCATTAGTAGCAGATGATTGGCTAGCCAACACCGAGAAGATCTTTGATGTCTTTACTTGTACGGGGAGGCAAAACGCTCGGGAAAGTTTTGGCCTCTGGCAAGAAGGCCGACTGTCACGGCCCCGAACCCGATTAGTGATTAAACCAAATACGGGGTGTGAAATTTAGGGCCTATTAAAAATTTTGCCCTTAATGCCCAAGGATCGAAGTCCGCTGTGAGGATTGTGTAGTTGACCCTCATTAACCAATTGATCAACGGGACTTATCCGGTACACACAACATTAAAATTGTAAGAATATCAAAGCAAGTATGGATTTCATTCCATTATATATGTTCAAGTTTCAAAAGGTAAAACATATAAGGTTTATAATCATCAGGACTATCCCAAAAACCTAGGTCCTGGTACAAAAGATATACAGTGCTAAGATAGAAAAGTCCAAAAGATCTAAATCAAAAAATGAAATGAGGTGGCACGATAGAATATATCCCCATGTAACGCGCACTAGTGCCGGGAGTGATGACGCTAAGCTACGTCATCGGCACCCCACTCTTGTACCTCGTCCTCCTCCCTCGGTTGAGGATCCTCTGGGATTGCCTCAGCATCCGGGTCGGTGTAATAGTAGTAGGTGTCCTCTGCACACCATGGAATAAAGGATCAACAATATGTTGGCAAGAAGATAAGCAATATACATTATTCATAACATGTTTCAAAAGAGAGTAAGAACAAGTACATGATTATAAGATAGCAAGGTACAAGCTAAGCATAAAGCATGAGTAATACAAGAATCAAGTAACAAGTTAAATCCTAGTAAGATAACCAAGAATAACCATCCATGAAATGCAATGTCAAGCAAGAGGAGACTCCGAGGATGTCCTAGCCATCTCACGGGGGTATAAGTGACGTCCGAGCCGACTACGAATACCCAAAGTCCGGCTCTAGGGGGATCCTAGCTTCCGGTCCTAGGAATAGCAGCACGGTCTTAACCCGCTCTCAGCTATTCGCGCCATGGATGCCGTCCAAAGCCGACTGCCCACCCTAGTGTCCGGTATCCGGCCCACTTTATAATCCTCAGTCTGCAGCTAGTCATGAATGCAAGATGATGATGATGGTTTGCATACGACACTGTCGCGACCCCGGACCGGGTCCCCACAATAGGGCGGGCCTAATCCGGGATCGGGACTGCTAATATGATGTATTTATATGATGTATGATTGATTGTTCCAATTTATTGAAACCAAACCAACAAAACGTATACGAGCCATCAAGAAGGATGCCACTCGTACACGCGATTTCCCACAGGTGTCCGCGGTGAGGATAACACATCGACATGAACATTTCTTTTATGTGCGGAAGCGTGTAGCAAATCTATATTTCATACATTCATGTCCAAGATACAAGAATAAAGCAAGTCTCATACTAGTATCAAAATGAGCAATGATCATTAAAGCTATAACCCCAAAATAAAGTTAAGGTTTACAACAAAGTAGTTTAATTACATTGTTCCCAAAAATAGAGGCCAACAAAGGCCAATGAATACAGTATCAAGTTTCTCCAAAAGAATGGTTAGATACAACCCAAAATGTGTTACGCAACTCAAGCACCCGAATGTCTAGATGACATCATCGGCGTGCCACTCAACTAGTCGTTGCGGTTCTCCAACCGCAACCTCGAGCTCCTCCTCGGGGAGACCAACAACCGGACCTGAGTACCAAAACAAGTGTCAAACACGACGGTTTGGCAAACGGATAGAAAGACATAACAATATAGAAAATACCTTGAAAATCATTTAAACCTGTCAAAGCATTAGTTTCATAAAACAAGAGAAACATTTGATCAAATACATATGCAATATAAAACATGTAAGGTGTCCAAGGAAACGGGAAACAGACAAGGTGGCAACCACACATAGCTAAGTCCTCTATCACCGAAGTGACAAGAGCATATCGGGATGTTGTCTCAGTCACCGAAGTGAGGAGATACAACATAAGTAACATATACATAATATAATACAATACGGGACGGGACCACGGTAGCGAACCAGGTATCGGGACAAGACCACGGTAATAACCGGGTAGCGGGATCCAAGACTGCAGCTGGAGGGACGGGAAAGGGTCTCCAAGTCTGTCGATCAAACCGGCAAGGAAAGCCAAACTTAGTGGTGCCGACTCATAGGTCAAATCATGTACAAATCATATTTAATGCACTTTAATAAACGGGCGGGACGGGGTGCTTAAAAGCACTAATTTCATTTTCAAACGGGAAGTGCATGTCAGGGCTAGCAAAAGCTCTAGTTCCAATTTCGATGTTTTCGGGAATGATAAATCACATTTCTTGAAATACGGGACAAGTATCGGGATTCGATATAAATCAAGTGGATAAGGACCCCGTATGTCTATTGTGATGATCACTTGGTACTCCTTGAGTTTAGAGACATTCCGGGCTCTTTATGCACCTTAGGGATTCAAACCCTAATCGTATTTTAATTAAACAAAACCTAAGAGGGATGGAATCCTAAGTACAATGTTAATCTAGTAGTACCTTACAACCTACTCATTCGTCGAAGGGAAAATGGATTCGCGATACCCAAACAGCCCAATTTCGCGTTTAGATAAAATAAAGGATATCCCGTCGTTCCGCACCGTTCAAGATTGAATTAGGTTAAGTACCGATACGACCGGATTAACCGTGAGGAAATGACGGTTCAACCATCCTTAAAAAAGTCCAATGGGTCCACAAAAGGGTCACTAAGTTCCATCTAAAGTCTATTTAATCGTAGGGAAAAAGTCAGTTTTCTGCAGGGTTCCAGTTGGGCCGGTCGACCTGGCCCATGGCCGGTCGACCACGTACACAGTGGCTCGGTCGACCGGCCAGGGCCAGGTCGACCGGGAGTTGTAACTTAAAATTGTGCACAGTGTTTTGGTCAGGCTCCAGAGAGCCTGACCTCTGTGTCGCCGGTCGACCGCGCCCTAGGCCGGTCGACCGCGTGCTCAGGATAACTGAGACTCCCGCAGTTCTGCAGGCTGCCCAGCAGGGGGCCTGTTCCAGTGTCGCCGGTCGACCGCGCCATTGGCCGGTCGATCGCGTACACTGCGTAACAGAACCCAGGTTCTGTTACAGCAGTGCAGTGGTCTTCCCATTTTTTTTCTATCTTTACTACATTGTCTCCAAACCTGATTAGCAATCTCATATGTGATTAAAACAAGCTTTCAAGAATAAATAAGAGCATTTATTTCCAATCTAAACAAGTCATTAATGCCTCAAAACCTTAGGTAAAACCATAAATGCATTTCAACAAAACTCTTTCAAATGTACAAATGTCAAAACATCCACTTGCCTCAAGTCTCAAATCACTGAAAAACAGCTCCTAGCACTCTTGCAAGTCAAGGGAATAAGCTCTACCAAAAACCCCTAAAACAAACCCTAAAATGGGTCAAAACAATGAAGAAGAAGAGAGAGCTTTCAATATTGAAAATGAAGCTTCTCTAAGGCTAGAAGAATACTAATCTAGAAGATTAGGAAGAGAGCTTACCAAATGGTGTTCCAAAAGAGCAATGCAAGCTAGAAGAAAGTCTTGGAGTGATGGGATTTCCTTCAAAATGGTGTCAATGGAGAGCCCTTGCAATGGAGAAGAAGATTATGAAGTCTTTTGAGATGATGGTGCAAGCTTGGGAGATGCTTGATGATGGAGAAGCAAGAAGAAGAGGAGAAACCCTAGGCTCAAGTCACAGTTGCTGGAAAAGAGAGAATGAAGGAGAAGGGTTCCTTTTTATAAGCTATACAAGTGGGCTCCACCATCAAGTAACCTAGTTGGGCTGAAATAGTGATTTTCGGGGCTCCGGATGAAATCGACGAAGAAGGAAGAAATGATCGTCGAAATATCTAGTTTCTAAAAAGTTTATGTTTCGCGGGTTTCGGGATTAACACTAATTTGGTACAGATTTAGAGTAAAAGTACTGTTTTGCCCTTGGAGCTAGAAAAGTCATGTTTCGGGGTTTCGGACGGGAACGGGATCAACATAAAAGTTGAAGGCAATAATAAAACAAGTAAATCGGGATGAAATACAAATCACGAAAACCAATATAAAATCTCAAGCACACAAAAAGCCATAAACAAGGGAACCCCCAAAGGGCCCCACTAATACCAAAGGTACTCAAAATCCCCAAAGCTATTCCAAAGCTATTCTAAACCACTAAACCAAAACCACAAGACAAAACAAGACTAACCCGCAACTAACTAAGCACTAATCGGGATCACTCGGGTAGGGGTCTTACACGACACAAGTTCCAAGACAAATACACGTGGCTAGGTTTTCAAGTATAAAATAACAAGTTGAGGGCTACTCCAAGTCAATCCAAGATACAAGTCAATTTCCAAGTTCCATGAGTAGTCCTCTTTCAAGTCTATCCACACGTGTTTATCAATACAAGACAAGGTACCTAAGAATACACTCTAAGTCCGGTCAAATCCTAATTCTACAAGTTAAGTAAGTTATACAAGTATACAATATAGAGTGTAAAAGGTACAACAAGCTATGGATACATGATTTGCGAGTCAAGAGTGAAGAACAAGCCAATCCTAGGTCAAGAGTTGTCCACCGTGTACCGAACGTATCCCCAATGGAGTACGTATAGAAGATGAGTCAATGGTGTCCTAGTTTGGTGGGCCCATGGTGCACGGAAGTTGTTGGGTACCAATTAACTCAATTCCACACGTATTCGGCCAAGTTACGTTCATATACGGAAAACCCCGGACAACCAACGAAGCACACCAAGCCAAACGTGCTCCATTTTCATTTTCCCCAATTGGTCGTGCGAGGGTAGGGTCAATGGGTTCCAACCTAGGGTCAATGGGTTCCAACCTAGGGTCCAAACTAGGTTTAGAATCCCTTTTTAAAAGAGATAAAGGGTTGGTTCATTGATCCAATATCAACTTTCTTTTCCAATCTATGATGATCAAGATAAATATACCATTGGATTCTACGTCTTAAGAGCTTTCCGACGGTATGTAGAACTCCAAATTCTGACGAACGGGTCAAAAGTTATGGCTTCCGGAAGATGGTCATCCTGAGCCCACGCAGTTGGCTCGAGCGAATTGGAGGTTGGCTCGAGCGAACTGGTCATAGAACCTCCTTAGCTCGAGCGAACGAAGGTCCGCTCAAGCCAATTTTCCCAGGGGCCCTTTGGCTCGAGCGAACTGAAGGTTGGCTCGAGCCAAGTGTCCAGAACTTGCAGAAAATGACTCATTTTGAGTCCAAAACTTGGGGAATCAAATTCATTCTCCTCCAAAATCATCCCTGCAAGAAAAAGAGCTTCTTGCCCTCTCCACATTCATTCTATTCCTCCCATCAACAAACCCAATCATTCAATTAGGGTCCAATTCCATTAATTACCTAATCTAGCATGTGAAATCCAAATAAACATAGATAAGCTTGGCATTATGGGTTTCTAAACAATTGCATTGTCAAGAGTGAAGATAATATACATGCATGAGCAATAGATAAAGCTAATCTACTTGCCTTCACCAAAGAGAGTGAAGAAATGGAAATTTGAGAAGATAAAGGAGGAAGGAGAGCTCTTCACTCACACCCTAGCCAAACCACTTCCAAAAACCCTTCTCCTACACCCAAAGAGTACAATGGAAGAGAAAGAAATGAAATCTATCAACATGTAATATCTCTACAGCATTGAGGAAGGAAATTAGGGAAGAAAGGGTTGAGGAAAACTTACCAATTTGGATCAAGATGTAGAGGAAGAAGAGAGAAAGAGATTGGTGAGCTTGGTTGACCTTGAATCCCTTCTCCAATGGCACATGTAAGAAGAAGAAGTGAAGAGGGAGGGAGAGAAGAAAACTCCAGAAAACTCCAGCTGTAATGGAGTTAAAATGAGGGATGGAGGGGGAAATGACTCAAATGCCCTCCGCATAGATGTGAATGTTACGATTCATGGGTTTCAGTTTTTTAGGGTGGTCTTTAAAAAAAAATGCATTTAGTGGCAAATAAAAAATTTGCGGCGGCATTTTTATTTTTAAATATTAATAAAATCGAAAGAGTTCAAAATTGAACGGTTTTGAAATGGCCCCGGAACGGACTGAAAAACCGTTCCAGTTATTAAAATTTGGAACGGTTCCTGGAATGTTGGAACGGTTTAAAACCGTTTCAATTATTAAATTTTGGAACGGTTTCAGGAATTTTGGAATAGATTCAAACCGTTCCAGTTGTTAAGATTTGGAACGGTTCTGGACCATTCCAATTGTTTAGGAACATCGTCTTTTGAAGCGGTTTAAAACCGTTCCTATTTCCGTTAGGAACGGTTTATATCCGTTCCAATTTCCTGTTTTTGGTGTAGTGGGCCTCATCATCTGATCAACATAATTACAAAAAAGACAGAAGAAATATAAATAAATAAAAAAAATCAGCAAAGTAACCTTCTTAGATTGGTGGTACAGATTCAACATACAGGTGTGGCACCATGAATGCACCCTGAGATAGAGCCCAGGAAAATAAATAGATATGTGGCTAATCAGCCATTTAGATCTAATATGTGCAACATTAACACAATGAGCTGCAATTCCCACTGAATGAAGCACTCAGGACTTCCAATGGAACATATACCAAAATAATCAGGCTTTTTCTATATTGTTTATCCCTTAAGCTAGACACAACATGTTCTAGATGTTTCCGACAAGGGTCTCTCAGAACAAAAGAAGAATACATACATTAACGACAAGGAGATTCGTTATGCGACCCATCTCATCAGCTATGGAAGGAAGATCAAGACTATATCTCCATTCGCCGTCCACCATGAATGTGTACTGGTAGATACCAGACCGGAAGGACCAATAGGATTGAATGATCCTTGCCTGACTTCTGTAGAGACTTCCTGAAATTTTAAACCAAATCATTGCAAATAAGAACCAAGGAAAAAGGCTCTCAAGTCTCCATTTAAACAAATAAATATTGATCCTAACCATTCATTTTGGCAAACAACAGATTTGGTCATATTTTTACTGCAGATTCCTAACTACAACAGTTGCACAGCCCAATTTTAGCCAGCATGATTCGTCAGTAAGGCTGTGCCTTCAGGCCCGTTACTAGGGGACCTGTCTTGATTTTCTCTCCCAATACTTATCAGAAATCCTAACAGAAGCCATGCTATGAAAAGAATTTTTTGAAATATTGAAGAAACCATGAATAAATTATGTACTAAAAACATTGGTCATCGGTGAAATAACATGAATGATTTCAACAGGATAACAAGTTGAAGTCTGGAACTTCTGTGAGTACTTCCATTTACAAATTCTAATGGGTGTTCATCCTTCTTACCATCCAATTCTTATTAGTATTAATATTTTTTATCTGAAAGTACTGATAATTTGTATACAATGGAAAAGAATAAAGATCATATAAGAGAGCTAAAAACAACAAAGGAAGAAGCAAAATGTAAAAATCATTATAGCCAGCCATACATGATGCAACAGAGAACAAAGAGCATAGGAAAATAAATCAGAGACAACTGTACAGGACCAGAAGTTCCTGTACCCACCCCATGCTTAGCTTCCAAATCAGCCTCTCTGTTGGCTGATCTACTAACATGCATAAAATCTACCTGAATAATAGACGCCGACTACTTGATTACATTAAAAAAAAAAATAGATGGTGTGGCCTTCACCTAGCAAACCCTTGCCAAATCCAACAAAACCACATTCATCTCAGCCCCAACCCCCACCCCCCACACCCACCGTCCCTAACCACACAGCCCCCATTAGAGTACCACACCCATAGTCAAACCCATCACCTATTTTCAAGACCTTTTCTACCCCAAAACCCATTCTCCATCAACCAAACCCCAAACACAGACTCCAAACAATCCAAATCTCAAACTTCCAATACACTAACAAAACCCCATGACATCAAAAACATAAAAGAGTTTTGGAAAAAAAAAAGGAAGAAAAGATAAAAAATGGAATGAGAAAGAGGCGATGGGGAATGGAAAAAACAGAGGAGATAAGATGAAGAAATAGAAATAAAGGAAATAAAAGAAGATGAGGAGAAAAGGAAGAGAACCTGTAGGGAGATCGATGTTGGAGTCTCCACGAGATGATGCCGGAAGGGAGTAGTCTGAGTAGTGACCTCACAAGAGATTAAAGCGTGAGAGATGCTGCAGGTTATAATATTGGTGCGAAATGAAAGAGGGTAGTGGAATAGGCGCGCGGGGTGAGAGAGAAAAGCATTTTTGGAGGCGACGGTCCTGATTCATCGGTATTTTTAATATTGGATAGGACAATGTGTTTGCCATCGTTCTGGCAAAAGCGATGGGGTATTTTCGTCGAAATAAGCCAACAATTTTAGGCTGTTGGTGATCCCGTAAGTTACCATCGGTAATCAGACATTTTGAGGTAGTGTTTTATCCTTCTTCGTCGATTTCATCTGAGGCCCACAAGACCATGTTTTAGCCATTTCAAGTTTCAGTGCATTATAGGGCCCACTTTCCACTTAACTCAAAACTCATCTCCCTGTCTCAACTTTCACTCTCATTTCCAGCAACTTTTCCAAGAAAACCTGAGTTGAGAAGAAACTCTCTTCCCCTTCATCTTTCTCCTTTTGCATGCACAAGCTAGAGATCTCCAAATAAAAATCCAAGACACCAATCTCTTCCTCTTCTTCCAAGCTTTCCAATGATGCAATTTTCTTGAAATTTCCAGCTGGAAAACCCCTCCATTTTCTTCCATGCTTCTTGTTGGAATACCTCTAGGTAAGAGCTTCGACCCATCCTGGCAATGGAGTCTTTTGAGCTCCTAAAGAACTTGTTTTTCATACACGCAAACCCTTTGTGGAAATGGGTTCTTTGTTTTCAATTTGAATGAGTTTTGAATGGATTTTCATGGGGTTTTTGTTGCTTCTTGGTTCAGCTCTAGAGAGGGATTCTTGAGGAAGAGATTGTTTAGCATTTGGGCAAGGCGAGTGATCTTTAAAGGAATGTGGATGCATGTTTGATATGGATTTTATCTTTGCTTCTAAATATTCTTCTAGCAATGTTATTGAATTTTCAATCAAGATGTTTTATACTCATTCTTTTGGATTTCATTTATCTGCATGCAAATCATTCTATAAGCTTCTGAACCCGTGGGACCCGGTCCGGGATCGCGACAAACTGGTATTAGAGCGAGGCGTGTTTCAGAAAATTAAAAGAAACTAAAAATCCTAAGGACGTGGCGAGGATTCGTTAGACTTTTCGTTAGTTAGTATCGTGTGAGCAATGTGTGAACCATTTTATCTATTATCATGTGCTAACAAATTGTTTTACAGCATTATGCCACCTCTCAAAAGGCCTCTAAACGGCAATCCCACAGCTAATAACAGTGAGCATACAGGGCCAGTCCAAGAAGATATCCCTGACAATACCATGCAGACCCAATTCCAACAAATGATGCAAGCTATGTTAGATCAGCAGCGTCAGGCTAATGAGAACCAGGCTAGATTGCAAGAACAGATATTGAAGAAGGATGAAGACCATGCTAGGGAATTGCAAAGCATGCAAAGGCAATTGTTAGAGGTGTTACAAAGGAGGCCCGAGCCATTGCAAGCTCAACCAGCTATAGTCATTAACCAAAGGGAACATGATCCAAATGCCTTGTTTGAGAAGTTTAGAAAGAAAGGTCTAAAGGAGTTCCTTGGGTCAGAGGACCCGTTAGCTGCAGATGACTGGTTAGAGCATATAGAGAATATATTCGAGATCTTCTAATGCACCAGAGGAGAGCGAATTAAACTTGCAATGTCTCTCTTCACCGGTTCAGCAGACATTTGGTGGAAAACAGTTAGAGAGGAGTACAGGCACATGGCAGATGCAATGGCATGGGCAAGTTTCAAGAGGCAGTTTGGGGACAAGTATGTACCCACACACATCAAGCGACAGAAGGCAACAGAGTTCTAGCAACTTGTCCAAGGCAATATGTCAGTCCTCGAATACCTCACTAAGTTCGAGAGATTGTCAAGATATGCTCTAGAGCTAGTTGATACAGTGGAGAAGAAGATTGCCAAGTTCCTCAAATGACTGAATCCCATCATTGAGAGGGATGTTACGGGGGTTGTACCACCTACAACCTTCGAAGAGGCAGTCAAGAGAGCCTATAAATTTGAGAATTTCCACCGCAAGATTCTCCGACTTCAAGGCAAAGGACAACAGCAGCAACAGAACAACCAGTAGAGGAATCACCAGCACAAGAGGCAGAGACAAGAGCAGAATGTGCCGAATCCCTTAGTATGTACACATTGTGGGAAGAACCATGAGACTGCCTAGTGCCGTACCATCACGAGGGCATGTTTCAAATGTGGTTCTATGAGCCACCAGATGAGAGACTGTCCAAGGCAAAACAGGCAGAATCAGCAGCAATAGGGGGCACAGCGTCCAGCACCTTCCTCAGAATGCAATAGTTGTACAGAACCAAACTCGACCCCTCCAGTAACAAGCACCACAGCGACAGTATAGGCCACAGCAGCAGCAGCAGGCCCGTCAGCAAGGGCAAAATCAGAATCAGCGTGCAACACAACAGAATAGGAATGCACAGCAAGGCAGGCCATAACAGTCTCAAAATAGGCCACAACAGAAAGGACAAGTATAAGCAATCAACAGAGCTGATGTAGAGGCAGCAGGAGATGTAGTGGAAGTTACACTCCCTGTTTGTGGATTTCAAGCTCGGGTTTTGTTTGACCCTGGCTCTACTCACTCCTTTATATCTCCAAAATATGCAAAGTTGATTGATATGCATTCTAAAGAGTTGGATTTTATTTTGACTGTGGCTACCCCATTAGGTAAAGAAGTTATATGTAGGACTTTTTACCTTAGTTGTTTAGTCATAATAGGAGAGTTAGAGTTACAAGCAGATCTCATTTTCTTGAAAATGTATGATTTCGATGTCATCTAGGGATGGATTGGTTAGTAGGGTATCATACTACAATGGATTATTTCCATAAGACCCTCACCTTCAAATTAGAAGAGACACCAGCAAGGGTGTTATTTCCCAGAAACAAGAGTTATCCTAGTACAGGGTTTATTTCAGTGTTGAAGGCTGATAGACTTCTGAAAAGTAGATATGAGGCCTATTTGGCGTTTATCACGGAGGATAAATGGTCACAAGGGGTGGAGGAGATCCCAATTATTTGGGAATTCCCGGATGTTTTTCCGGAGGAGATTCCAGTTTTATCACCTATTAGAGAGATAGACTTCACTATCGAGCAATTACTGGGGACCGCTCCGATCTCCATTGCACCTTATAGAATGGCTCCGGCGGAATTGGGAGATTTGAAGACACAATTGCAAGAATTGTTGGACAAAGGTTTTGTAAGACCTAATGTTTCGCCGTAGGGAGCTCCGGTATTGTTCGTCAAGAAGAAAGATGGTTCAATGAGAATGTGTATTGACTACCGAAGATTGAACTAAGTGATCATCAAGAACAAGTATCCTCTACCAAGGATAGATGAACTGTTTGATTAGTTACAAGGTGCTTCTTACTTTTCGAAGATTGATTTGAGATCCGGTTACCACCAGCTGCAATACTACTCTTAAGTGTTCTTCATGCTCTTCTTTGGTCTTGGAGTACTCCAATATGTCATCAATGAACACCACTACAAACTGGTCTAGGTACTCTGCAAATATCTTGTTCATCAATGCTATGAACACTACTGGTACATTGGTCAATCCAAATGGCATCACTAGAAACTCATAGTGTCCACATCTTGTGCTGAAAGCTGTCTGCAATACATCTGATTCTCTGACTCTCAGCTGATGGTAACTGGATCTCAAATCAATCTTCGAAAAGTAAAAAGCACCTTGTAACTGATCAAACAGTTTATCTATCCTTGGTAATGGATACTTGCTCTTGATGGTCACTTGGTTCAATCTCCAGTAGCCTACGCTCATCCTCATTGAACCATTTTTCTTCTTGACGAACAATATCGGAGCTCCCCACGACGAAACACTAGGTCTTACAAAGCCTTTGTCCAACAATTCTTGCAATTGTGTCTTCAATTCTCCCAATTCCACCGGAGCCATTCTATAAGGTGCAATGGAGATCAGAGCGGTTCCCGGTAATAGCTCGATAGTGAACTCTTGAAGACATGTTGCGTGCATGTGTGCTGGATTTCAAAGTTCAATGGGATGAGTGCTTACCACTTTGTGAGTTCGCTTACAATAATAGCTACCATTCTAGCATTGGTATGGCACCTTTTGAAGCTCTCTATGGTAGAAGATGCAGAACTCTGGTTTGCTGGGAAGAAGTCGGTGTTCGTAGCTTTCACGGACCGACTATAGTTGGTGAAACTAGTGACAAGGTCAAATTGATTCAGGAACGCTTGAAAGTCGCCCGTAGCAGGCAGAAGAGTTATGCAGACACTCGCCGAAAAGAATTACAGTTTCAAGTGGGTGACAAGGTGTTCTTGAAGGTTTCACCCGTCAGAGGAACCCTGAGGTTCGGACAGAAGGGCAAGTTGTCAAGGAGATTTATTGGTCCAGATGAGATTTTGAGCAAGATTGGAGACGTGGCTTATAGGCTTGCATTACCGCCGGAACTCTCCGGGGTACACAACGTATTTCATGTTTCCATGCTCAAGAAGTATGTGACTAGTCCTTCTCATATTTTACAGCACGAGCCTTTGGAGATTCGAGAGGATGCTTCGTATGTGGAAAGACCGATCAAGATCATTGATACCAAGGAGCAAGAGCTGAGAAATCGGACAATTCATTGGGTCAAGGTACTTTGGGAAAATCATGAACCAGAAGAAGCCACTTGGGAATTGAGAGAGCAAGTTCAGAGGAAATACCCACACTTGTTACTAGAGGTAAAAGTTTGATTTATTTGTTGGACCAAATATCCTAAGGGGTGGAGGATGTCAAACCCCAACCCAGGATTAACCCAATAGTGTTTGCTTAGTGTGTGCTTAGTCTTGATTGAGTTTAGTTATCGTGGGTTAGAGTATGATTAGTTTTTAGTCATGGTTTTTAGCTTTGGGGGAGTTCGAGAACGTTTAGTGTGTACTAGGCTCACTCAGGAAGGCCTGGGTGTACGTGCAAGCGTGGGAAGATCGTGTTTGGTTTTGTGTTAATCGTTATTTTCATTTCATTTGAATGATTTTATGATTATGTGCAACTTTCATGTTTAGCCCATTTGTGTTTGTAGCCCAGAAACTCAAGTTTTGAACCGAAAGGTAAAATTGTCTTTTCACACTCAAATCTGGACACAATTTTCGAGATCCCAAAACCTTGTTAAAAATATACTTTTTAGAAACTAGATATTTCAAGGATCGTTTTATCCTTCTTCGTCGACTTCATCCGAGGCCCGCAAGGCCATGTTTTCCTTGATACAAGAATTTCCTTTAATGGGTCCCACTTGCAAGCACTTAAAGCCCCTTTCCCCTTCTCTTTCTCTCCATTTGCAAAATCCTGCAACTTTCTTAACATAGGGCTGGAAACCCTCTTTTTCCCCTCTTCTTCTTCTCTTGAATGCTTGAGCTAGAAGACTCCAAATGGAATTCTAAAACCATCATCTTCTTCCTCTCAAGCCAAGCTTTCCATTGATACCATTTTCTTGAAGTTCCTTGGTGGGAAAGATCTCCATTTTCTTCCTCATTTCTTGTTTGGGCACCTCTAGGTAAGAGCTTCAACCCATCTGTTCAATGGAGTTCTTTGGACTCCTAATGATCATGTTTTTCTAACTATCACCACCCATTTCGAAATGGGTTGCTTGGTTGCATTTTTGGGTGAGTTTTTGAATGGATTTCATGGAATTTTTGTAGTTCTTGGCTTGGCTCTTGAGTAGGAGTGCTTGAAGAAGAGTTTGTTAGCTTTTGGCCAAGGCAAGTAATCTCTATAGGTTATTATGCATATGTGTTATGGATTTTCATTATGTCTCTTGAGGTTTGCACTTATCTTGTGTTAAGTTCTATGGTTATGTATTTTCTTGGACTCTCATTTTATGATCTCTATCCAAGTTTATGTACCACTGATAAGTAACTTCTAAACATTCAGATTTCTAGCTGATTTTTAAGCTTTGCTTCTTAAGAAATGTGAGCTTGTTTTGATGAGAAATAGGGTTTGGATGTTTAAAATTATGGGTTTAATGATTTTGTAATGTGGATTTGACCCTTTGGAGAGCATGGTGGCTCAAGGGGTTTTAGGTGGATTAAGTGTAAGATGGGAGAAAGAATGGGCTTGTGAACCATGTAGGAGGAGTGCAGTTTCTGCACTCAGCGAGCACAGGCAGAAGCCTGTTCGCTCGAGCGACCCATGGGTCCTCTCGAGCGACCAGGCCACTGCCTGGCACGAGCGCAGGTAGAAGCCTGTTCGCTCGAGCGACCCATGGGTTCGCTCGAGCGACCAGGCCACTGCCTGGTCCGAGCGCAGACAGATGGTTGTCCGCTCGAGCGACCCTTGGTTCGCTCGAGCGAACTGCCTGCTGCCTGAATTGTGTTGAGACAGAACCTGTTTAGAAATTTTATCTCATTTATGCACTTTTAAGGATTTGAAAAGAAAACCTAGGCTATGTTATGGACTTTAACCTGACATTGCGTGATTGGAACTCTAAGATATGAAGCAACTTCGGGGACACCAATTATTATATTTTAACAACAGAGTCCCAATCACACAAGGGTCAAGGAATAGCCTAAGCTTGTACTTGATGAAATTATCGCGTTTTGAACTTTGTTTTGATACGACAAGTAACATCGTGTACTCGCTTTGAATTCAAGTATTTAAGCTCGTTCTAAGATATGTTTCAAGTATTAAATGGGGATCACTTTTATAAGTTGTGAGCATATATTTTATGCATTTTGCTAGTCGTGCCTCGTCTTGTGGTGACAAGTGATTTCCCCTTTTATTTTCGACATGTTTGAATCGTGTTTCGCGTGTTTTGTGCATTCATGAACTCAAGTGAACACCACAGAGCTTGGACTGCCCTTTCAGTCTGATCCACTGTCTAGGGGTCCTTAAACATGTGAACTAACTGCAGATTAGTCGTGTATTTATTACACATCGTGCGTGTCCTGTTCCGCGGCCGGAAATCCCGTATTTGTGGGAATCGTGTCGTGTTATACTATGTATATTCGTGCTTGTCGTGCGTGCTTACTCTTTTCATTATAAATGATAGAGAAAGGATGGGCTCCTTGTGGATTTACGATTCATGATATATATGTTATGCATTCATGTTAGTTGTCTTTGATTTATAAAAGTATTTGTTTTACGTTCAGCAAAGTACTTCTTTATGTTCTCGATTAAACGTTGTTTTACATGCTTTCACTTAAAAGTGATTTCTTGCCAAACCGTCGTGTTTGATGCTTGTATTTTGGTGACCAGGTGCAGGAGGTTATCCCCTTGAGGAGGAGTGCCAGGAGGAGGCTGTTAAGCCTAACTTAGCCCGTGAGTGGCAACCCGACGACGTCATCTAGACGTTGGGACGGGTCATGAATAGATGGATCACCTTTTGGGTTTTATATTACTTTTGGTATTGTATTGGCCTTTGTTGGCCTCTTATTTTGGGAATTGTAATAACTTAACATACTTTGTTAACTTTACAACTTGAACTATTATGGGAATGCCTTGTTATGTCTTCATTCTGATATTTGTGTCTCGATGAAATATATGTTCATATCCTGTCATGATGTATTAAGATGTGATTTGCCACGCGCTTCCGCATACTTGATCGTGTGAGTTGGTTGTTCCGTGTTTGTTTTTCGGAACCCTCACCGCGGGAACCTGTGGGAGGTTAATCAATCTTTTAAATCATCACCTTTTAATGCCGCGGCCTCGGTCCGGGGTCGCGACAATATCGAAATCATACATCTCCAATAAATGAGATCTGCTTGTAACTCTAACTCTCCTATCATAACTGAACAACTAGGGTAAAAAGTCATACATATAACTTCTTTACCTACTGGGGTAGCCACAGTCAAAATATCATCCAACTCTCTAGCATGCATATCAATCAACTTTGCATATTTTTGGAGAGATAAAAGAGTGAGTAGAGTCAGGGTCAAACAAAACCCTAGCTTGAAATCAACAAACTAGAAGTGTACCTTCCACAACATCTTATGTTGCCTCTGCATCAGCTCTGTTGACTCCATATACTTGTCCTCTCTGTTGTGGCTTATTCTGAGCCCGTTGTGGCCTGCCTTGCTGTGCATTCCTATTCTGTGGTGGAGCAAGCTGATTCTGATTTAACCCATGCTGAAGGGACTGCTGTTGCTGCTGCTGCTGCTGTGGCCTATACTGTTGTTGTGGTGCTTGTTACTGGAGGGGTCGATCTTGGTTCTGTACAACTATTGCATTCTGAGGTGGTGCTGGACGCTGTGCCCCTTATTGCTGCTGATTCTGCCTATTCTGCCTTGGACAGTCTCTCATCTCGTGGTTCATAGAACCACATCTAAAACATGCCCTCATGATGGTACGGCACAAGGCACTCTCATGGTTCTTCCCACAATGTGTACACACTAAGGGATTCGGCACATTCTGCTCTTGTCTCTGCCTCTTGTGCTGGTGATTCCCCTGCTGGTTGTTCTATTGCTGCTGTTGTCCTTTGCCTTGAAGTCTGAGAATCTTATGGTGGAAATTCTCAAACTTATAAGCCCTCTTGACTGCCTCTTCGAAGGTTGCAGGTGGTACAACCCCCGTAACATCCCTCTCAGTGATGGGATTCAGTCATTCGAGGAACTTGGCAATCTTCTTCTCCACTGTATCTACTAGCTCTGGAGCATATTTTGACAATCTCTCGAACTTAGTGAGGTATTCGAGGACAGACATATTGCCTTGGACAAGTTGCTGGAACTCTACTGCCTTCTGTCGCTTGTTGTGTGTGGGTACATACTTGTCCCCAATTTGCCTCTTGAAACTAGCCCATGCCACTGCATCTGCCATGTGCCTGTACTCCTCTCTGACTGTCTTCCACCAAATGTCTGCTGAACCGGTGAAAAGAGAGGTTGGAAGCTTGACTTGCTCTCCTCCAGTGAATAAAGGTCACGTATGTCATATTCAATATAAATTGGTACCGCTTGAGTTTGGAGACATTCCAGGCTCTTTATACACTTTAGGATTTTCTTAAGGCTTCAAATGAATCCTTGTGTTATGTATTCTATCTCAAACGGAGTCCATACATATCTCTGGTTGAACAGTCCCCATCATTCTCTAAAAGGGTGCACAAATGATTGGGACAGAATCCTCTTCGTTTCTCTTTATTTCAGAGATTCTGTGTGATCTCGATCACCTGGCGGTCAGCTGGCAGTTAGCCGCTGATAGGTTTGGCGGCTAGCCGCTGGATAACCGCGAGACTGACCGCGGATTCACTAGGTGGATACAGACTCTGAAAATGTAACTGAAATGGGTTCGGTTAGTTGACGGTTAGTCGCCGATGTGTTCTGCTGTTAGCCAACGGCTAACTGTGAGGCTGACCGCGCCTTTTAGGAGAAAACATGCTCTCTAGAAAAGTGACCGTGACGGTTCGGTCATCTAGTACCTTCAAGAAAACCTTGTCTCCTTCTTTAAACTGTAGATCCTTTTTGTGAGAATCTGCATAACTCTTCTGTCTACTCCGGGCTACTTTCAGACGTTCTTGAATCTGCCTGACCTTGTCACTGGTTTCACTCACCATGGCTGGCCCATGTAAACTATGGGTACCAACTTCTTCCTAACAAACAAGTGTCCTACACCTCCTGCCATACAATGCCTCAAAAGGCGCAATCCCAATGCTCGAGTGGTAGCTGTTGTTGTACGTAAACTCACACAAAGGTAGAGTCTCGTCCCACTAGGTCTTGAAGTCTGACACATAAGCACGGAGCATATCCTCTAGAGTTTAAATGGTTCTCTCTGATTGGCCATCTGTCTGAGGATGGTAAGCTGTACTGAACTGTAGTCTTCTACCCATAGACTCATGTAATGTCTTCCAAAATCTCAAGACGAATCTGCTGTCTCGATCAGACATGATGGAAACTGGCCGACCATGTTTGCTGACAATCTCACTGAAAAACAACTCTGCCAAAGGTAGCATGTGCATCTTCTTTCCTATCTTCATCGGGATGAAGTGAGCTGACTTGGTGAGACGGTCCACAATGACCCATATAGCATCATTGCCTTTGCTGGTTCTCAGTAATCCTGAAATGAAATCCATGGTGATGTGTTCTGATTTCCATTCCGGAATCTCTAACGGTTGCAACAACCCTGGAGGCTTCTGGTGCTTTGCCTTAATCAACTGACATGTCATACACCGAGACAAACGCTGCTATCTCTCTCTTCATGTTGTGCCACCAAAATCTGCCCTTCAAGTTCTGGCACATCTTCGTACTGCCTGGATGCATAGAATACTTTGTACTGTGAGCTTTTGTCATGATGTCGTTCCTCAATTCTTCAATGTTTGGTACACACAACCGATCACGGTAGTACAAAACTCCATCAACAATACAGAAATCAGGGCGGTCTGCTATATGTTCTAAAATCTTAGCCAACTTTGGATCTTGCAACTGACTGTCTTTGATCTTCTGAATGTAAGAAGGTTCTGACACTGACATGTTGGCTAACACTACACCCTTTTTCAGTGGCTGAAGATCTATACTCAACTCTTCAAATTGCTCAAAAATACAAGTGCCATTGAGATTTGCCAAGCTTCTGACTTTCTGCTCAAAGCATCAGCAACTACATTTGCTTTCCCCGGGTGGTACTTGATTGGAAAATCATAATCTTTGATATATTACATCCATCTTCTCTGCCTCATATTCAACTCCTTCTGAGAAAACAAGTACTGTAAGCTGCTGTGGTCTGAATGAACCTCAAATTTATCTCCATAGAGATAATGTCTCCACATTTTCAATGAGAAAACAACCGCTGCTAACTCAAGATCATGTGTCGCATAGTTCTTCTCATGATCTTTCAGTTGCCGGGATCCATAGGCTATGACTTTTCCTTCCTGCATCAACACACATCCAAGTCCAATGTTCGAAGCATCGGTCAAAATGGTGAAACCGCCGCTTCCGGAAGGCAAAGTAAGGACTGGTGCTATGGTTAATCTCTTCTTCAGCTCTTGAAAACTATCTTCACACTTGTCTGACCACACATATGGCACATTTTCCCCTGTCAACTTCATCAAAGGTGAAGCAATTGACGAAAATCCTTGAATAAACCTCCAATAGTAGTCGGCCAATCCTAAAAAACTTCTGATTTTTTAAACATTCTTCGATCTATCCCACTGTACTACTGCCTCAATCTTGGACGGATCCACTGACAATCCTTCCTTGTAGATAATGTGCCCCAAAAACGCTACTTGTTCTAGCCAAAATTCACATTTATTGAGTTTTGCATACAGTTGGTTCTCTCTCAGAAGCTGCAATGCTACTCTTAAGTGTTCTTCATGCTCTTCTTTGGTCTTGGAGTACACCAATATGTCATCAATGACACCACTACAAACTGGTCCAGGTACACTGCAAATATCTTGTTCATCAAAGCCATGAACACTGCTGGTGCATTGGTCAAGTCAAATGGCATCACTAGAAACTCATAGTGTCCATATCTTGTCCGGAAAGCTATCTTCAATAGATCTGATTCTCTGACTCTCAGCTGATGGTAACCGGATCTCAAATCAATCTTCGAAAAGTAAAAAGCACCTTGTAACTGATCAAACAGTTCATCTATCATTGGTAATGGATACTTGTTCTTGATGGCCACTTGGTTCAATCTTCGGTAAACTATGCACATCCTCATTGAACTATCTTTCTACTTGATGAACAATATCGGAGCTCCCTGTTAGGAATTTTGTGTATTGCAATTTGATGGATGCATTATCATTTTAATCATCATTTGAATTTTCACACATGCATTGATTTAGAAAAACTTGAAATCTTGATTTACTCATGCATTGTTTTAAATCTTGTAAATCATATGTTTCATGCATGTTTTGATTGGATGCATTTTATTTTGAAAAAGAAGTTTTATGTATCAAGCTAGCTTATGTTTTAAATCTTTCAAATCTTTTTAGGCTTTTATGTTTCATGATTTTAAAAGCACTTAGATTGAATTAAAATCATGTTTCCATGCTTGATTCCATGGCCCAAAAGTCCCCACAAGAAAATACTTTAAGAATACAATTTTTAGGGGAAAATGGTCTCAGGCCCGGGTCGACCACACAGTGTGGTCGGTCGACCGCGCCATGGACCCGGTCGACCGGCCACACTGTGCGGTCGACCGGGAAAGAGCCGTTGGGCTCTCTTTCAAACGGTTAGATTTTTGACCGTTGAAGGCCAGGTCGACCGGGGTTCAGTGGGGTCGACCGGGGACACGTGAAAAGTCACTTTTTGACTATAAATTGAGGTTCATTCCCATAAGAAAAAGGTTGAACATTTTAGTCTTCTTTGAGGTGTATGGAGACAAAAGAAAGGGGATGAACTAAGAGAGATGAAGGGGTCTAATGGAAAGCTAAAGCTTGGATTAATGAAGTTAAATCTCTAAGTAAGTTTTACTTTTCATTATCATATGTTTCATGCTTTGTTTAAATTATTGGTAAATTAATTTTAGCATGTTAACTATGATGTGTTGAATCCGTCACTTCTCTTAATCTTTGATTTAAGTTGGATTGGATTCTTCACCCTTGATTTCAAACCAAGTTTGTTTTAAAACTTTATAAAACATGTTTTGTCAAATCCTTTGATTTCTTTTATGACATGTTTCATTTACTTGGTTGAATCATATTGTTGTTTTCATTCATTTCAACCTTAGTTAAACTTTTGTTTTTGAAAACAACATTGCACATGCATCACATGTTTAGTCTTAAATAGTTTCATACAACTTGTGAACCTTGATTTTTATACCATCAACAAGTTAGTATTTATACATATGATTTGCATTTCACTTCAATCAAATCTTTTGTGTGCCTTAAACTTTTAAATGCATTAAGCAAATATTGATTGGGCTTAATTTTAACTTGATTGAAGTTATCACACACACACATCATGAACATACATCTTTGCATTCATATAGTGTTTGTGTGAGTTAGTTTTTCAATTTCATATCCGCCTAATTAAGAGGCATTGTAATTGAGCTTAATTGTATTCTCTTAGAGTATTTTGTGAAGACACTACCTTGAGAGAAAATCTCTTTATTGTAAAGGTTATTGCTTAGCCTAAGAAAAGCATTGTGTAAAGGTTATTGCTTAGCCTAGAAAAGCATCTTGTATAGGTTGTTGTTTAGCCTAGAAAAACAACATTGTTAGGTTATTGCTTATCCTTGGAAAGCATATTGTAGAGGTAATTGCTTAGCCTTTTTCAAAAGCATAACTAGTGGAAATCCGGTGGGGTGTTGAGACACAAGCCGGTAGTGGATGTAGGCATTGAGGCCGAACCACTATAAATCATTGTGTAGTGGTGTTTGCTTTGTGGTGATTATTTTGTTTAAGCTTCCGCATATTGTATGTTAATCATCACATGTGACTAGTTGATTGTTAAGAAATTAAAATTGGCCATAATTAGTCATTAAGTGTAGATCACCCTATTCACCCCCCCCCCTCTAGGGTTAGGATCCTGGACTTTCAATTGGTATCAGAGCCTCGTGCTCTTCATTAGGATCAAGTGTTTTGGAACTCTTGATTAGGTGTAAAAACCTAGAGTCAAAACCCTAGTGTTATTTTTTTCATGAAAATCATTAGAATGGATTCCACTATGTTAGGTTGTTTAGATTCTTGTGTAGATTCTTCTAGACCCCTCCTTCCCACTTATGGAGATTCAAACCTTGAAATTAATGAATCTTAATTTGAATTAAAAGAGGAAGAAAATGTTGAAAATGAAGATGACCTTCAACAAGCTTATGAGGAATTATATACTTTTTCCATAGAGCTTGATGAGAAAAATAAAATATTAAGAGAAGAATCTAAAAGACTAAACAAAGAATTAGTTTCTTCAAAAGATGAACTTAGAGAGAAAGAAGAATTAATAAATTGTGTAGAATCTAAGTTCATGATCTCTTTACATAACCTATCTAATGTTCAAGATGAACTAAATGAATTAAAGATAGGATGTGATGAACTTAATAAGGAAAATTCAAAACTAAGAGATCAATTACAAAGGCAAGACAAAAACATTAACAACCTAGAATCCAAGTTGACTACTTCTAAGGAAAATTTATCTAATACTCAAAATAAGATAAAAACTTTAAAACTTGGATCTAATGTTATTAATGAACTTAAATTTGAGTTAAAACTTGCCCATGAAGAACTAAACAAATTTAAGGGATTTGAAAATGAACTAACAAAAGTTAAAAATGAAAATTCAACCCTTAAAAACCAAGTCACTCAACTTGAAAGTTACAAACAAAAGTATGAGTGCAAATTTACCCAAAGTTAAGAAAAATTTTAAAAGTTATTAAAATTGGGTAAATCACAAAGAGATAGGACGGGGTCTTGGTTATAATAAGAATATTTCACATGACCCTAAATTCACCAATACTTTTGTGAAAGGTGAGTCCTCATTCTCTAGCACCCACACTTCCTTGCCCATGTCTAAATGTAATTATTGTGGCATTGAAGGGCATTTTAAGTTTGAGTGCAAACTAAGAAGAAGCCATGTGTCTAAACCCATCTTTGAACTCAAGAAAGTAGAATCAAAATCTATGAAGGGTAAGACACTAAAAATCAAAGAAGACTCCAAGAAGATTAAACAAGTTAAATCAATTAAAAAGGAGTCTCCTAAGATAGATTCTAAAAAGGTTAAACAAGTTAAACCAAGTATAAAAGAATCTATCAACAAAAAGCTTCTCAACCTATCTCCCTTAAATCAACCCATTAAAGAACTTTTGCAGAAAATAGCTAAGTTAAATTTAAAATTCAAAAGTCAAATAAAGGGAGAAAATAAGAAGAAAAGAATTCAATCCCCTAAGAAACAAACTCACCAACCTCAAAAGACTAATCACCAATCTAAGCTAAATTTAGTTAAATCTAAACATAATGGTAATAAGTCTAAATTGAAAATTTATCAAGTCAAATCTCCTAAAGTTGGTGGGACTTTTAAACTAGACCTCAAAGATCAACCCTCTCAAGACCTTAGGTGGATTCCTAAAGTTATATACTTAGTCAAACCTTAAGGCCTTGGACCTCATTGACCAACCTATCCTTTATAGTTAAATCATATTGTTGGTCATGATCATTTGTATTTATGTTCTTTCATTAGTTACATTTCTTTAAATGCAATGTTTATTTGTAATCAATTGATTTTGTTTTCTTGTACTTCTCTAGTTACATATCATGGTTTTCAAAATCATTTGATTATAATTTCATCATGATAGATTTGCTTTTTGCTCTCATTTAGTTATATCTCTTGCATTGCATTTCTATTGATGGTCAATTGATTGTGATTACATAAGCTTTCATAGCTAAGGTTTTTCATGATCAATTGATATTGAAAAATGATCTAAGCTTTATTGGTTATATTTATAAAAGCATTTTCCTTGAATTTATTTCCTTGTGCCTAGTTATGAATATATCTTTTGAAAGGAAATAAAGTTTACAAACAATTTGCTTCTTTACTCAACAAAGTCACATTCTTTCAAAAGCAAATTGATTTTGATGTTTAACATTGCATAGTTGGGTATGGTCTCACTGATTTGCATATTTTTCTTAAACTTGGATATCCTTTCATTAATGCAAATTGATGATGTTTATGCTCTTTATAGTAAAATCTTTTGTTTCATGATCATTTGAGATTCAAAAGTACATATGAGTCTTTATATGCTACACTCATTTGATATGATATTCATATCCCTTTCCATTGCATTGTAAACTTAGTACATTTGCTAAGGGTAGAGATTTTGCATGATAGATGAATGGATCATCTTAGATGAATTGGATTTAAACCATTGCTCTTTATAGGTAAACCCATATATGAGATCCATTTTCATCTATATGTGATATCCTTCTAACTTCATACCTTCTTGTGCACACATGGTTGTATTGTTGATGATATGGTATGAGTTAGATCTTGATTGTAATTGATCCTCTCTATGCAAATGTCAATGAGTTCTATGTATGGTTGTAATCTTAGTTATATTTGAAGATACCATACTAGAACTCTCAAATCCATCCTTTGTACTTTCTAGTCATTCTTTTTTATGGATGGTTATGTTGTTGATTCATGTGTATTTTTCTTATTGGTATCATTCTTATACATGTTTCAACTTCATAGTAGTGTGCTTAATCATATGAACCTCTTTGAAATTCATTTCTTGTATTTCATAGTTATATCTATCGTTTGATGGATTTCTTTGATGTTGAATTCATATGATTTTGACACGTTGTAAATTGCATGTTCTACTAAGTTATATCTTTTTATGCAATTTATCTTTTTCATCACTATGCTCATTAGTTATATCATTAAAAGTGATGAATATCCATTTATGATGCTTGATGGAATTTCGTGTTTGTCACGTCCTTGCTCTTAATCAAGTTTTCAAATTCAATTGGTTTCAATTGGTATAATTTTCGATTGTTGTAATATCCAATTGATATCATATCTTGAGAATGTGATAGACCATGTACATTGGATTGAACTTTATAGTAATATGTTTTCATTCCATGTTACATTCTATTAGCATCATAAATTTTCATGTTTGTCACCTCTCTTGCTCATATAGGTAAATATCATGACCACCATGTTTATGTGATCATAACATCGGTTGGTTAATAGTTGAGGTTGGCTTCATGTTTGAATTTCATTTCATTCATCTTGCACTTGATAGTCATTTTTAATGATTGGATGAAATGAATTCAAAATTTTCATAGCATATGATTTTTATAAGTTATATTGATTGATGCTATGATTAATAAACCCCATAACATCATGGATAGCTCTAATTTGGATGAACCCTAATAGGTATATCCCTTAACTCCATTTTAGAGTGATTGTTTTAATAATCATATCCTTCAATCTCAATTGGTATATTTGTTTTATATATATATATTCCAATTGGTATCCATGATCGCTTTTCTCCAAAGCCTTGCTCTTTATATTGGCAATTTGATCATATTGAGCTCTATAGCTATATGTGTCTAATTCTTTCCTTGAAGTTTTTCCTCAATTGGTAAAACCATCTTCTTCTTGCTCCAAATAGTTAAATATTTGTCAAAAGTTTGACAAAAGAAGAGAATGGATTGAGGGGGAGTGTAAACCTTCATAGGAAGTATTAGTTTTGATCAAATTGACCTTTGTATTGGCTTTGAACCCTTAGCGACTTCTAACCATACATGATGGCCTGTTATATATTTCATTTTCGTTTTCCTTTGTTAACAGGTGCTACTAAAAGGTATTTTCTTTATTTCATGTGTGTAGGTACCTTTGCAATTTAATGTCAAAGGGGAGAGAGCAATCAAGTTGTCTCAAGAGGGTGAGTATGTCCATACATCCTAGAGGGAGATATTGTATGATCTTCTCCTCTACATGGGGAGAAAATGCATATCTTGCCAAAAGGAGAGAGTGCATGGTCAAAGGGGGAGAGTTGATAGAAGAGAAAGCTTGGGAGCTAGAGAAGATGTTTGGTCAAAGAGAGAGAGATGAAAAGAAAGTTTGAAGATTGATCAAGCTCCAAGCATCAAGAAGATTGAAGAAAAAGAACTAGAAGCCCAAGCTAAGAGAAGGAGCATCCAAAAGATTTCAAGACTTGTCCAGCTTAGGGGGAGCTGAAGACTCAGTGTGTAAATTCGGTGTTGAGTAAGGTTTGCCATCAAATTGCAAAGGGGGAGATTGTTAGGAATTTTGTGTATTGCAATTTGATGGATGCATTATCATTTTAATCATCATTTGAATTTTCACACATGCATTGATTTAGAAAAACTTGAAATCTTGATTTACTCATGCATTGTTTTAAATCTTGTAAATCATATGTTTCATGCATGTTTTGATTGGATGCATTTTATTTTGAAAAAGAAGTTTTATGTATCAAGCTAGCTTATGTTTTAAATCTTTCAAATCTTTTTAAGCTTTTATGTTTCATGATTTTAAAAGCACTTAGATTGAATTAAAATCATGTTTCCATGCTTGATTCCATGGCCCAAAAGTCCCCACAAGAAAATACTTTAAGAATACAATTTTTGGGGGAAAATGGTCCCAGGCCCAGGTCGACCGCACAGTGTGGTCGGTCGACCGCGCCATGGACCCGGTCAACCGGCCACACTGCGCGGTCGACCGGGAAAGAGCCGTTGGGCTATCTTTCAAACGGTCAGATTTTTGACCGTTGAATGCCAGGTCGACCGGGGTTCAGTGGGGTCGACCGGGGACACGTGAAAAGTCACTTTTTGACTATAAATTGAGGTTCATTCCCATGAGAAAAAGGTTGAACATTTTAGTCTTCTTTGAGGTGTTTGGAGACAAAAGAAAGGGGATGAACTAAGAGAGATCAAGGGGTCTAATGGAAAGCTAAAGCTTGGATTAATGAAGTTAAATATCTAAGTAAGTTTTATTTTTCATTATCATATGTTTCATGCTTTGTTTAAATTATTGGTAAATTAATTTTAGCATGTTAACTATGATGTGTTGAATCCATCACTTCTCTTAATCTTTGATTTAAGTTGGATTGGATTCTTCACCCTTGATTTCAAACCAAGTTTGTTTTAAAACTTTATAAAACATGTTTTGTCAAATCCTTTGATTTCTTTTATGACATGTTTCATTTACTTGGTTGAATCATATTGTTGTTTTCATTCATTTCAACCTTAGTTAAACTTTTGTTTTTGAAAACAACATTGCACATGCATCACATGTTTAGTCTTAAATAGTTTCATACAACTTGTGAACCTTGATTTTTATATCATCAACAAGTTAGTATTTATACATATGATTTGCATTTCACTTCAATCAAATCTTTTGTGTGCCTTAAACTTTTAAATGCATTAAGCAAATATTGATTGGGCTTAATTTTAACTTGATTGAAGTTATCACACACACACATCATGAACATACATCTTTGCATTCATATAGTGTTTGTGTGAGTTAGTTTTTCAATTTCATATCCGCCTAATTAAGAGGCATTGTAATTGAGCTTAATTGTATTCTCTTAGAGTATTTTGTGAAGACACTACCTTGAGAGAAAATCTCTTTATTGTAAAGGTTATTGCTTAGCTTAAGAAAAACATTGTGTAAAGGTTATTGCTTAGCCTAGAAAAGCATCTTGTATAGGTTGTTGTTTAGCCTAGAAAAACAACATTGTTAGGTTATTGCTTATCCTTGGAAAGCATATTGTAGAGGTTATTGCTTAGCCTTTTTCAAAAGCATAACTAGCGGAAATTCGGTGGGGTGTTGGGACACAAGCCGGTAGTGGATGTAGGCATTGAGGCCGAACCACTATAAATAATTGTGTAGTGGTGTTTGCTTTGTGGTGATTATTTTGTTTAAGCTTCCGCATATTGTATGTTAATCATCACATGTGACTAGTTGATTGTTAAGAAATTAAAATTGGTCATAATTAGTCATTAAGTGTAGATCACCCTATTCACCCCCCTCTAGGGTTAGGATCCCAGACTTTCACTCCCCACGGCGAAACACTAGGTCTTACAATGCCTTTGTCCAACAATTCTTGCAATTGTGTCTTCAATTCTCCCATTTCCGCCGGAGCCATTCTATAAGGTGCAATGGAGATCGGAGCAGTTCCCGGCATTAGCTCGATAGTGAAGTCTATCTCTCTAATAAGTGGTAAACCTGGAATCTCCTCCGGAAAAACATCGGGGAATTCCCAAACAATTGGGATCTCCTCCACCCCTTGGGACCGTTTATCCTCCATAATAAACACCCCTTGGCTAGCCGCTGGATAACCGCGAGATTGACCGCGGATTTACCAGGTGGCTATAGAACTCTGAAAATGTAACCGAAATGGGTTCGGTTAGCTGACGGTTAGTCGCCAATGTGTTCGGCGGTTAGCCGTTGGCTAACTGTGAGGTTGACCACGCCTTCTAGGAGAAAACACGTTCTCTAGAAAAGTGACCGCGACGGTTCGGTCATCTGGCGGTTAGCCGCAGACTAACCGCGGGGCTAACCACGAATTCTAGGTGAATATGTGCTCTCTGGAAACGTGACCGCAATGGTTCAATCAGCTGGCGGTCAACCGCAGGTCAGCGGCTTGCCGACATGTGACCGCTGGCTGAACCGCCAGGTATGGAAAAACCCTTCTGTACTCATATTTGAGCCCATTTCTCCCTTAAACCATTTCCCTTCATTCCCATTCTTTTTCTGCAATACAATGAGCTAAAAGCTCCTTCTATTCAACATTCAACACTTCCTCCATATCATAACTTCCCTAAGCATTAAATGAGAAACCTTCTTCTTACTCATATTCAACCACAAAGAAGAGAGAAAATCCACAATCACAAATAGTCATTTGTACCAAGATAGGTAATAAATGAAAGGTCATCAATGCAATATCTCATTTAGTTAATAGCTAACCAACTCATTTATATGCATTTATTTCGAAATCATGTAGTCAAGAATAACATGAACATATAGAGAAATCATTGATGCATTTCATGAAAACCATACAAAGTTCAAAATATCAAATCATCCACTTGCCTCTAGGTCTCTATCAAGCTATCCAAGCTCTAAACAAACTATCCAAGCATAAGACAACAATCTCTATAAAAACCCGCAAAACAACCCTAAAATGGGTTAAACAATGAAATAGGAAGAGAGCTCACAATAATGAAAATGGAGCTTCTCAAGGACTAGAAGAATACATATCTAGGAGATTAGGGAGAGAGCTTACTTGTAGGGTCATCTAATGGCAAGAGTTAGCTCAAAGCAAGTCTTGGAGATGGTGGTTTACTTCAAAAAACTGGTGTCAATGAAGTTCTTTGAAGGAGAGGAAGAGGATGGTGACATCCATTCTTCAATTTGTGCAAGGTTTGGTGGAGATTTTGTGATGGAAAGAAAGAAGAAGAACAACAACAAGGAAAAACCCTAGACAAGCTCTTGTTGTGCTGGAAAGGGAGAAGGAAAGAGAGATGAGTTCTTACACGGCAATTGCAAACAGGCTCCACCACTAGAAATCTTTGTGGGGTCAAAATTATGGCTTTCGGAACTTCAAATGAATTCGACGAAGAAGGAAGAAATGATCGTCGAAATTTTTAGTTTCCAAAAGGTATATGTTTCAAGGGTTTCGGGAATATCAAATATTGGGTCCAGATTTAGTGTACAAAGACTGTTTTGCCCTTAATGCAATGGAAGTCGGGTTTCGAGATTCGGGATGGGAACGGGATTAACATGAAAGTTGCAGAGATCAACGAGATTAGAAAAACGAGATAAAAACACCAATCAAAGAAATCTCGAATAATCCCTCAAGTAAACGCAAAGTCATAAAATGAACCACCAAAGGGCCCCACTAATCACCAAGGCACTCAAAATTTTTCAAAGCTATAACAAACCTATTCTAAACCCAAACTTAACCAAAACGCACTAAACACACTTAGGGCTAACACACGACTTAATCAACACTAAACGAGGTCACTCGAGTCGGGGTCTTACAACTAGAAAATCATAGTGTCCATATCTTGTCCGAAAAGTTGTCTTCAATATATCTGACTCTCTGACTCGCAGCTGGTGGAAACAGGGTCTCAAATCAATCTTTGCAAAGTAAGAAGCACCTTGTAACTAATCAAACAGTTCATCTATCATTGGTAGAGGATACTTGTTCTTGATGGTCACTTGGTTCAATCTCCGGTAGTCAATACACATTCTCATCAAACCATCTTTCTTCTTGATGAATAATACCGAAGCTCCCCATGGCGAAACACTAGGTCTTACAAAATCTTTGTCCAACAATTCTTGCAATTGTGTCTTCAATTCTCTCAATCCCGCCGGAGCCATTCTATAAGGTGTAATGGAGATCGGAGCGGTCCCTAATAATAGCTCGATAGTGAAGTCTATCTCTCTAATAGGTGGTAAACTTGGAATCTCCTCCGGAAAAACATCCGGGAATTCCCAAACAATTGGGATCTCCTCCACCCCTTGGGACTGTTTATCCTCCGTGATAAATGCCAAATAGACCACACATCCACTTTTTAGAAGTCTATCAGCCTTCAACGATGAAATAAACCTTGTACTAGGATTACTCCTGTCTCCAAGAAATAACACCCCTGCTGGTGTCTCTTCTAATTTGAAGGTGAGGGTCTTATAGAAACAATCCATTATAGCATGATACCCTGCTAACCAATCCATCCCTAGGATGACATCGAAATTATACATTACCAAGAAAATGAGATCTGCTTGTAACTCTAACTCTCCTATCATGACTGAACAACTAGGGTAAAAAGTCCTACATATAACTTCTTTACCTATTGGGGTAGCCACTGCCAAAATAAAATCCAACTCTCTACCATGCATATCAACCAACTTTGCATATTTTGGAGATATAAAGGAGTGAGTGGAGCCAGGGTCAAACAAAACTCGAGCTTGAAATCCACAAACAAGGAGTGTACCTTCCACTACATCTCCTGCTACCTCTGCATCAGCTCTGTTAACTGCATAGACTTGTCCTTTCTGTTGTGGCTTATTTTGAGTCTGTTGTGGCCTGCCTTGCTGTGCATTCCTCTTCTGTTATGGAGCACGCTGATCTGATTCTGCCCTTGCTGACGGGCCTACTGCTGCTGTGGCCTATACTATTGCTATGGTGCTTGTTGCTGGAGGGGTCTGGTTTGGTTCTGTACAACTATTGCATTCTGAAGAAGGTGCTAGACGCTGTGCCACCTGCTGCTGCTGATTCTGCCTGTTCGGCTTTGGGCAGTCTCTCATCTAGTGGTTCATAGAACCACATCTGAAACATGCCCCCGTGATGGTACGGTACTTGGCACTCACATGGTTCTTCCCACAATGTGTACACACTAAGGGATTCTGCACGTTCTGCTCTTGTATCTGCCTCTTGTGCTGGTGATTCCTCTGCTGGTTGTTCTGTTGCTGCTATTGTCCTTCGCCTTGAAGTCTAAGGATCTTGTGGTGGAAATTCTTAAATTTGTAAGCCCTCTTGACTACATCTTCGAAGGTTGTAGTTGGTACAACCCTGGTAGCATCCCTCTCAATTATGGGATTCAACCCTTCAAGGAACTTGGCAATCTTCTTCTCCACTATATCCACTAGCTCTGGAGCATATCTTGACAATCTCTCGAACTTAGTGAGGTATTCAAGGACTAACATATTGCCTTGGACAAGTTGCTGGAACTCTACTGCCTTCTGTCGCTTGATGTGTGTGGGTACATACTTATCCCCAAATTGCCACTTGAAAGTAACCCATGCCACTGCATCTGCCATGTGCCTGTACTCCTCACTGACTGTCTTCCACCAAATGCCTGCTGAACCGGTGAAAAGAGAGGTTGCAAGCTTGACTCGCTCCCCTCCGGTGCATTGGAATATCTCGAAGATATTCTTAGTGTGTTCTAGCCAATCATCTGCAGCTAACGGGTCCTCTGACCCAAGGAATTCCTTTGGACCTCTCTTCCTAAACTTCTAAAACAAAGCATTTGGATCATGTTCCCTCTGATTAATAACAATGGCTAGTTGAGCTTGCAATGGCTCGGGCTTCCTTTGTAACACCTCTAACAATTGCCTTTGCATGCCTTGCAATTCCCTAGCATGGTCTTCATCCTTCTTCAACATCTGTTCTTGCAATCTAGCTTGGTTATCATTAGCCTGACGTTGCTGATCTAACAAAGCTTGCATCATTTGCTGAAATTGAGTCTGCATTGTATTGTCAGGGATATCTTCTTGGACTGGCCCTGTATGCTCATTGTTACTAGCTGTGGGATTGTCGTTTAGAGGCCTTTTGCAAGGTGGCATAATGCTGCAAAATAATTTGTTAGCACATGATAGTAGATAAAAGGGTTCACACATTGCTCATACGATACTAACTAACGAAAAATCTAACGAATCCTCGCCACGTCCTTAGGATTTCTAGTTTCTTTTAATTACCTGAAACACGCCTCGCTCTGATACCAGTCTGTAGCGATCCCGGACCGGGTCCCACGGGCCAAATCCAGGATCGGGACGCTGAAGAGAAATTATGTGGAATGAATGAATGATACACAATCTTATGAATTAATTTAAATCAAAACGTATACGAGTTCATCAAAGATGCCACTCGTACATGCGATTTCCCACATGTGTCCGCGGTGAGGACATCACCTCAACATGAATGTTTCTTTTAAGTGTGGAAGCGTGTAGCAAATCTAATTCATACATTCATGTCCAAGATAACAAGATTAAAACATAATTAACACCAGTATCAAAAGGAGCAATGATCATTAGTTATTCCCAAAAGAAAGTTAAAGTTTACAGCAATGTCATGTAATTACAATTCCCAAAAATAGAGGCCAACAAATGCCAATATAAACAAAGTAGCAAGTTCCCAAAAGAATGGTTAATTCCTAACCCAAAATGTTACGTACTTCAAACACCCGAATGTCTAAACGACATAATCGGCGTGCCACTCAACTAGACGTTGCGGTTCTCCGACCACCTCCTCGTGCTCCTCCTCGGGATAACTGACAACGGGACCTAAGTACCAAAACAAGGGTCAAACACGACGGTTTGACAAATTGGTGAAAAGAAATGACAATATAGAAATTACCTTGGAAAACTTTTAAATCCGTTAGAATAATAATTTCATAAAACAGGATGATCATTTATTCGAAACATAAATGCAATATAAAACATGTAAGGTATCCAAGGAAAATGGGAAACAAGCAATATGGCAACCACACGAAGCTAAGTCCTCTATCACTGAAGTGACATGAGCATATCGTGATGTTGACCTCAGTCACCGAAGTGAGGAGATGCAACATAAGTAACATATACATATACATAATAATAATACGGGACATGACTACGGTAGCGAACCGGGCATCGGGAACCAAAGTAGCAATCTGCGGCATCGGGACAAGACCATGGTAATAACCGGGTAGCAGGATCCAAACTGCAGCTGGCAGGACGGGAGGGGGATCTCCAAGTCGGTGGATCAAACCAACAAGGTTATCCAAGCTTAGTGGTGCCAACTCATGGGTCAAATCACATAAAACAAGGCATGTACAAAATTCATATGATGCACTATATAAACGGGCAAGATAGGGTGCTCGAAGGCACAAATATCATTTCAAACGGGAAGTGCATATCGAGATTAGCAAAATGCTACAGTTGCAAATTCAGTATTTTCGAGAATGATAATCATAATCCATGAAGTTCGGGACAAGTATCGAGATTCAAAATTCAATCAAAGTGAATAAAGGTCCCATATGTCAAATTTCATAAAAAAATAGCACTCCTTGAGTTTGGAGACATTCCTGGCTCTTTATAAACCTTAGGATTTTTAAAACTTCAAATGAAATCATGTGATTCGGTTTCTCTTTTCAAATGGGTGCTAAACAATGATTACAAATTTTTCCATCACAATAGGGTTCCCAACAAACACCTCTCAATCATATAAATATTTCATTTTTACTCACAGAATAGTCCCAGGTGAACAGTGTTGCGGACAGGAAGTTCGCTTGAGCGATGAGCTCTCTGAAATGGTTTTTGGGAGGTTCGCTCGAGCGGATAACGGGTTCGCTCGAGCGAACATGTTGGCTCTAGTGAACATTAAGTTCGCTCGAACTAATAAGTTTCTGTGAGAGACCTGATACAATTCTGGGAGAGTTCGCTCGTTGGCTCAAGCGAACAAATAGTTCACTCGAACTAACAAGGTTCTGTGAGAGCTTCTAATGTGATTCTGGGGGTGTTCGCTCGAGCGAAGAAGGGTTCGCTCGAGCGAACTGTCTACTGGAATGGTTCGGAGTCTGTTTTAGACACTTCGCTCGAGCGACCACCAGGTTCGCTCGAACGAACTGCCCAGAAATGGGTTCCGGGTCAATTCTGCTCCCTTCTATTTCCTCTGTCGCGACCCCGGACCGGGTCCCACGCAATCACAAGCCTGATCCGGGATCAGGATGCTAATGAATAGATATGAAGAAAGGATAAATCCAATCCATGTCAACTCTATAATTAGTTTAATCAAAACATATACGAGTCCATCAAGAATGCCACTCGTACACGCGATTTCCCACAGGTATCCGCGGTGAGGATATCACATCAACATGAATATTTCCTTTAATGTGCGGAAGCGTGTAGCAAATCTATTTCATACATTCATGTCCAAGATAATAAGATTAAAAATTACTAGTATCAAAATGAGCAATGATTAATGGCTAATTCCCAAAAGTAAGTTAAAGTTTGTAACAAAATCATTTAATTACATTTCCCCAAAACTAGAGGCCAACAAAGGCCAATATAACAAAGTATCAAGTGCCAAAAAAAAAATGGTTAATAACTATCCCAAATTGTTACGTAGCTCAAGCACCCGGATTTCTAAACGACATCATGGCATGCCACTCAAGTAGACGTTGCGGTTCTCCGACCGCCTCCTCATGCTCCTCCTCGGGAAAACCGACAACGGGACCTGAGTACCAAAACGAGGGTCAAACACGACAGTTTGGCAAATGGGTGAAAACATAAATCAACAATTAAAATTACCTTGGAAAACATTTAAACCTGTTAAAATAATAAATCTCATACAACAGGATGATCATTTATTTGAAACATAATTACAATATAAAACTTGTAAGGTAACCAAGGAAATGGGAAACACAAGATGGCAACCACACGAGGCTAAATCCTCTATCACCGAAGTGACATGAGTATATCGGGATGTTAATCTCAGTCACCGAAGTGAGGAGATGCAGCATATGTAACATATACAAGTATATAATAAATACGGGACATGACCACGGTAGCGAACCGGGCATCGGGAACCACAGTAGCAATTTGCGCATCGGGACAATACCACGGTAATAACCGGGTAGCGGGATCCAAACTGCAGCTGGCTGGACGGGAGGGGGATCTCCAAGTCGGTGGATCAGACCAGCAAGGACATCCAAGCTTAGTGGTGCCGACTCATAGGTCAAATATCATAAATCAAGACATGTACAAATTCATATGATGCACTTATACAAACGGGCGGGACGGGATGCTCAAAGGCATAAATATCATTTGAAACGGGAAGTGCATATCGGGATTAGAAAAAGTGCAACAATTGCAATTTCAGTATTTTCGGGGATAGTAAATCATGATTCAAGAGGTTCGGGACAAATATCGGGATTCGAAATTCAATCAAAGTGAATAAAGGTCCCGTATGTCATATACAATAAAAATTGGTACTGCTTGAGTTTAAAGACATTCCGGGCTCTTTATACACCTTAGGATTTCTAAACTTAAATGAAAACTTGTGATTTGATTTCTCTTTTCGAATGGGTGTTATAAATGGTTACTAGGTTTCCCATCACAATTGGGCTCCCAACAAACGCCTCTCAATCAAATAAACACTTCATTTTTGCTCATAGATTAGTCCCAGGTGAACAGTGCTTATCGCTCGAGCGGACGGAAGTTCGCTCGAGTGACGAGCTCTCTAGAATGAATTTCTGGAAAGTTCGCTCAAGCGAATAACGGGTTCACTCGAGCGAACATGTTGGCTCGAGCGAATAAATGGTTCGCTCGAACTAACAATGTTCTGTGACGCTCTGATAAACTTTCTGAGAGAGTTCGCTTGAGCGGATTACGGGTTGGCTCGAGCGAACATGTTGGCTCGAGCGAATAAATGGTTTGCTCGAACTAACAAGGTTCTATGACGAGCCTGATACAGTTCTGGAAGTGTTCGCTCGAGTGAATAAGGGGTTCGCTCCAGCGAACTGTCTACTGGAATGGTTTGGAACCTGATCTAGACACTTCGCTCGAGCGACCACCAGGTTCGCTCGAGCGAACTACCCAGAAATGGGTTCCGAGACAGTTCTGCTCCCTTCAATTTCCACTTCTTACAACTCATATAAGCCACATTTCCACTCCAACATAGCAAGCTTCAAAACTCTTTTCTAACAACGATCAAGGTCCACATCCATACTCCCATAATCATCAAATCAAACCATCATCTCCCCCATCACATTCAACCACAAAGAATAAGAGAAAAACCATATCATAAGGGTTCTGTAAGACCCCGACCCGAGTGACCCCGATTAGCGTTGATTAAGTTGTGTTTTAGTTCTAAGTGTGTTTTGGTTTAGATTGGGTTTAGAATAGCTTTGTTATAACTTTGGGGAATTTTGAGTGCCTTTGTGAATAGTGGGGCCCTTTGGGGGTTCCTTTTTATGACTTGCGTGTACTTGGGGGATTAATTGAGATTCTTTGGATTTTTGTTTTTATCCCATTTTATTAATTTCGTTGAACTCTACAACTTTCATGTTGACCCCGTTCCCGTCTCGAATCCCGAAATCCGACTTCCATTGTGTTGAGGGCAAAACAGTCTTTTTACACTAAATCTGGACCAAATATTTGATATTCCCGAAACCCGCGAAACATATACTTTTTGGAAACTGGAAATATCGAAGATCATTTCTTCCTTCTTCGTCGACTTCATCCGAGATCCCGAAAACTACTATTTCAGCCTTTCAAGTTTCCTAAGGGGTGAAGCCCACTCTCCCCTTCTATATAAGCAACCACCTTTCTTCCTTTCCCCTTTTCCAGCAACTTTTCTCTTGTCTAGGGTTTTCTCCTCATTCCTCTTCTTCCTCTTGCTCTTTTCATCTCAATCCCTCACTAAGCTTGCACCAACATCATAATGGAGATCACCATCCTCTTCCTCTCCTTCAAGGCTTTCCATTGATACCATTGTTGAAGAAAATCTCCATCTCCAAGACTCCTTTTGACCCAACTCTCTCCATTTGGAGACCCTTCAAGTAAGCTCTCTCCCTAATCTCCTAGATATGTATTCTTCTAGTCCTTGAGAAGCTCCATTTTCACTATTGGAAGCTCTCTCTTCCTATTTCCTTGTTTAACCCATTTTAGGGTTTGTTTTTGGGGGTTTTGTTGAGATTGTGGATTTTGCGCTTGAGAGGGTGTTTAGAAGGCTTTGTTGCTTAGCTTAAACTTGAGGCAAGTGGATGAATGGTTATTTTGAGCTCTTAATGATTTTGATAAAATGCATTGATGATTTCTTATTACTATTGATTTGCATTGATTGAAATAAATGTTCATTAATGACTCCTATTAGTTCATTTAATGGTTTTGGAAATGTGGTTGGTAGATTTCATTTATTGCTTGATTACGGTTTAAATGACTCCTTGTGATTGGTATTTTCTTTCCCCTTGTGTGGTTGAATGAGATGGAGGAGAATGAAGTGTTTTGACTAGTGATTATAGAAGTGTTTATGTGGAGTTTGAAAGATGTTAGAAAGTAATATTGGGCCTCCCTTGTGGAATGGAATTGTGGTTAAGGAAGTTGTGAAGAGTGGAAATGAAATGGGAGCAGAACTGTCCCAGAACTCATTCCTTGGCAGTTCGCTCGAGCGAACCTGGTGGTCGCTCGAGCGAAGTGTCCAGAACAGGTTCCGAACCATTCCAGTAGACAGTTCGCTCTAGCGAACCCCTTTTTCGCTCAAGCGAACTTTCCCAGAATTGTATCAAACTCCTCACAGAACCTTGTTAGTTTGAACCCCTTTTTCGCTCAAGCAAACACTCCCAGAACTGTATCAGGCTCATCACAGAACCTTGTTAGTTCGAGCGAACCATTTATTCGCTTGAGCCAACATGTTCGCTCGAGCGAACCCCTTCATCGCTCGAGCAAACTCTCCCAGAAAGTTTAATAGAGCGTCACAGAACGTTGTTAATTCGAGCGAACCACTCATTCGCTTGAGCCAACATGTTCGCTCGAGCGAACCAGTTATCCACTCGAGCAAACCTCTCAGAAAGTCATTCCAGAGAGCTCATCGCTCGAGCGAACTCCCTGTCCACTCGAGCGATCAGCACTGTTCACCTGGGACTAATCTGTGAGCAAAAATGAAGTGTTTATTTGATTGAGAGGCATTTGTTGGGAACCCAATTGTGATGGGAAACCTAGTAACCATTTATAACACCCATTCGAAAAGGGGAATCAAATCACGAGTTTTCATTTAAGTTTGGAAATCCTAAAGTGTATAAAGAGCCCGGAATGTCTTTAAACTCAAGGAGTACCAATTTTTATTGTATTTGACATACGGGACCTTTATTCACTTTGATTGAATTTCGAATCCCGATATTTGTCCCAAACCTCTTGAATTATGATTTACTATCCCCAAAAATACTGAATTTGTAATTGTAGCGTCTTTGCTAATTCCGGTATGCACTTCCCGTTTTGAATGATATTTATGCCTTTGAGCATCCCGTCCCGCCGTTTATATAAGTGCATCACATAAATTTTGTACATGTCTTGATTTATGATATTTGACCTATGAGTCGGCAACACTAAGCTTGGATAACCTTGCTGGTCTGATCCACCGATTTGGAAATCCCCCTCCCGTCCCGCCAGCTGCAGTTTGGATCCCGCTACCCGGTTATTACCGTTGTATTATCCCGATGCCGCAGATTGCTACTGTGGTTCCCGATGCTCGGTTCGCTATCGTGGTCATGTCCTGTATTTATTATATATATATATATATGTATATGTTACTTATGTTGCATCTCCTCACTTCGGTGACTGAGATCAACATCCCGATATGCTCATGTCACTTCGGTGATAGAGGACTTAGCTCCGTGTGGTTGCCATCTTGTTGTTTCCCGTTATCCTTGGATACCTTACATGTTTTGTATTGCATTTATGTTCAAATAAATGATCATCCTGTTTTATGATATTTATTGTTTTAACAGGTTTAAATGTTTTCCAAGGTAATTTAAATTGTTGTCATATCCTTTTACCCATTTGCTAAACTGTCGTGTTTGACCCTTGTTTTGGTACTCAGGTCCTGTTGTCGGCTTTCCCGAGGAGGAGATTGAGGAGGCGATCGGAGAACCACAACGTTTAGTTGAGTGGCATGCCGATGATGTCGTTTAGACATTCGGGTGCTCGAGCTACGTAACATTTTGGGATAGAAATTAACCATTCTTTTGGGGTATAGATACTTTGTTATATTGGCCTTTGTTGGCCTCTAATTTTGGGGAAATGTAACTAAATGATCTTGTTATAAACCTTAACTTACTTTTGGGAATTAGCCATTAATCATTGCTCATTTTGATACTGGTATTGTTTAATCTTATTATCTTGGACATGAATGTATGAAATAGATTTGCTACACGCTTCCGCACATTAAAAGAAATATTCATGTTGATGTAATATCCTCACCGCGGACACCTGTGGGAAATCGCTTGTACGAGTGGCATCTATGATGGACTCGTATACGTTTTGATTGAAATTAATTCATAATGTTGACATGGATTGGATTTATCCCTTCTTAATGTCACCACATATCCTTCATTAGCGTCCAGATCCCGGATTAGGCTTGTTCTTGTATGGGACCCGGTCTGGGGTTGCGACAGGTTCATTTAAACTACAATCATGTAATAAATGCAAATTACCAACCACATTTCCAAATTCATTTAATGAACTACTAAGAGTCATAAATGCACTTTTAATTCAAATCAATGCAAATCAATAGTAGTATAAAATCATCAATACATTTCACCAAAATCATTAAAAGCTCAAAATAACCATTCATCCACTTGCCTCAAGTCCAAAGCTAAGCAAAGATCCTCTAAACACACTCTCAAGCATAAAATCCACAATCTCTACAAAACCCCCAAAACAAACCCTAAAATAGGTCAAGCAAAGAAATAGGAAGAGAGAGCTCCAATAATGGAAGTGGAGCTCCTCTAAGATCATGAAAACAGAAATCTAAGAAATTAGTGAGAACACTTACTTATAGAATCTCCAAATGGAGAGAGTTAGCTCAAAGGGAATCTTGGAGATGGATATTTTCTTCAACAATGGTATCAATGGAGAGCCTTGAAGGAGAGGAAGAAAATGGTGATCTCCATCATGATGTTGGTGCAAGCTTGGTGGTGTTGTGATGATGGAAAGGCAAGAAGAAGAAGAGCAAGGAAGAAGAAAACCCTAGGCTAAGCCCTTGTTGCTGGAAAAAGAGAAAGGAAGAAAGGTGGTTGCTTATATAGAAGGGGAGAGTGGGCTCCATCCCTTAGGAAACTTGAAAGGCTGAAATAGTAGTTTTTGGGATCTCGGATGAAGTCGACGAAGAAGGAAGAAATGATCGTCGGAATTTCTAGTTTCCAAAAGGTATATGTTTCGCGGGTTTCGGGAATATCAAATATTTGGCCCAGATTTAGTGTAAAAAGACTATTTTGCCCTCAACACAATGGAAGTCAGGTTTCGGGATTCGAGACGGTAACGAGGTCAATATGAAAGTTGTAGAGATCAACGAGATTAATAAAATGGGATAAAAATACAAATCCAAAGAATTTCAATTAATCCCCCAAGTACACGCAAGTCATAAAAAGGAACACCCAAAGGGCCCCACTATTCACAAAGGCACTCAAAATTTTTCAAAGTTATAACAAAGATATTCTAAACCTAATCTAAACCAAAACACACTAAACACACTTAAAACTAACGCATAACTTAATCAACACTAATCGAGGTCACTCGGGTCGGGGTCTTACATCCTATCCTTCTTACAACACCTTTGTGTCCCATTTCTTATCAACATGAGGGGATCAAGACCTCTTATAAACATTACTCAAAACTTCACATTAAAACCTCCATAATCATCAAATCAAACAATCTTCTTCCCCATCACATTTAACCACAAAAGAGAAGAGAAAATCCAATATCATAAGGATTCATTTAAAATTCAATCAAGCAATAAATGAATGCTAACAACCACATTTCCAAAACATTAAATGAACTAATAAGACTCATTAAAGTACATTTATTTCAAGTCAATGCAAATCAATAATAGTATGAAATATATATTGAAATCATCAATGCATTTCATTAAAATCATTCAAAGCTCAAAATATCAAATCATCCACTTTCCCCAAGGTCTCTAACAAGCAATCCAAGCTCTAAACAAGCTATCCAAGTCAAAGGTCACAATCTCTACAAAAATCCCAAACAAACCCTAAAATGGGTCAAACAATGAAATAGGAAGAGAGAGCTCACAATAATGAAAATGGAGCTTCTCAAGGATTAGAAGAACACAAATCTAAGAGACTAGGGAGAGAGCTTACTTGGAAGGTCTCCAAATGGAGAGAGCTAACTCAAAGCAAGTCTTGAAGATGGTGGTTTTCCTCAAAAATGGTGTCAATGGGAAGCTCTCAAGATGGTGAAGAGGATGATGAAGTCCATTTCTCAAGAGAGGCAAGGTTGGTGGGAGATTGAGTGGTGGAAAGCAAGAAGAAGGAAGGGAAAAAGGAGAAAGAGGCCTAGTAGAAGAAGTTGTGCTGGAAAAGGAGAAAGGAAGAGAGGTGGGTTCTTTTATAGTAATTACAAGTGGGCTCCACCACTAGGAAACTTTGTGGGGTCAAAATCATGGCTTTCGGGACTTCAAATGAATTTGACGAAGAAGGAAGAAATGATTGTTGAAATTTTGAGTTTTCAAAAAGTATATGTTTCGCGGGTTTCGGGAATATCAAATATTGGGTCCAGATTTAGTGTAAAAAGACTATTTTGCCCTCGATGCAATGGAAGTCGGGATTTCGGGATTCGGGATGGGAACGGGATCAACATGAAAGTTGTAGAGATTAACAAGATTAGTGAAACGGGATAAAAAAACAAATCCAAAGAATCTCGAGTAATCCCCCAAGTAAACGCAAAGTCATAAAAGGAACCCCCAAAGGGCCTCACTAATCATAAAAGCACTCAAAATTCTCCAAAGCTATAACAAGGCTATTCTAAACCCAAACTAAACCAAAACACACTAAACACACTTAGAGCTAACACACGACTTAATCAACACTAATCGAGGTCACTTAGGTTGGGGTCTTACAGTTGTTCACCAAACTCCTCTTCTGTGGACATATTCCAGCTCATAATAAACCTGTCCCATTTTTCTTTTGTTTCAAACAACTTCTTGCATCTCGCCAATACGTTTCTATTAATGT
>QPKB01000001.1:36899826-36966091 GCA_003546025.1 Camphora micrantha | reverse complement strand
TCACCAAGAATCCTGCTGGATGCCTCAAGACTTGCTCATAGACCAAATTTTAATTCTCAGGAATATATCGCTCAATCAATTTGCAAGGTTCGTTCATAGGGAGATTGATCCTAAAAAATCCTCTCCAATCGACTTCATGAGACGTTAAATCAGCAGCATCTTTCGGTAAATAAGACTCAGATTGCTACCCTTCCAGCATGATAAGACGGGTTTTAATTCTCAAATCGATTTTCCTAATGCAGCACATCAATGCAGCAACAACCCGAGCGCATCTGCAAAATTATGTCCAATCAAGCAGTACCATCAATAGCAACCTCCTAGCAAAGTAACAAAATCAGACCCCGCTTTAAAAAACCAAAACAGTCGACAAAAGAGCGTCAATTCAGAAGAAAAAAAGACGAAGAGTTGTCACCACAATACGATAGTCACATTGGACCACTATCATCATCATTGTTAATCGATCAAGCCAACAACTCATTGCTCTAGGTACTGTTCGTACTGATCATGCACGAAAGCAGCTCAGTTACTATTCAAAATGTCCAAAAATCACTTCAATAAAGAAAATCAAGTTTGAAGACAAGATTTCCAGTTTCAAAAGCTTCTACATCCAAAACATATGTGACCCCAATAATGCATCGACAACTTCAAGCGTCTTCATTCCAACAATAATCTTTCTTAATTTGTCTATAAAGGAGTTGCCAGCCTCTTGTGTTGCAGGGGCTAAAAATTAAAAAAGTTAATCTTAATAAAGGTCCTATTTAGTTTAGGCTTGTTTGGCAACCTTCTGTATTTCAAATAAATCTAATTAAATGGATGTTTTAAATATATGCTTTGAGTAGTTGTGTGTAAGCACACACAAAAACTGATTGAAATAGACTTTCTTTAAATCAATGGTTAAAAGTATTTTCTCAAATTTTAAGATCTACGAGGAATCAAACTTTAAAATTTGAGCCCATGGCAACTTTTAGCCTCCTAAGAGAGATCTAACAGTCTGATCATCTACTTAGGCCCAAAAGTCAAAAAAATTATATCTTATTTAATCACCTTTATTTTTTTTTTTATCAAAATCTCAATATGGAAATCATCCAATGGCTTTAAAATTTGGGCCTATTTTCGTGGTTTGACCCTGTTGAACAATTCCAATGGTTCGCGATTGTGGTTTTTATCTTAGAAGTTAAAAAAAGGAAGAAAATCATACTGGCTATGGCCCAGTTCAAAATATTTGCGTTGAACCCATGTACATCAATGGTGATAGTTTTTTGCAATTTCTTGAGATCCAGACGAATCATGCTTTGAATTTGACCTCATGCAAGCTTATTAGCTCCAAAGAATCTAACATTCTGGTCTTGTGTTTGGGCCTGTAAGTTAAAACAAAAATATATCAAATTAATCAACCATTTTTGTTTGCATATATCGATATTGGAGATCATCCAATGACTGGAATTTTGGCCCATAGCAGTGTTTGGCCTTCTAAGCAATTCCAACAGTTTGGATCGATGACTTACCATCACAGAATTTCCAAAGAAAGAAGGAAATGTAAAATGGACGTGCTCATATGGTGCCAAAAACACTGTTTCACCCGCTCTCTTTCCGCTTTAGACCTAACGTCTGATTCAAATTCTCCCCATTTTCCTTAATTTGAAATAGAGGTAATGTCTATATGCCATTGAAATAACATCGAGATATGGGCTACCAAGCATCCTAAAAACTTTTTCAAACAGTTTTAAGACAATAAGAGGGAACAAATGATTTGCCAAAATGGAAGTTTAATATCTTTGTGAGTGTTAGAGTGTTTGAGTAGTTGACAAACATATCGATCTTTGGTGAGCTTTCTTTTATCTTCAGCACCTTTGTTTAAAACATGGATTTGGACCTATCTCTAGTTGAAGCTTCAAGTTGGGATAAGCCTTCTTGAAGAGAGATGAACTATGGTAGAGAAAGGAGATGGAAAGAGGTGGTGGAGGAATTACACTGGTGAGGTTTTTTTTCCTTCATGAAAGGAGTCGACGTCCAAGGCTTCTAAATAGGTATGGGCTGCACCTATTCTTTCTCCATATCCATATTTTGTTGCAAGAATCTTCTTCACTTAGTAAGTCTTTTCTTTCTTTTCTCCATTCTATTTTCATCACTTGTCATATTTCCCTTTTTAGCCAATCTTCCCTTTTGACTTGACATTTATGAGAGATACATGAGGTGGCAAACTCTAAGTTGGAATTAAGAGAAAATGAATGCCCAATATGTGTAGATTTCTTTCCACTTTTGTCTTTTTTCAAAATCTTCTTTCTTGATTTGGCTCTTCATGATTTTCTTTGATTATCTTGAATTATCTTCAAAAATGAAATTGAGATTTTGTGCAAAGAAAGTGGAAGCCCCCTCTTGGACGACCCACATGTGTGACCTACACATGTGCAGTGTGAGACCCTTTTTCTCATTTCATGCAAGCCAAAAAAATATGAATTTTTATCAATTTATCCTTAATTCATGAATGATGACTACGGGCCCTTCTCTCATGAAAAGATGAATGAAAACACATTGAAAAATAAAATTATGAAAAATGGCAAGTTTCATGATTTGATGATGCAAAAATGCTGATGTTTGAGGAAATTATGCATGAATGCATTACAATGGATCAAAATGCATAAATTATGATATGACACTAAAATGAAGCTCTTTTGGCTTTATAAGTCCTTAAACTTACCAAAAATAGCCACCAAAAAATATGCATTTTAAACCAGCTACAGTGACGAGGGTTGACCGAACTCAGGGTCGGTTAACCGAACTTTTCCTGAGATTTTGGCATGAAAAAGATTTTCAAAATTGGAGATTTGGCCATGGAAATCTATACTTCAATTGAGACTAACACGTTCAAAATTGAGTTTCAAATTGTGATTTACAAAAATGTTTATGTATGAGTTTTCAAAATTCCATTTGATAAAACATTTGACGCTAACTTGTGAAGTATAAAACAATGCATAAAAGTCAATTCGTAAAAACATGATGCCATATATGAAAACTCTAATAAAAAATGCGTGAAGATTTCCAATGCAAAGATTAAAAACTCATGAGAAAATGAGAGATAAAGCTATCATGAGAATTTGAATACAATCCAATCAAATGCAACAATGAAAAACCTAAACGATCTCTGCTCCTCAAAATAAAACCTATAGGGCCTTAAAACATAGAAATCGAAAATCATCATTTGAACGGTCTCTAAGGAGTTTCAGAAGATGAAAATTCTTAGAATATTGATACGGCAGCAAAATAGAGTTTTACTGAAATGTAGGTTTTTTCTAGCTACCTTGTAAGAAAAGGTAAATGTTACCTACTAAATACTTGAAATTGGAAATAAGACTGCATCAATATAGCAGTACATCCAAATCATGGATTTCACTTTTTATTCTTTTTAGGAGGCAAGTGGTAGGCTTTGAAAAAACAACAACGTCCTAAGGGTTGACAAGGAAGATATATTATATATATTATATATCTTTATCTTATATTGTCCATTTTAGAAAATTTGCCCCTACATTTTTGGGCTCTATAATCCTTTTGTTGTGCCACATTCATGTGCACTGTTTTTATTGTTAATTTCGTGCAAAGAGTTCCGAAGACATTGTCTCTTAAGTACTTCAAAGAAGATTCAATTCAAGAGGACTGTCAAAGCTTTTTGGAAAGGCCAGGATTCATCAAAGATCAACATCAAGCTGTGCCAACCAAGATCAGGTAATTGGGACCGAAACCAATGCCCCTAAGCGCCCTAAACCCCTAGGCTAATTATTATTTGAAAGGTTTGGATGATATTTTTGAGCTGTTTTAAAACCTCAAAATCGACCCTAGATTTCAGCCAGCCGACCTCATGCGGTTAGCAGTTCACCTCCTAAGTCCACCTGTCCTAAGGCATCCAACTTGATCATAACACCAGGTCACATTGAGGCTTAGTAAACATGAGTATATATAGAAACTTACCAATAAACAATGTTTATATAAATTAATAAAGAAATGTTAAGTTTTCAAAACCGGTGTGCTTTTGATTTCTTTAATAATTTTTCTACAAAAGTTCCCTCATATTCATACTCATGATTCTTATAAGGCCTCACCAAAACATTGCTTATGTCAAGATCTTTTTCAAATTACAACGTAGGAATAGTGTTCTTGTTAGGTGCACCCTACCACGTCTTAGTTACCGTTGGAACTATCCGTTGGATTTTTTTTCTATAAATACTTGTAGCTCATTTTCAACACAAGTGAGTCCAATTTTTGAAAAGCCTTTATTCCAAACTCTTGTAAACCTTTCCCAAGCTCTCAAAACTTCTTCCAAACACACTTAGATCCTATCTTGGCAAATCCAAGGGCTTACTTAACTCTAAGGAGTGTGCTTTGGGAAGCCAAATCTAGGGAATCCTAATCCTTAAAGGTATCCCTCTTTTCTGCCCTAGAAATCAAACCTCTACAACTTGGTTATGCATCTCAAAGGAGTTTCATCATCAACACCAATCTAGCTGGAAGAGGTAAAAAGCTTTGATCACGATCAAAAGCTTCTTCGAACACTTTCGATCTTCATCAAAGGCAAGTGTTCGCCCTCCATTCAAATTTATATCTTTGTGACAGTGGATTGAATCTGTGTGTGTCAATCACTCTAAAAATTGTTTGTGGGGATTAGATCTGTGTGATCGAAACTCAGTAACAAAATTGAGTTAGAATCAGTACTTACGTAGTTTGATTCTTTATAGTGGAACCAAGGGACTGTGTGACCCTTGAGAGTGGATGTAGGTCTGTGTGACTGAACCACTATAAATCTCTTGTGTCATTTTTATCTCTTGTGCTTATTATCTTGTTTCAAATTAGAGTTTCTCTGATTATTTAAGCACACACACATTGAACTTATAATTCATACAAGTTATTTTGTTATGTGTGATTATTATTCCAAGTTGAGATTAAAAATTAGGCTAATAAGTTTAAGACTGGCATTAGAATTCCTTTTGTTCTATTCACCCCCCCTCTAGGACTTATTCATTGAACCTAGTTGCACTTTCAATTGGTATCAGAGCAAGGTTACTCCCTAAAGGTTTAACAACCCGGAGTGGATCTACTTCTTTTTACTAGTGCCAATGTCTAATCCAGAAGGTAGCGCAGTAAACAGACCACCATTGTTTGATGGTACTAACTATGCCTTTTGGAAAGCTCGAATGACCATGTTTCTCAAATCCATTTGTGGTGAGGTGTGGGAATTTGTGGAGGATGGATGGACCCCTCCTACCTTCACAGCTGAAGATGGCATTGTCAAGCCTCTTCCAAAGGCCAGATGGATAGCTAGTCAAAAAGCTTTGAGAGACTATGATGCTAAGGCTTTGAATGCCATAACCTGTGCCATGAATGCTGAAGAATTCAAAAAGATTATGACATGTACCACATCTAAGCAAGCTTGGGAGCTGTTGGAAACAAATTATGAAGGAACCACCATTGTTAAGAGAGCCAAGCTCCAAATGCTAACCTCCCAATTTGAATCTCTGAGAATGAGAGAAGATGAAATGTTTGATGATTTTCAAACAAAGCTTATGGTAATCGTTAATGAGATGTGGTCACTCGGTGAGAAAATCCCTAAAGGCAAAGTTTGTAGCAAAATCCTTAGGTCTTTACCTGAAAGATTTCACTCCAAAGTGATTTCTATAGAAGAGTACAATTACCCTGAAACTATGAAAGTAGAGGAACTATCGGGAAACATTAGAACCTTTGAGATGAAAATGAATAATGCTTCTAATAAATCCAAAGAGAAGAAATCTATAGCTTTGAAGGTCTCCCAACCATCTCCATCTAAAGAAGAACCAGGAAATGAAAATGAAAGTGATGATGAAGATGTTGCTTTACTTACTAAAAGATTCTTAAGACAATTTAAGAAAAAGACTTCTAAGTTTAATAGAAAGGAGAGACCATTTGATAAAAGTAAAAACAAAGCCAGCTCCTCTTCTAAGTATCAATCCAGAAAAGTAAAATGCTATAATTGTCAAAAGTTTGGTCACATATCTACTGAGTGTCCAATTGAAAAGAAAGATAAGAAAAAGACTCTTGTGGCAACATGGGATGACTCTTCAGAAGATGAATCAGACTCAGATGAATCACACAAAGATGAGACAGAAAATTACACTATACTAATGGCCAGAACAGTGTGTGATCCATCACTTGAAATATCAGAAAATTCTGGAGCAACTGATATCGAGAAATCTGGGAATGAGTCTAAGTCTGATTATGACAGCTCAGAAAATGAAAAAGAAGATGAAGATCCTCAAGTTTCATATGATAGACTTTATGAGGAAAGCTGCAAATTGATTGATGCCATGAGCAAACAAAAATCTAAGAACAAAGTCTTAAAAGACAAAATTGAAACCTTAACTGTTGAAAAGAATATCTTAGCAACTGAACTAAAAGAAGTTAATTCTAAATTTCAAATTGCTAATGAAAATTTAATCAAAATCAAAAGAGATGAAGAAGAAGCTTTAAGTCTAAAAGAACTAAACAATCAATTAAGGGATAAAGTCACTCGTCTGAAATGGTTCAAAGAGAAGTATGAATATTCCTTTACCCATGGAGAAGAAAATTTTGAAAGACTTTTTAAAATGAGTAAATATCATAGAGACAAAACTGGGCTAGGATTCAACAAAGAAGACAAATCCAAACCTAATGCTTCTACTGTGTTTGTGAAAGGAGAAGCTTCCTCCAGTAGTCAAAACAATTCTGAAATTACATGTTATTCATGTGGAAGCAAAGGACATGACAAGTATGAGTGCAAAATGAAACAAATGAAAAGACAGTCCACCAAAACTTATGTCAACCCTCATAAACAGACTAAGACTTCTTTTCTAAACAATTCCATCAATCACTCTTTCTCTCAACAATTAAATATGTTGATGAAACAAATTGGTCTTCTAAAGTTGCAATTCCACAATCATACAAGAACTGTTAAACCTACTGGAAACTACTCTAAGAAATCTTTTCACCAACAAAATCCTAACAAAGCTAAATCTCAAGGTCCTAGTGCAATCCCTGTCACCCAAAGATTCATATGGGTTCCCAAGAACAAAGGCCTAGTTGTTCACACAGCTCTTAAAGTTATTGACCAATCCTTGTGGTACCTAGATAGTGGATGCTCTAGACACATGACTGGGGATAGAGCACATTTCTCGTCTTTAAATGAATATGAGGGTGGAACTGTCACCTTTGGTGATGGAAAAGTTGCTAAAGTTGTTGGTAAGGGTACTTTGAATGTTCCTAACATGCCTGTTATTGAAAATTTTTTGTATGTCGTTGGTTTGAAACATAACTTGCTAAGTATTTCTCAAATATGTGATAAAGATCATGTTGTTAACTTTAGTAGTCTTGGTTGTGAGATTTTCAAAAATGGAAAGGTTATTCTAAGAGGTCTTAGAACCAATGACAACCGTTATGTTATTAGTAACCACAAAGAATCATCCAGTTCATCCTGTCACATTGCTCATCTTGATGAAGCTCAACTATGGCATAAAAGACTTGGACATGTGAACTTTAGAGACCTATCCAAATTGAACAAGTATGTTAAGGGTCTTCCAAAAATCAGCAAAGAGTCAAAACAGTCTGTGGAGAGTGTCAAAAAGGTAAACAAATCAGAAACTCTCACAAAAAGACCAAGTCTCTAAAGACCTCTAGATCTCTAGAGCTTCTCCATATGGACCTGGTTGGTCCAACTAAGAAAGAGAGTAAAGGGGGTAAAAAGATACTTTCTTGTTATTGTTGATGATTATTCTAGATTCACTTGGGTTGCATTTCTAAGAGAGAAATTTGATGCTTATGCTGAATTTAAAAAGAGATTGTGAAAAAGGATCCAAGTTGAAAAAGGAAAAGCAGTTGCTCGAATAAGAAGTGATCATGGTGGTGAATTTGAAAATACGAAGTTTGAAAAATATTGTGATAAGTATGGAATTCACCATGAATTTTCTGCCCCTAAAACTCCTCAACAAAATGGTATTGCTGAAAGAAAGAATCGAGTCTTACAAGAAATGGCCACAGTTATGCTTCATGGAAAGAATGTTCCTAGAGATCTATGGGCTGAAGCAGTTAGTACAGCTTGTCACATCATAAACAGGGTATACTTGAGAACTGGCTTGGACAAAACTGCTTATGAATTATGGCATGAGAGAAGGCCCAACATTAGCTACTTTAAAATTTTTAGTAGTAAGTGCTATATACTCAAGGACAGAGAACACTTGAGCAAATTTGATACTAAAAGCGATGAAGGCATCTTCATTGGCTATTCTCAAAACAGTCGTGCCTACAGAGTATTGAATTTAAACACTGGAGCCATTCAAGAATCCATAAATGTAGTTATTGGTGACAAACTAAATGATTTCAGTCATCAAGAAAACCCTGATAATGATGAGATAAATGTCTCAACTGAAAAACTGGATGAGTCTCCACTCTCTAAGGATTTGGTAAATGTGAAACATCATTCTATGGACCAAATTCTGGGAGATCCTTTGGCTGGTGTCAAAACTAGAAGACAATTAGAAAACATTGTTAGCTATCTTTGTTTTACTTCTACTTTTGAACCTAAAAATGTTGATGAAGCTTTTTCCGATGATAATTGGATAAATGCCATGCAAGAAGAGTTAAATCAATTTTCTAGAAATGAAGTTTGGGATCTTGTGCCTAGACCGGATGACAAAAATGTGGTAGGTACCAAGTGGATTTACAAAAAATAAACTTGATGAAAATGGTACCATTGTTAGAAACAAGGCTAGGCTGGTTGCTCAAGGGTACTCTCAAATTGAAGGAATTGATTTTGAAGAAACTTTTGCTCCTGTTGCTAGACTTGAATCCATTAGAATCCTTCTTGCCATTGCTTGTTCTTTGAAATTTAAACTGTACCAAATGGATGTCAAAAGTGCTTTTCTAAATGGTATTTTGGAAGAAGAAGTTTATGTTGAGCAACCCAAAGGGTTTGAAGACCCTAAGAAGCCTAACCATGTGTATCATCTTAGAAAGGCTCTCTATGGTCTCAAACAAGCCCCTAGAGCTTGGTATGAGAGGCTTACTCAATTCTTAATTGATCAAAGCTTTGAAAGGGGTAGTGTGGATAAAACTCTCTTTATTCAAACAAACAATGATAATATTTTGATTGCTCAAATTTATGTTGATGATATAGTGTTTGGTTCTACTTGTAATGATATCACAGAAAAGTTTGCTAATCTTATGAAATCTGAATTTGAAATGAGTATGGTTGGTGAACTTAATTTCTTTCTAAGGTTACAAGTCAAACAATTGTCTAATGGACTGTTTATTTCCCAAACCAAATATGCAAAAGAATTAATCAAAAGATTTGGATTAGACTCAGCCAAGCACATGAACACACCCATGAGCACAACACTCAAATTATCTAGAGAGTCGAGTGGTAAGAGTGTTGATTCTAGTCTGTATAGGAGCATGATAGGCAGCTTATTATATCTTACAGCCAGTAGACCTGATATAGCATTTAGTGTAGGAGCTTGTGCCAGATATCAATCCGATCCCAAAGAAATTCATTTGAAAGCTGTTAAAAGAATCATAAGATATGTTTCAGGGACTTCAGGATATGGCTTATGGTATCCATATGACTCATCTACCTGCATTGCTGGATGCTCAGACGCCGATTGGGCTGGAAATGTGAATGATAGAAAATCTACAAGCGGTGGGCGTTTTTACCTAGGAAACTGTCTTGTTGCTTGGCATAGCAAGAAACAATCATCCATCTCCTTATCTACAGCTGAAGCAGAATATATAGCAGCTGGCAGTGGTTGTACTCAAATGCTTTGGATGAGACAAATGCTCAAAGACTATGGTATTGAACAATGTAGCATGAACTTATACTGTGATAACACTAGTGCTATCAATATCTTCAAAAATCCCGTCCAACACTCTAGAACCAAACATATTGATATTAGACATCATTTCATTAGAGAATTGGTTGAAGAAGTCGTCATAGTTTTGGAGCATATTTCTACTGAGAAACAACTTACAGATATTCTGACAAAACCATTGGATGTTTCAAAATTTGAAAATATGAGAAAATCCCTTGGTATTTGTGTTATTAAATAATTTCTTCTTGTTTATTTGTTTTATATGTGTTAGTTTCATTTAATTGTTTTTGTGTGTTTAATTTAAAAAAAAAAAAAAAAAATAAATAAAATGAAACATATCATTTCTTAGGTCATGAACTTATTTCATAGTTCTGTAAAAAGCAAAATTCTGTTGCACTATCTACTGCTGAGGCAGAGTATGTTGCTGGAGGTAGTTATTGTGCTCAACTTCTTTACATGAAGCAACAACTTGAGGATTTTAAACTTGTGTGCTATAAATCTTTCTTAGAACCCAATACACCTTTCTAGGACTAAGCATATTGAAATTAGATATCATTTTCTTAGAGATCATGTGCATAAGGGTGATATTGTACTAGAATTCACAAGCACACACGATAAGTTGGCAGACATTTTTACAAAACCCCTGCCAGAAAATAGACTATGCATGATTAGAAGAGAAATTGAAATGTTGCATGCCATGAATATTTATTTGTCTCAATGTCTTACAAAAACTTAAGTCTTTTAGCCTCATCATTCAAATGCTTTTGCCTTTCATAGATCCTCATGCAATCCTTGTCCAAAGGATTAGGCAATCGAACTGAAGAGGTAAGCAAGGATTTTAAATCCTTATTCTGTTGCTTTAATTCTACTATTTTTTTGTTAGACTCAAGAAGAAGCCGTTGCAGTACATCGATCTCCTCAATAAGCTTTTCTTTATTGTGCTTGGACTGCAACCGATCGGAAAATGAGACAATGGATGATGAGTATTGAGTCCCTAGACTCACAAGCTCATAAATGGCATCTTGATTCGATTTATTAGCCAAATCTCTCTCTTGTCGCGTTGGCATCATGGAACCTAAAACAGATGCAGATAAAGTTTGGGATTGAGGTAGAGAATACCTCATCTCCTGATCATAAGAAGTACTAAAAGGAAATCGATGAGCCATTGCAATTTTGTGAATAAGAATGTTGATGAATTACAGAGACGAGAAGAAGATTTGATACAAATTAGATAGAGCTAAGACTGCTCTTATAGAGATGAAGTTTGAACAAGACAAACCTTCATATCTTCAAATCTTTCTTGGTTTAGATTAAAAATATGCTGGATGCATATTTTCAAAAGCTACTTAGCTAAGCCAGTGAGATTAATTGCGGGTTGTCCCTATTTTTCTCGTTTGTCAATGACATCCAGCGGATTTGAATCTCCTTCCGCATCCAGTTGATAAAACTAGGCCTCTAGCCTTTGCAGTTTATGTCGGACATGGGTGGTTCCAGAGTGTATCTCTTTGCGGGCTGGCTCGGGTGGGCTGGGGCTTCCGTGATGTGCATGAATTTGGGCTGCACGCACTTAGGCCCAGTAAGAATTGTGGGGGATGAACTTGAATGCCCTCGGCCCTGTCAATTCGAGGCCCATCTATTATCTATGCTTGAATGGATTATCTATATTCTTATCTACCTTCTGGTCTCTAATCTTTGCATTAGTTTCCAAAGTTTCTCTCAGTTTATTCATATCTTTGTCAATTTCTGACAAAAAGGGGGAGAAATAATCTTCGTTGAGGGGAGAAATAATCTCAATTAGTACCTCCTCAGTTTCATATGTTGCAGGTACAAAGGGGGAGAAACAGGTACAAAGGGGGAGAAGATTCTCAATCTGTGTATTCTACAGGGAAATTCTTGTTGAAAATCATATGTAATAGTTTATGAACTTTGTGTATAATGTATGATTGTATTTTAAGTCTCCTCTTTTAAAAATGTATTAGTTTAATTGGTTTCGTCACGAAATTGACAAAAGGGGAGATTGTTAGTGCCACATTTTCATGTGCACTGTTTTTATTGTTAATTTCGTGCCAAAGAGTTCCGAAGACATTGTCTCTTAAGTACTTCAAAGAAGATTCAATTCAAGAGGACTGTCAAAGCTTTTTGGAAAGGCCAGGATTCATCAAAGATCAACATCAAGCTGTGCCAACCAAGATCAGGTAATTGGGACCGAAACCATGCCCCTAAGTGACCCTAAAACCCCTAGGCTAAATTATTATTTTGAAAGGTTTTGGATGATATTTTTGAGCCTGTTTTAAAACTCAAAATTGACCCTAGATTTCAGCCAGCCGACCTCATGCGGTTAGCAGTTCACCTCCTAAGTCCACCTGTCCTAAGGCATCCAACTTGATCATAACACCAGGTCACATTGAGGCTTAGTAAACATGAGTATATATAGAAACTTACCAATAAACAATGTTTATATAAATTAATAAAGAAATGTTAAGTTTTCAAAACCGGTGTGCTTTTGATTTCTTTAATAATTTTTCTACAAAAGTTCCCTCATATTCATACTCATGATTCTTATAAGGCCTCACCAAAACATTGCTTATGTCAAGATCTTTTTCAAATTACAACGTAGGAATAGTGTTCTTGTTAGGTGCACCCTACCATGTCTTAGTTACCGTTGGAACTATCCGTTGGATTTTTTTCTATAAATACTTGTAGCTCATTTTCAACACAAGTGAGTCCAATTTTTGAAAAGCCTTTATTCCAAACTCTTGTAAACCTTTCCCAAGCTCTCAAAACTTCTTCCAAACACACTTAGATCCTATCTTGGCAAATCCAAGGGCTTACTTAACTCTAAGGAGTGTGCCTTGGGAAGCCAAATCTAGGGTATCCTAATCCTTAAAGGTATCCCTCTTTTCTGCCCTAGAAATCAAACATCTACAACTTGGTTATGCATCTCAAAGGAGTTTCATCATCAACACCAATCTAGCTGGAAGAGGTAAAAAGCTTTGATCACGATCAAAAGCTTCTTCGAACACTTTCGATCTTTATCAAAGGCAAGTGTTCGCCCTCCATTCAAATTTATATCTTTGTGACAGTGGATTGAATCTGTGTGTGTCAACCACTCTAAAAATTGTTAGTGGGGATTAGATCTGTGTGATCGAAACTCAGTAACAAAATTGAGTTAGAATCAGTACTTGTGTAGTTTGATTCTTTATAGTGGAACCAAGGGACTGTGTGACCCTTGAGAGTGGATGTAGGTCTGTGTGACTGAACCACTATAAATCTCTTGTCTCATTTTTATCTCTTGTGCTTATTATCTTGTTTCAAATTAGAGTTTCTCTGATTATTTAAGCACACACACATTGAACTTATAATTCATACAAGTTATTTTGTTATGTGTGATTATTATTCCAAGTTGAGATTAAAAATTAGGCTAATAAGTTTAAGATTGGCATTAGAATTCCTTTTGTCCTATTCACCCCCCCTCTAGGACTTATTCATTGAACCTAGTTGCACTTTCACCCACCACCTGATTTAATGTCATGACACAAACGTGATGAACATCATGTCAAAAGCGGTGCCATGTAAATGCCTAATCACATTTGCATAATGGTGTCCAATTTGAAAATAGGATGGACTCCTTTTAAGTTGAAACTTGACGATAAATGATATAATTGGATGAGATTCATCTTAAACAGTCTGGATGATCTCTATGTGGGCCCCCTACCATGTATTTCAAAAATCATATCACACGATACTGTGTGATAGCTACAATATAAGATCCTGACGCTGCATCATAGTTGTTAATTCTAGTTCGTTTAGGCCAGAGTGATCGTAATAAAAGGTTTCGGTCCTTCAAAGGAAAAGAAATGGGGTTCAAAACTTTTCGATTTAAATTATGGTCCATTTCGGCTATCCATTCCTGTCCATTTCTATTTGTTTTATTGTATTTTAGCCCTGTAGTCTGCAAATGCAATTCTTTCCAAAAAAAAATTTTTATATTAATTTATGTTCTCAATATCCATATCAAGAAACATGCATAATTTATATTTTACTTATTTACATAGATATATATTTTTATTTTTTATTATTCCAAAAAGTTACTCTGAAAATTTTAAGGAAAATTCTAAAATACCAAAATATTTCATCTTAGAGGCCCATTGAAATGGTGACTGAAACAAAATTGACAACTATGCTACAGGTAGGGTTGTAAACGGGTCGGTTACGGTCTGGTCCGGGTCCATGGTGGAACCAGATTCGGATTCGGAACCATTTCGGAACTGGCTTCTTAGTTTCGGAACCGGAACCAGAACCATATATGGGACGAGTCTGGATCAGGGTCCGGGTATATATAAAGAATGATATTAAAAATAAAACATGGTTTTTAGAAGAAATTTTCAAAAATTGAGGTAATATGTCGGGTCTCAGGTCCACGGGTCCAAACCAAAGTGGAATCGGACCTGGACTTATTTACTTCTCGAGACCTAAATAAGGATCTAGACCCAGTTTTTAATTGGTTAGAACGTCCGGATAATCAGAGAATCGGGTACCCATTTACATTCCTAGCTATAAGGTTAGACAAAGCCATGTTATATTTTTTGAAACTCCATTTTGGGGCCCACATAGAGAATATCTTGACCAATGATCTCTATGTGGGCCCGATAATGGAGTCTCAAGAAAGTAAATAAACTAATCCATCCGAGATGGGACAGACGATCGGAAATAATCTCTATTTGGTACGGATGCGACGGACGATCCGGACTCGGACCAGAAAGCCAACAGACACAAATCTATCCGAGAGCCGTTGTACTTTCACCGCACTGAGTCCCAGTTTGAAAAAAGAGGGCCCTGCGTTTGCCTTTTTCAAATAAGTCGACCGTTGGACATTTCACCACATTCTGACTATTCTCTAGTCCCTTCCAAACAGAGAGACATCTCCCTTGTTCTTTTATATTCCTTTTTATCTGTCCTCTTATCTTCTCATTGGATTCAACTTATCTTGGAGAGAGAGAGAGAGAGATAATGGCTGCTACTTTCTCATTTTCGGAAGAAGATATGGAGATAGATGAAGGCCTTGGATACCCCAAAGCTTATGCGAAGCTCTGTAGGAATCCTCATCTATTCAATGCTTACAACCAGGGCCCTCCATTTGCTTACAGTCCTTATATCTTGCATTCTCAAAAGGTAAGATAGTCTTCCTCTTTCTGGGTTTCCTTTCTTTTGGGTTTGGTTCTGTTTTCCGTGGAGAAATGGCACTTCAACTTCAAGTCGTTTGTAGTTGACGTTTGGATGTAATTCATCATGGGTTTTCTTGATTTTTGGTTTTCGAAGGTCATTTAGGAAGATCGGGGTTGTGCTTTTGTTTTTATACTGAATTTTCCTTTTTACCGTTGGTATGCTTTTTTACCGAGTTTTTACTTTTTTGCTGTTCTTATTACGGATATGGTGTATGAAGTATGAGATAACCAGAAACAGATGATTTTGGGTTTTGTTTTCAGTTATCCTTCTCTTATTTAGCTAAAAGAAGGTCGTTCAAGTGATCCGAATTAAATGAAAATCACTTTTTTTTCTTGGCATTAGGATTTATGTGAATGAATAGCTGGAGTAATTTTCCCTCTTTTTCTCCTAGCCAGTTTTCTCTGGCTGAAAGTAAATGGTCTGGAATTTAGAGATGTGGGTCAGATTTCTCGTTGTTTAATTTTTTATAGTCTTATGTTTATTGGTGGGATGCATTTATCAACTTCTTCTGTTCTCTTTTTCTTTTTTGTTTCGCTTCAGTTCAGCTGAGCTGAAGATTCAAATGGGTAATGCATATATGAAATTGCGGAAATAATCTATTTCATCGAGCCATCTGTTACATTCCTATTTATTCTAGTAAGGCGCCTTCTGTTTGCCCTTTCAGGCTTCAAGAGCAAGCGAACTGAACCAGTTCTTTCCAGTAATAGATGGGGATAGAAAACCTTCTGCAAATCCAAGTAGCTATGTCAATCTCTTATGGAAGCAGCTTAATCATCTTGGGTGAGATATCATTAATCAGATTCATAAGTGTCTGGGCAAACCTATTCTTGAAATATTTTTCACTATTTTCAATACTACAGTATGCTATAAAGTATTAATCTTGGCCATCAAATGCACAGGTAGAAATGTGGAACTAATTTCTTACGAAACTAGTCAGTGCATGGTTTAAACCACAGTTACCTTATTCGTGTTCGTCTAATTTGTAAGCTGGACAACATTGATGAATTAAACTGATTTTCAACTAATTTATGGGTACAAAAAAACATAGTTGTCAAGTGTTGCCTAATGCCTACCACTATATATTAAGGCCTATATGAATTTTCAAAGCTTACATTTTAACAAATTTTATATGAAATTATTCATGTGAGCTTTTGATAAATTCACCGCCAAAGAAACCCCTTCAAAAAAATGGGATATCAGAACTGGGTAAACATAAAAATATATTTATACAAATTCAAAATAAAGAAAATCAGAATTATAAACTCGAATAAAATCGAACTAGTTAGATCCATTTCACAAACTAGACTGAATCAGCACCTAACCATTGGGAAAATCTAACTGTAAATTACTAGAAAGAACCTAATTCGTAGTTTAAACCTAGTTAGTATTACTTAGGTGACTATTTTGGAACATTTCAATACTCTCCAGGATCTCATTAATTTTTTCTCTGGAAATTCTCAGGAATGCTGGATTCGATCCTGCAAAGTTTCGAGTCGACATGTATGGAAATGTCCTTTTCTTTCATGCAGATTCAGGTTCTCCCCTCGCTTGGGAGATCGACCACTGGTTTCCTTGCTCAAGTAATGACTTTTCATGCAAAAACTTCCTTGGAACCCATCTTCAAAATTAAAATAAACAAGCACTCACCACAAATGACATACTTAATGAACTCAATGAAATGCAGGAGGAGGAAAAACTGTACCAAGCAACCTGAAACTATTACAGTGGCAAGTGTGCAAAAGGAAGCAGAACAATCTGGAATTTCTCATTCCATGGTGGGATCTGCAATTGGGTGTATCTGTAAATCAGTTCCTTTCCATAATTGCTTCTGCAAATTCAGATTTCAGGTTTGTTAGAATTGATATTATTCAATTTTTGTTCAGATCTTAAAAGGCCGGTCCTCAAATTCCTTATCTCTTGGAGCTTTTACAGGAATAGAGCATTTCGATGGTTGTTTTCTGAAGGCGAGAATGAGGAACTGAATGATTCACAGGCAGTAGAATCTCATATCTTTCCTCCGCATTTCATTGAATCAGAACAAAAGGTGGGCCTCGCTCCAGCCGCAATTGTTTTGTTGCAGAGAGACATAGATGCATCAACTCTGCAGTCTCTAGATCTCAATCGACCACTGAGGTCCAATTCCCCTATGACTGGTTAGTAGAATCTGCAGAATTATGTCCAGTATTATCATGACCTTGTTTGAAAGTAAAATCATTGTTTTTTTCTAATGAAACTGATGGCTATAATTACCTGGTTTGCAGTCATCTAATTCATACTCAACTTCATAGTTCCAATTCAATGCCTGCTGAACCTCACTAATTTGTTAGGGTAGGTTCATTTAGTTCATTTTTTCATTCGCCCATTTCGTAGTTTGAAGTTGCCAGCTTCAGTGACGAATTTAATTTTCTAACTCAAAATAGCTTGATTTTATCTACATGGTTTATAGGTGTCTTAACTTATGATGCATTAGTGTGTGGGCCTCACCTGGAGACCCACATGGGGATGGGGTTTGGGGGTATTTCAAGGAATCCTTGGGATCCTCCTATCTGCAAAAAATCAGCTCCAGCCATGATTTATGTGATCTCCATCTTGGACCCGAAAGTTTAATGGTCAACAGTTCATTCGGATCGGTACACAGTCAATCTAATAGTCTAGTAAATTCGACAGTCAATCCAACAGTCCAGTAAATTCGAATCTGACCGAAAGTTGGTGGACATGTGCAATTCATGAGGGTCGTTTGTTTGGTCCATTTGGATGGACCAATGGTTGGCCCCACAAGCATGAGCTTACGGAATTTTATCCTACGCTCAAGCTTAGGAGAGCATTGCTAATGTAGCCTTGCTCATATATATATATATATATATATATATATGTATATATGGGAGATGCTCCTATGAGAGATACTCTCATCTTACTATGAGAGATAAGGTGGGAGCCCTCACATCTATATCTAATGCCAACGACTTAGTAAGGTGAGAGATACTCTCATAGGAGCACCTCCCATATAGGGAGATGCCCCTATGAGAGCCGTAGGTGTGTAACGGAACGTGGTTTTTGGGAAAACCGTTAACCGAACCGTGTTTCATGGTTTTTGGTTTTTAAAAACTGTAACGGTAACTAAACCGTAAAAAAAGGTTAAAAATCGAACCGCGGTTAACCAGGGTTAATGGTTCGGGTACGGTTAATTGTCACTTAAAAAAAAATTTGTTCCAACCAAACTTACTGTGAAAAGAAAAAAAAAAAAAAAAAAACCATAGTTGGAGAATGGCATAATATGTTACTGTAAAAAAAAAAAAAAAAAAGAAGTAATTTTCATTCAGGCCCTTTAGGTTTTTTTCTTATTAGCGAAACGGTTTGGTTAACCCTGTGTTTTGGGAACACGGTTAACTGAACCGCGGTTAACAGCTCGATTCGGTTGATAACCATGAGTCGAGACAATAACCGCAACCATAATCGAACTGTGAAACACAGTTATTAATCGCGGTTCAGTTAGGTGGTTTTTTTGTTTTCTTTTACACCCCTAATGAGAGGTATCTCTCACCTTATATGAGAGATAGGGGTGGAGGCCATCACATTTAAGTTGTTGACGTTGGATATGGATATGAGGGCCCCCACCCAATCTCTCATTTAAGGTGAGGGACACTTACATAGCTTCCCCTCATTGCACACAAACATTCTTTTTCTGCATATGACCATATATGACTTTTCCTCTTTTGCATATGAATATTTACAATTATGTTAGTGTCACTCTCTCACCCTATGGTGAGTGATGGATGCACATGAATATTCTCATATATATATATATATGGAGATGCTCCTATGAGAATTGTTCTCACCTTACTATGAAAGATAAGGTGGGGGCCCTCAGATTTAAGTTGTCGGCATTGGATATGGATGTGAGGGACCCCACCTTATCTATTGTAGTAAGGTGAGAGATACCTTGTGAGAGCATCTCTCACCTTACTATAATAGATAGGGGTGGGTGCCCTCACATTTAAGTCGTTGGCATTGGATATGGATGTGAGGGTCCCCACCTTATCTCTCATAATAATGAACTCATCAAGATTATGCACATTTAATACATTCAAGATGAACAAAATTATTGAAGTCACAAATGAATTCATCAAACTATTTTGAAGCAATTCGTGAACTAAACCGAATTGACATTGAACTGTTGACTGAATCAAATTGTGTAGTATTTGAATGAACTAGTTGGCAGTAACTGTGCTCTGTTCTATGCTTGTACATGTCTAGTCATACAAATGATGGGCCCAGTAAATGTGATGGATTAGTGTATCCCTAACAAATGTAAACTTTACTGCTGTCCTTATAAGTGCCAAATTGGATAATCGAGATCATACAATCTGGGGGAGATATCAGGCAATATCCAGCATTATCATGATCGGGCCTCATCAAATGAGTAATTCAAATGACTGAACGTTTGGTAGTTGTAACATTTCATGTTCCATTAAAGACATGCAGTTTCTCACAGTTGAACGTATTTTCCATGAAAAAAATCCGTCAAAGACATGCAATTTCTCACAGTTGAATGTATTTTCCATGAAAAAGAATTTGAGTTCTGATTTTAAATTCCTATCAAAAGCCAGGAAAGATGACAGGGCTCTCTCCAAAGCAATTCAGAGATACAGACCAAGTGTCTTGAAGGAAAATGATCAGTTCGATGTGTGCAACAACCAACATTTCATCCTTGACAAAGCTTGGGATTCACTGAAGCATAGAGAGGAGACCGAAAAGATGCAGTTGGAGACACAGCAATTGGATGATGAATTGAATGAGATGAAGCAGAAAAATGATGTAGAAAGACTTGCTCTTCAAGACTTGGAATCTTTGCTGATAAAGCGAAGGAGGCGAGCTGAAAAATGCAGGCGACTAGCAGAGTCTCAATCTTCTTACAGGGCTTTACTAGAGAAGATGATTGGAGATGCCGTGCACCAGTAAGATTGATGAATGCCTATCATATCATTTTCTAAACAATATATATGACTCTTTTCATTCAGAAATCCAAATATCATTATATCATTTCACTAATGACATGATCTTTTATTTTATATTAAGAAACACGAATTATATTCACCTAAATTTGACGAAAAGAGAACATTCATGAGGTCCAAGGCATTGGTATGGCAAATAAAATCAGGTCGAGCCACACAGCTATCAGAAAAATGAGCAACATTCCAAATTGAGGCCCACCCATTGGTATACTAAAAATCAAGGAAATTTCAACTGCAGTCCCTCTGATGATGACCCAGATGTAGCAAATTCTATAACAACATTGGCATATGTGCTAGTGAACTTGCTCCAACTATCTCTAGAAGTATGCTACAGTTCTCTGATATACAATCTCTAAATTCTATTTTATTTCAATTGCAGGAGTATTGTCTACAAGGAGCAGATTCGACTGAACCAAGCGGCTAACAATGCTCTCATGGCAAGATTGGAAGCCCAGAAAGCAATCTGCAGTGCCTCGGAGAAAGAACTCCACAAGAGATTCAAACAGAGAGAAGAAATTGAAAACCAAATGAGGCCTGAGCAAGCAAGGAAAAGATTGCGGATAGACGATACCGCATTAGAAGAAATATGCAACAGAACCAGTCATTTACTAAGCTCAAAAAAGTCGCCTTTACAGAAGGAACTGAGATTGTTCTTAGAGGACGAGCAGAAGGCATCTGAAGCTGCTCTATCGCTTGATGAGAAAGAGAAGGAAATTGTAAGTTCTGTAGAAGCAGAGATAAGAAAAGAAGACTTCTCTCTGACTGTTCCAGAGGATGAAACAGCTCTTGATGATGAGCTTCAGAAATTAGCGACTGGCGATGAAAATTCCCGGAAGACTTGTAAGAAGGAGATTATGAGTTCACTGGGTGAAGTGGATGAACAATATCGACACAAGATTGGAAAAGGGAATGTCGAGCGATGGCTTCAGATACTGTTGGATAACACTCATGAGGAGGAAAGTTCACTTACAGTCACCCCTCCCCACAAAGGCGAAAAACCTGAAAAGAAGAACAACAAAATAGACGGTGAGGTGACGTGGAGAAACCCACAGGAGAAGATCAAGATATTGGGATTTGAGGAATCACAAGAGAAAGCTCATGGTTCCAATTTGAAGTGTAGTTTAGATGAGGAGAAAGATCTAAAGAGAAACAAACTTGTTGGAATTGAAAGCAGTAAGTTGCCTGAAAGAAAAAGACCTAGTGAGGTTGGCATTGCATGTAAAGGGATCGGAAGTAGTAAAAGCTATGAGAGGAAGGAGAGAGGGCTTGTGAGGTGTGAAAGTGCAAGGTCATTTAGGCCATTTCCACCATCTCCTTCAGTGATATTGGGGATGAGAAAAGGTGTAGATTGTATTAGGAAGAAGCCAATGGTGATGGGTGATGATGAAGATGAAGTTGATGATGATGAGAAGTCAAATGGCCAGCAGAAAATCTTCCATTAAGAAATCCCTTATAAACTACACCCAAGCTATCAAGAAAGTGGTGAAGAAGTAAAGTGAGCTTCTATCAATTTGGGTTTCCTTATTCGCACATCTACATCCAAATAAGTGTTTGGAGATTGCGTTCATTATCCAATGTATCTTATTGTTTCGATTTGTAAATTAAGATTGCTGTTGTATGGTGTCTGTAGTAATATATAACTTGATATTGTCTAAGATGTATCCATTTAAGATTGTTCGGTAGGGTGCTTTATTTTTGTCCATGAATTTGCTCTATGGAAGATTCCTTCTCATCTTTCTTAAATTTGAAATAAGTTCGTACCAAGTTTTGGAGGTTGTGTATTTAATGTATCAGAGTTGGGATGGCTGTTGGTGCTGTTGTTATAATAATAATTATTCTGGATTTATTAATAGAAATTGTTTTTGTGTTTCATTTGCTTTACAGAATTGTATTTAGTTGCTGGTCTTTTGGGGATATTACTAGTAAAAGTCCCTTTTCCATTACTTGGACCCATGAATATAAAAGAGTGATAAACAAATTAAAAACTTAAAAACAGAATTCAACAGTTAAATTTGAAACTCTTCAGAAAACAAAGGAGAAACTAAAATTATATTGACAAAAGTTTTTTATACGGGGGACATTCATGTGCATCCATCCCTCACCATACGGTGAGAGACAAACTTAATTGGGCCCACCTAGGGCCCCACTGATCATGGGACTTGAGGGGGATGGAAAAAAACATCTTGGATGAGCTAATATATCAAGTTTGGGGTCAATCCCATGCTTTTAACCTCCTTCATCCATGGCCCACAAATTTAACGACTATATATTAAAGAAAACAACTTAACCCTTGATAACCCTTAATCCAACGGTCCAATCAATTCGGATAGGTGAAAAGTTGATGAGTCCTATATTATTCATAGGGTCTCATGTGTGTAGATGGTTCGAATGTATCATAAAGTCGGTTTCACTATGTGACGCTTCACCGTAATATCGTGAGGGATTGATGAGCATGAATATTTTCCTACACAGATAGATATCTTTCATAGGAGCATCTCCTCTATATATATATATATATATATATATATCCTCAGCTCAAGTGTAGGCTAAAAAACGCACAAGTGTATGGATGGCACGTGGGGAGGAAACAAATAAGTGGCGCCCATTTAGTTTCCCACCTTTTTGTCTTCCCTCTCATAACAAATTGAAAAGGGGAAAAAAGCCCAGGTCGCTGGACGTTTGGAATCCTCCCTCTCTATCTCGCCCCTCTATCGCCGGAATCCTCCCTCTCGTCACTCGATCCATCTCCTCAGATCACCTCACATGCTGCAATGCCCAGCGAGTTCCGCCTAAAGCACCTCTCTCTCCCTTTTCTGCAACATCCAAACCTGGGTTTCATCCCCTCTGAAACCCTCTCTTCTCTCCTCTATGGAACCCTCTGCCTTCTCTCTCCTCTCTGGAACGCCATCTGTCAAACCCCTCTATCGAACCCTATTCGATCCTAGAGAAGGAAAGGTTTCAGAGGTTGCCGAGGAACATCGCTAGAAGATTGCCTTGGGTGAATCTAGTGCAAACAGAATCGACAGCCAGTTTTGTTTCTGTTCCAGGTCAGTACAGTTAACCCATTTTCTGTAACAATGTTTTTGTTCTACTTCATTAGAGCTAACCCAATTTCTGTTATGACCATGATTCTCACAGGCGGAGGCGGCACCGGTGAGTGCGACGACCCAATGGTGGCAGATGGAGGAGGAGGCGGCGGCGGCGGAACGAGCCCTCCATCTCTGTGGAGGATATCGTCCCAGAGAGTAGACTCAGCCTCAACGAACCTACTTCATCTCAGAAAGTCGAGGATAGTTTGCATGTCCGTGACGACCATGGCTCAAAACACGTGAGAGAAGGAGACGAAGGGACGAAGAAGAGGAAGAAGTTACATGGTCATTTCATGGCCCATGGTCCTTGGTGTAAGACCCCGACCCGAATGACCTTGATTAGTGTTGACTAAGTCATGTGTTAGTGCTAAGTGTGTTTAGTGTGTTTTGGTTAGTTTGGGTTTAGAATAGCTTTGTTATAGCTTTGGGGAATTTTGAGTGCCTTTGTAATTAGTGGGGCCCTTTAGGGGTCCCTTTTTACGACTTTGCGTGTATTTGGGGGATTAATCGAGATTCTTTGGATATGTGTTCTTATCCTGTGTTACTAATCTCGTCGATCTCTATAACTTTCATGTTGATCCCGTTTCCGTCCCGAATCCCGAAACCAGACTTCCATTACATTGAGGGCAAAACAGTCTTTTTACACTAAATCTGGACCCAATATTTGATATTCCCGAAACATGCGAAACATATACTTTTTGGAAACTAGAAATTTCGACGATCATTTCTTCCTTCTTCGTCGATTTCATCTGAGGTCCCGAAAACTACTATTTCAACCTTTCAAGATTCTAAAGTGGTGGAGCCCACTTGCAATTGTTATAAAAGAACCCTTTCCCCTCCCTTTCCCCTTTTTCCAGCAACTTTCTTCTTGCCTAGGGTTTTCTTCTTCTTGCTTTTCCATCATCACAACACCACCAACCTTGCATCTCTTGAGAAATGGACTCCACCATCTCCCTCACCATCTTGAGAGCTTCCCATTAATACCATTGTTGAAGAAAATATCCATTTCCAAGACTTGCCTTGAGCTTAATCTTGCCATTAGAGGACCCTACAAGTAAGCTTTCTTCCTAATCTCTTAGATATGTATTCTTCTTACCCTTGAGGAGCTCCATTTTCAATATTGGAAGCTCACTCCTTCTATTTCATTGTTTGACCATTTTAGGGTGTGTTTTGAGGATTTTTGTAGAGATTGTTGGTTTTGAGCTTGAGAGGGTGATTAGAAGATCTTTATCTTAGATTGGACTTGAGGCAAGTGGATGAAATGATGAATTTAATCACTTTAATGTTTTATGAAAAATATGTTGGTTCGTCTTTCTTGCCATGTTTATTGATTTGCATTGATTTGAAATAAATGTGCATTAATGACTCTTATTAGTTCATTTAATGGTTTTGGAAATGTGGTTGGTAGTTTTCATTTATTGCTTGATTATGGTTTAAATGACTCCTTGTGATTGGGATTTTCTTTCCGCTTTGTGGTTGAATGAGTTGGAGGAGAAGAAGGTGTTTTGATTGATGATTATGGAAGTGTTGATGTGGAACTTGAATGATGTTGGAAAGGAGTATTGGAGCCTCCCATGTGGAGTGGAAATGTGGCTAAGGGTGTTGAAAGAAGTGGAAATGAAAGGGAGCATAACTATCCCGGAACCCATTTCTAGGCAGTTCGCTCGAGCGAAGTGCCAAGAACAGGCTCCGAACCATTCCAGTAGACAGTTCGCTCGAGCGAACCCCTTATTCGCTCGAGCGAACATTCCCAGGATCACATCAGGCTCCTCACAGAAACTTGTTAGTTTGAGCGAACTAATTGTTCGCTTGAGCCAACATTTCGCTCGAGCGAACCCTCCCAGAAATTCTATCAGAGCATCACAGAACCTTGTTAGTTCGAGCGAACCATTTGCTCGCTCGAGCCAACAAGTTCGCTCGAGCGAACCCGTTATCCGCTCGAGCGAACCTCCCAGAAAATCATTCCAGAGAGCTCATCGCTCGAGCGAACTTTCTGTCCGCTCGAGCGACCAGCACTGTGCACCTGAGACTAATCTATGAGTAAAAATGAAATGTTTATTTGATTGAGAGGCGTTTGTTGGGAACCCTATTGTGATGGAAAATCTAGTAACCATTGTATGACACCCATTTGAAAAGAGAAATCAAATCACAAGTTTTCATTTGAGTTTTGAAAATCCTAAGGTGTATAAAGAGCTCGGAATGTCCCCAAACTTGAGGAGTGCCAATTTTTATTGTATATGACATACGGGACCTTTATTCACTTTGTTGAATTTCGAATCCCGATATTTGTCCCAAACCTCTAAAATTATGATTTACCATTCCCGAAAACATTGAATTTGCAACTGTAGCATTTTGCTGATCTTGATATGCACTTCCCGTTTAAAATGATGTTTGTGCCTTTGAGCACCTCGTCCCGCCTGTTTATATAAGTGCATCATATGAATTTTGTATATGTCTCGATTTATGATATTTGACCTATGAGTCGGCACCACTAAGCTTGGATGACCTTGCCGGTCTGATCCACCGACTTGGAAATCCCCCTCCCGTCCCGCCAGCTGTAGTTTGGATCCTGCTACCCAGTTATTACCGTGGTATTGTCCCGATGCCGCAGATTGCTACTGTGGTTCCCGATGCTCGGTTCGCTATCGTGGTCATGTCCTGTATTTATTATATATGTATATGTTACTTATGTTGCATCTCCTCACTTTGGTGACTGAGGTCTGTTGGGATTTGTGTATGCCCTAAAGCCCACTGTGTGCACTCACATCTCTGTTACTGGATATTTACTGGTTATTTATTACAATTATTCTTTTCTCTTATTGCATGTATATATGTTTGTTTGTGTAAGGTCCATTGTTTCTAGTAAATGACTTGGGTGTGTAGTGTCTACACACAGATAGGTTTGAGTCATGGACACTTGAAATAATAAACTGGTTCATAACTGAGAGATGGAGTTGGGCACTTCATCTTGGTATAAGTTATAGTGAGATACTCTCCTGTATTCAGGGTGACTTACCTTAGTCACGGGAGGCTTTTCCGGATTTATCTCATTAGTGCATGTGTCATGCATTGAACAGGACCATAGTAGGTGTGATCTCTAAAATTGTACTGTCACTGAGAGAGATCAAGTCACCTTATGCTACTGAGTGACCAGTGCTCTTAATCTTGAGCATATGTGGATGAACTGACGAAGTCGAGTTCTTGTGCTTTAATTCACTATGGGTGAGATCCTGTTCATGGGTCGACAGCTCTGTGTTTTGGGTACTCGGACTTAATTAGTTGGGACGTGCAGATGCAATAAAGAATCTATGCCATCTAGTGATGGAATGATCGTCCCCTTAGAATTATCCAATTAATCATCAAAATCTAAGATCTTAGTATATGGATGTTCCATATGGATATTGAACTTGTGGGTCGCTCCCTGGACCAAGAGAATGATATTCGGATGATGATTAAATCAAGGATATGAAGTTCTAAGGTTGAGATATAATCGAGAAGGTTGATACTACATCGGATAACCTGACTTGATTATGGATGTTACATAGAGGGGCATTTCGGTCATTTCACTTAGTAGGTCGAAGACGAATGTCATTTCCTGACGAGCTTAACTCATATTTAATATTTGTCCTTGGAGTGCAACCATAACTCTTTAGTGGAATGAGTTAGGGTTAAAATGATCTTAATGCTGCTATGGGGTTAGTATGGACATTTTGGTCATTTTGGGAGCCAAGGGCAAATATGTCTTTTGGTCCCTTCTCTAGCCACTTTCCTATATTGGCATGGTTTCCTAATTTGTTTAGATGATATGTGGTTGAATTATTTTTGTGGAAAAATATTTTTTGAGTTTAAATTCAAATAGGCTTTTGAAGGCATACATGAATTTAACTCTAGCTAAATTATTGACTTGTGGGTCATGGTGTGTTTTTCTATCTTGTGGGCCAGCCATAAAGGGAGTCCCTTGTGTGAGGTTTCCAATCTTTAATAAGTATCTTTACTTGGAAGGTTGGATTCCTCATTGGGTAAGAATTCCCATAGTAAAAGTTTCCTAATTGTTTTAGAAACTAATATTAGAAGGTGTTGCACACCTAAAGTAGCTGGTTGCTAATTTTATGGGATGGTCCTCTTAGTTTCCTATTTCTAATTGGAAAGAACTTAGAGGGAAATAAGCTATCCATATATATCTCCCTATTGGACGTCCAAGATAGATGAGAAAAAAGTTTTGAGGGAGAAAGGAACCCTGGGCGTGCAACAAAAGGAAAGAAAACCCATTGGCTGTCCACACTCCATGCAAGACGCGCATTGCTGGTTTCTTCTTTAATCCTTGAAGAGAGGAAATCAGGTCTGGGTTTTTCCACATGTTATAGTTCAGAAAACCTCTCAAGGAATCCATAGTTCGATCCCACAATCATAGCCAATCAGATTGAGTTGTGGAATAGAGGAGAAGATCAAAAGGAAAGTTACTGCAGAAAATTCCAGCAACTTGTATTGCTGATTGCAGGCTTGTGATCAGTCCTTTGGAACCTTGGTTTCAGAGATTTGAAGTCTTCATATCAGCAAGGTAATAGTCCTCTCCCATCTTCTTTTATTATACACTTGTTGACCACGATTTCATGGCGTTATTATCGAATTTATGGCTGATTTGCGCTGCCCAGATCAGATCTATAAAAAAATCTGTTTTGCTGATTCATAATCAGCCTTGGATGTCCCTAACATCATATCTGAATCGCATAAACTTTCAAGGTCAACATCCCGATATGCTCATGTCACTTTAGTGATAGAGGACTTAGCTTCGTGTGGTTGCCATCTTGTTGTTTCCCGTTTTCCTTGGATACCTTACATGTTTTATATTGCATTTATGTTTCAAATAAATGATCATCCTGTTTTATAAGATTTATTGTTCTAACAGGTTTAAATGTTTTCCAAGGTAATTTCAATTGTTGTTTTATCTTTTCACCTATTTGCCAAACCGTTGTGTTTGACCTTTGTTTTGGTACTCAGGCCCCATCGTCGGTTTTCCTGAGGAGGAGCACGAGGAGGCAGTCGGAGAACCACAACATCTAGTTGAGTGGCACGCCGATGATGTCGTTTAGACATTCGGGTATTTGAGCTGCGTAACATTTTGGGTTAGGTTTTAACCATTCTTTTGGGGTATAGATATTGTATTTACATTGGCCTTTGTTGGCCTTTATTTTGGGAAAATTGTAACTAAATGATCTTATTGTAAACTTTAACCTTCTTTTGGGAATAGCTAATGATCATTGCTCATTTTGATATTGGTTATATATATATGTTTGATATTGATATCTTGGACATGAATGTATGAATTAGATTTGCTACACGCTTCCGCACTTTAAAAGAAATATTCATGTTGATGTGATATCCTCACCGCGGACACCTGTGGAAAATCGCGTGTACGAGTGGTATCCTTGATGGACTCGTATACGTTTTGATTTAAATTAATTCATAATGTTGACATGGATTTTATCATTCATATCCACCATTAGTCCCGATCCCGGATTAGGCCCAGAGGACCCGGTCCGGGGTCGCGACACTTGGTCTATCCCAATTTCTGTAACAGAGTTTTATGGTCTTTTCATCGTTAGAGTTCCATGGTCATTTCATCTTAGTCCCTCAAAACAAGTTTAAAAGAGGTTACATCCAGGTGAGTTTTAGACAATGAAACTGTAAGTGCCTAAAAATTACGGACTTAATTAAATAGAATTACTGTAAAGCTTTTGAGAAAGACAGTAGCTCCTGAAAGCTGAAAGGGAAGGAAGAAGGAAGATTAGAGACCCTGGCTGCTGTCAGTCTCCGATGCCTAAGTTAGTGCAGTCACTGAACGAAAGATGAGTGAATGGAGAAGAAGGGAGAGCTATGAAAGTGTGCATTGCCTATTGCGTACCTTTGGTGGGTTTACCTCATGCATATATATAGGTGAAGGTCCCATCAGACCGTATCTTTAGTAGAGGTAGGTGGAGGTACTATCCCATCAGATCATATCTTGTACCCTTAGTGGGGGTGTCAAACCCCAACCCAGGATTAACCCAATAGTGTTTTCTTAGTGTGTGCTTAGTCTTGATCGGGTTTAGTTATCGTGGGTTAGAGTGTGATTAGTTTTAGTCATGGTTATAGCTTTGGGGAGTTCGAGAATGTTTAGTGTTAACTAGGCACACTCAGGAAGGCCTGGGTGTACGTGCAAGCGTGGGAAGATCGTGTTTGGTTTTGTGTTATTCGTGATTTTCACTTCATTTGATTGGTTTTATGATTATGTACAACTTTCGTGTTTAGCCTATTTGTGTTTGTAGCCCAGAAACTCAAGTTTTGGACCAAAAGGGTAGAAGAGCCTTTTCACACCCAAATCTGGACACAATTTTCGAGATCCCAAAACATGTCAAAAATATACTTTTTGGAAACTAGATATTTCAAGGATCGTTTTATCCTTCTTCGTCGACTTCATTTGATGCCAGCAAGACCATGTTTTTACTCATGCAAGATTTGCACCTAAGGGACCCACTTGCAAGCACTTAAGCCCCTTTCCCCTCTTTCTCTCTTCATTCCACAAATCCCAGCACTTCTCTTGACCTAGGGCTGAAAACCCCCTTTTTTCTCTTCTTCTTCTCTTCTTGAATGCATGAGCTAGGAGTCTCCAAATGGAATTCTAAAACCATCATCTTCTTCCTCTCAAGCCAAGCTTTCCATTGATACCATTTTCTTGAAGTTTCTTGTTAGGAAAGATCCTCATTTCCTTCCTCACATCTTGTTTGGGCACCTCTAGGTAAGAGCTTCTACCCATCTCTTCAATGGAGTTCTTTTGACTCCTAAAGATCATGTTTTCCTAACTTGTAGCACCCATTTCGAAATGGGTTGCTTGGTTGCATTTTTGGGTGAGTTTTTGAATGGGTTTCATGGGATTTTTGTAGTTCTTGGCTTGGCTTTTGGTTAGGAGTGCTTGAAGAAGAGTCTTGTTATCATTTGACCAAGGCAAGTAATCTATTTAGGTTGTTTGTGCATGTGGATTTATGGATTTGTCATTTGTAATAATGCTTTGTTTTACTAGACTTTCATGTTGTGATCTTATTTTAGAGAATGCAAGCATGCCAAATAGCTTTCCAAACTTTCAGATTTCATTACTTTTAATTAAGCCTTGCTTTTGTTGAACTTTGGGTTTGTTTTGATAAGAATGGGTTTGAAGGATTATGAAATGGGTTTTTATGTTAATGGCTTGTTTAAGTTTGAAATAAATGCCCAATTGTGAGCCTTGCTAGCTTGTTACATTCATGTATCTAATTTGCTAATCAGGTGGGAAAGAATGTATAAAAGGAAGGGTGGAATGAATGGACCACTGACTGCAGAAATCAGAACTGGGTTCTGTTTCCGCAGTTCACGCGGTCGACCAGCCAAGGGGCGCGGTCGATCGGGCACACTTGTTTGGTCCCAGTTGGATGACCTGCTGCACTGCGGGAATTACTGTTTCCCCAGTTCACGCGGTCGACTGGCCAGGGGGCGCGGTCGACTGGCGACACAGGGTCAGGTTCTCTGGAACCTGACCAAAACACTGTGCACCATTTAAAGTTACAACTGCAGGTCGACCGGGCCTTAGCCGGTCGACCAGGCTCGTTGTGTACGCGGTCGACCGGCCATGGGCCAGGTCGACCGGCCCAACTGGAATTTCCCCTGTTTAAGAGGATTTTGCCCATTTACATATTCTTTTAAAATTTAAAAACTAGGCTATATTAAGGACTTTAACTTGACATTGTGTGAATGGAACTCCATGATATGTACCAACTTCGGAGACACCAATACTTGTATTTTAATGATAGAGTTCCAATCACACAAGGGTCAGTGAATAGCCTAAGCATGTACTTGATAAAATTATCGTGTTTTGAACGTTGGTTAATATCGCAAGCTATATCGTGTACTCGCTTTGAATTCAAGTATTTAAGCTCGTTCTAAGATGTGTTTCAAGTATTAAATGGGGATTACTTTTATAAGTTGTGAGCATATATATTATGCATTTTGCTAGTCGTGCCTCGTCTTGCCGTGACAAGTGATTTCCCCTTCTATTTTTGATATGTTTGAATCGTGTTTTGCGTGTTTTGTGCATTCATGAACTCAAGTGAACACCACAGAGCTTAGACTGCCCTTTCAGTCTGATCCACTGTCTGGGGCTCCTTAAACATGTGAACTAACTGCAGATTAGTCGTGTATTTATTACACATCGTGCGTGTCCGGTTCAGCCGGAATCCCGTATTTGTGGGAATCGTGTCGTGTTATACTATGTATATTCGTGCTTGTCGTGCGTGCTTACTCTTTTCATTATAAATGATAGAGAAAGGATGGGCTCTTTGTGGATTTACGATTCATGATATATATATGTTATGCATTCATGTTAGTTGTCTTTGATTTAGAAAAGTGTTTCGTAAGTATTTGTTTTACGTTCAGTAAAGTATTTCTTTATGTTCTCGATTAAACATTGTTTTGCATGCTTTCACTTAAAATGATTTTTTGCCAAACCGTCGTGTTTGATGCTTGTATTTTGGTGACCAGGTGCAGGAGGCTATCCCCTTGAGGAGGAGTACCAGGAGGAGGTTGTTGAGCCGACCTTAGCCCGTGAGTGGCAACCCGACGACGTCATCTAGACGTTGGGACGGGTCATGAGTTCCGATGGATCACTTTTTGGGCTTTTATATACTTTTGGTATTGTATTGGCCTATGTTGGCCTCTTATTTTGGGATTGTAATAACTTAACACACTTTGTTAACTTTGTAACTTGAATTATTATGGGAATGCCTTGTTATGTCTCCATTTTGATATTTTAGTCTTGATGACATTATGTTCATATTCTGTCATGATTTAATAAGATGTGATTTGCCACGCGCTTCCGCATACTTGATCGAGTGAGTTGGTTGTTCCTTGTGATTTTCGGAACCCTCACCGCGGGAACCTGTGGGAGGTTTAATCATCTTTCAAATAATCTTTCATCTCATCAGTCACGGCCTCAGTCTGGGATCGCGACAGGGGGTAGGTGGAGGTACTGTCCCATCAGACCATACCTCAATCTTTTATATGGCTGCAGTTGCGGCTGTCAGATAAGGTCAACCCCTAATCTATGTCTGGTGCCCATTCTGTCTGTCAGCTCATTCTGCAACGCCGCTGTACTTTCATAGGAGTGTAATTATGACTCTGACCCTCGGTGTTCATCTCGGCCAAATGGATCGAGCCGAAGAAGGTGCCGAGGTCAGATGTAGACGCGTCCTGGCACTGCTGCCAAGGTGCGAACAACTGGCACTATTGTTGAGCTGCGTTAGGCCGAGACCAAGACGAGCTTAGGTGGTATCGTTACCGAAACTAGCTTAAGCTTGGTTCAGCTGGTATTGTTACTGCGCTTCATGAAGCCTAGATCAAGTTAAACCTAGTTGGTACTCTTATCGAAACCAGGGATTATCTCGGTATTTATGAAAACGTCCCACATAATTGCCCCTAGCTCCTGACCTCTTAGAGTTTCCAAACTCTTTGAGGTCTGGAGCTAAGTATTATGATGGGAGAGTCTTTCTGAATGTCGAGTTTGGAGATCTTCACCTCGGTGTCAGTTGTCGATGGTTGTTGACGTCTGATCCTTATCGCAATGTCATCTCGCATGTCCGAGTTAATTAATGAGATGTCTGTCAGGCCCCAACCTAGGTTTAGTATAATTAACTATTATTTTAACTGTGATTAGTCACTAAGCGGGATTAGAGGACGATTAGCTTGAGTTTCTAGTTAGATTAGAATTTTGAATAGCTTTGGGGAAGTTTGAGAGCGTTGTGTTTGGTTTGACCGGGCCCGGGGTGGCACGTGTGACGAGTGTTAGTGTGGGAATTTGATTTTTGAAAAATGTGGATTTCGATATCTTTGAATTTGTTATTTTGATCCCAACAACTTTCATGTTTGTTCTGTTTGCATTTGAACTCCAGAAAATCTCGATTTTCGAGAAAAAGGGCAAATCCGTCTTTTCACACTCAAATTTGTGCATAAATTTTGAAATTTGAAAATCATGGGGAAAATATACTTTTTGAAAACTAGATTTTTCAATGATCATTTTTCTCTTCTTCATCAACTTCATTCGGGACCCACAAATGATAGATCCAGCCATGTGAAGTTTTCAGGGGCATTGGGGCCCACTCCCTCAACTTAAAAACCCAACCCACGTTTGTATCTCCCTCTTCTTCATTTTCCTGCAACTACACCCAAGAGAGCCTTCCCTCTTCTTCTTTTCTCCTCTCCTTTGCATGCCTTGTAAATGAGCTCAACTTGAGAAACAAATTACACCAATCTCTTCTCCTCATCTCTAGCTTGCAATTGGTACAAATTTCAAAGGATTCCAGTTACAGTCACTCTCTTCTCCAAGCTTTTCTTCTTAATTGGAACTCCTAGAGGTAGGCAATGGCATCCTCCTTGTATCAATGAATTTGATTGATTCTATAGAAGCCCATTTTCATGCATGCAGGGGTTTCCATGAATCACCCTTTTGTTTTCTAGATTTTTGTGGATTTTAGTGGTTTTCCATGGGGTTTTTGGTGTAGGTTTGGTTTTGAGCTGAGCTAGGAGTTATTAGTGTGTTTTAAGACCCTAATTGGACCTGAGGTAAGTGAATAATCAGCTCTTTAAATGCATGAAATTCTAAACCTTTGAATTCCTACATTTCTATTCATGATGAACTTTGAAAATTTTGATGTATAAAGTATATAGCTTGGGATTGGAATGAATGATAATATGATGGTTGAATGGAGGTAATTTGACTGGAAGGAGATGTTTGGAATGGTAGAGGGAAGGTGTGTATGGAAGGAAGAAAGAGAGCTTCGGAAATGCAGAATTTCTGCATTGGGAGAAACAGCCAGTGAGCTGGCCACTGTCTGGCGAAAAACATTACAGAAACCTGTCCGCTTTAGCGAACTGTGTGTTAGCTTGAGCGAATAAGTTTCTGGAATTGTTCGCTCGAGCGAATACTCATCCGCTCGAGCGATCATGATACTGTCTGACGAAATTTGAAACAGAAGCTCGTCCGCTCGAGTGAACGTTTTGGTGGCTCGAGCGAAGGAAGTTTTGAAAGGGTCCGCTCGAGCGAACCTTCATTCGCTCAAGCGTACCTGGGCACAGTGCAGTGTATTTTTCCTGTGCCCTGCTGGTAACCAAATGTAGGTAAGTCTCACTATGCACCTTGTGTCTTAAACATTGGAGATCTTTAGAGGCACCAAACTATGTTTTATAACCAATGCTGGGACATTAAGTGCACAATGAGAAAACCCTCGAGAGATCAAGCAACCACTATGTATCATCTCATCCCATATTAGTGAATTTATCATATATTTCTCTTATGATTCGTTTTGAAACAAAAATTTATTGGTTTGTTATGTTTGAAATTATTGATAAAGCTACTCATCTGACCGTCCGAATTTGTCAGTATATGTATTTGTTCGGAGTAGTTCCTTTTTATCGATTTTGGAAATGTAATATTATTAGTCGAATTGTATCGATTCATGTTTTGGTTTTGAACGACACCACTAAGCTTAGGTCACCTAGTTAGGCTGATCACCTGGCTTGGGATCTTTAAAATTATTTGCCAACTGCAGTTTGGATTCTGTTTGTTTGCTTCGGCCATGGCAACGGTTTTGTCTTCCGGTCCCACGAGTAGTAGCAACGGTCTCTGTCTGTTTGTTCTGGTCATTCTATATGGCGACGGTTTCTGTCTGTGTGCTCTTATTACTTCAGTAATAGGAGAATTTAGCTAAATGTGGACTGCCAATATTTTGATTATTTGTTAGTTAGTTTGAAATATTTAAATTATGAATTTTTTTTATTTGTATAGAAATAGCTCATGTGATTTACTCATTACATGTATTTCCTTTCAATCGCATATTTATAATTCTAATCATGGTATTTATGAATCTTGTATATCTTGTCTGTATGATTCGCCTGCCAGACCGTTGTGTCCGATACTCTCTTGTTTGGTGTTAGATATCGGACCCGCAGCCTTTGAGACGGAGTGCACGCAGGAGGCGGTAGGGCCTTAGGTGGACCATGAGTGGCAGCCAAATGACGTCATGTAGACGTCATGTTAGGACCGAAGCTTCGATAACATCTTTTGTAGATTTTGCTTATGGCCTTTGTTGGCTTTGTTGGGATGTATAACTTAAATTACTTTTGATCTTCACAACTTTAATCTTAACTTTGGGTTACACTCTTATGCATATATATCTCTTTTGATACTAAACTTGTGCACTTATTTTATGTTATATGTGATATTTATTTTGCTACATGCTTCCGCGTATTATCGTTTGATGTGAAATTGATTTAATGGTTGTGATGGATCGTGTGGGATTCTCACCGCGGAATCCTGTGGAAAAATAATTTGCGCGTGCGGGCGAAATTTTCTGGCCCATCGCTACGACCCCTGGATTAAGGACTTGATTATCAGGGCCTCGGTCCGGGGGCGTGACAATGTCGATGTCGCTTCATCTCTCCGAGGTATTAAATGGGCATTTGAGAAGACGTGCTGGCGGTGCCACGCGTCATAGCCTGGTTGGCTGTCCAATTGCCTTGAAGGGAAGTGTGCAGCACTTGAGGCGACGTCTCGCATGCGCGCCTCCGAAATTCGAAAAGCACGCCCTTTCTCCATTATATATATGGGTGCCCGCTCTTCTTTCTTTTTACTTTCGACGTCCATTAGAAGCGAATCCCTGCTGCAGAGAAGTCGTCGGAGCTCAGGCGAGTCCAAGTCCGGAGTTCTTTGAGTCCCTCCTCTTTTTTTGAGTTCTCTTCATCTTCGTTCTTCATTTCGGCGTTCTAATTTCTGTCTAGGGTTTTGTAAGACCCCGACCCGAGAGACCTCGATTAGTGTTAATAAAGTTGTGTGTTAGTCTTAAGCGTGATTAGTGTGTTTTGGTTTAGTTTGGACTAGAATAGCTTTGTTATAGCTTTGGGGAATTTTGAGTGCCTTTGTGATTAGTGGGGCCCTTTGGGGGTTCCCTTTATGACTTTGCTTTTACTTGGGGGATTTTTTGAAATTCCATTGATCTGTATTTTGATCCTGTTTTACTCATATTGTTAATCTCTACGACTTTCATGTTGATCTTGTTCCCGTTCGGAATCCCGAAACTCGACTTTCCTAGCTTCAAGGGCAAAACAGTCTTTTTGCACTAAATATGTACCCAAATTTGATATTCCCTAAAACCACGAGACATATACTTTTTGAAAACTAAAAATTTCGATGATCATTTCTCCCTTCTTCGTCGAATTCATTTGAAGCCCCGAAAACCATGATTTCAGCCCCACAATAATTCTTAGGGGTGGAGCCCACTCCCAATTGCTTTATAAGAAAACTTTCTCTTCTCCTTTCTCCTTTTTCCAGCACAAGCACCAAGGTAGGGCTTTTTCCCTTTCTCTTCTTCTTCTTGCTCAACCTCCCTAAATCATCACTACTCTTGCATCTCTTGAGAAATGGAGATCACCATCCTCTTCCTCTCCTTGAAGGCTTCTCATTGATACTATTTTTGGAGAAAACCTCCATTTTCAAGATCCTCATTGAACTAGTCTTGCCCATTTTAAGATCATTCAAGTAAGCAATCCTCTCCATTTTCTATAATTGTGTTCTTGTAAGCCAAGAGAAGCTCCATCTTCATTATTGGAAGCTCCCTCTTTCTATTTCCTTGTTTTGACCCTTTTAAGGTTTGTTTTGGGGGTTTTTGTGCAGCTATGGAGCTTGGCTTTGAGAGAGTGTTTACTGCTTGATTTTCTTGATTAGAGACCCAAGGCAAGTGGATGAAACGATAAGTTTGAACACTTAAATATTTTTATGAAAATATGTTGGTTTTGTCTTTCATGTCCATGTTTATTGCTTGCATTGACTTGAAATAAATGTTCATTAAAGAGTTTTGTTAACTCATTTATGGTTATGGAAATTTGGTTGATAGCCTCTCATTTATTGCTTGATTGTAGTATAAATGAACCCTTGTGATTTTGGGTTTTCTCTCTCTTCTTTGTGGTTAAATGTGATTGAGAAGAAGATGTTTGATTTGAGATTTATGGAAGTGTTGATATGGGTTTTAGAGGATGTTTGTAAGGAGTATTAAGCCTCTCATTTGGGCATAAAATGAGGCTCAAAGGAATTGTAAGAAGGAGAAAAGTAGAAGAAGCAGAACTGTCCCGGAACAAGTTTCTGGGCAGTTCGCTCTAGCGACCTATCCAGAAAGGGTTTCGAACCATTACAGTAGACAGTTCGCTCGAGCGAACCAAACTTCGCTCGAGCGAACTTTCCCAGAATCCTCCCAGAACTTCATAAAACCTTGTTAGTTCGAGCGAACTTATAGTTCGCTTGAGCCAACATGTTTGCTCGAGCGAACCTCCCCAGAAAACCATTCTAGAGAGCTCGTCGCTTTAGAGAACTTCTTGTCTGCTCGAGCGATGAACACTGTTCACCTGGGGCTATTCTAGGAGCATAAATGAAATGTTTAAATGATTGAGATTGTTGGGAAGCCCTATTGTGATGGGAAGACTTATGAGCATTGTTTGAACCCATTTGAAAAGAGAAACCGAATTGCAAGCTTTCATTTGAGGTTTTGAAAATCCCTAAGGTGTATAAGGAGCCCGGAATGTCTCCAAAACTCAAGGTGTACCGATTTATATTGAAACGGACATACGGGACCCTTATTACCTTAATCTAACTTTGCATCCCGATCCTGTCCCGAATTTCATGAATTATGATTTATCATTCCCGAAATTAGAGAAATTACAATTGTAGTACTTTGCTAGTCCCGATATGCACTTCTCGTTTGAAATGATAATTGTGCCTTTGAGCACCCCGTCCTGCCCGTTTTTATAAGTGCATCATATGTATTTTGTACATGACTTGATTTCCGTTATTTGACCTATGAGTTGGCACCACTAAGCTTGGATAACCTTATTGGTCTGATCCACAGACCTGGAGATCCCCTTCTCGTCCCGCTAGCTGTAGTTTGGATCCCGCTACCCGGTTATTAATTACCGTGGTCTTGTCCCGATGCCGCAGATTGCTACTGTGGTTCCCGATGCCCGGTTCGCTACCGTGGTCATGTCCCGTATTTATTATGTATATGTATATGTAATTTATGTTGTATCTCCCAACTTCGGTGACTGAGGTCAACATCCCGATATGCTTATGTCACTTCGATGATAGAGGACTTAGCTTCGTGTGGTTGCCATTTTACTTGTTGCCTGATTTCCTTGGATACCTTACATGTTTTATATTGCACATTGTTTTCCAATAAATGATTCTATCATTTTATGAAAATCATTGTTATATCTTTTCACCCACCTGCCAAACCGTTGTGTTTGACCCTTTGCTTTGGTACTTAGGTCCTATTGTTGGTTTCCCCGAGGAGGAGCATGAGGAGGCTATCGGAGAACCGCAACGATTAGTAAAGTGGCATGTCGATGATGTCGTTTAGACATTCAGTTGCCGATTTGCGTAACATTTTGGGTTTAACCATTCTTTTGGGAAATTGATACTTTTGTTTATATTGGCCTTTGTTGGCTTCTATTTTTGGGAAATGTAATTAAATGATCTTTGATGTAAACTTTAACTTACTTTTGGGATTAGCTAACGATCATTGCTCATTCTGATACTTGTTAGAAATATTTCAATTATGTTATATTGGATATGAATGTATGAATTAGATTTGCTAAACGCTTCCGCATTCAAAAGAAATATTCATGTGTTGTGATATCCTCACCACTGACACCTATGGGAAATCGCATATACGAGTGACATTTTTTCATTGACTCGTATACGTATTGATTAAATAAATTCATAGTGTGGACTATCATTCACATCGATACAATTTAGTCCCGATCCCGGATTAAGCCTGGGGACCCGGTCCGGGGTTGTCACAGACTGGTATCAGAGCGAGACGTGTTTAAGGCAATTAAAAGAAACTAAAAATCCTAAGGACGTGGCGAGGATTCGTTTGAATTTTCGTTAGTTAGTATCATGTGAGCAATGTGTGACCCTTACTTTATTATCACGTATTAACAATTTGTTTTGCTGCATTATGTGACCTCGTAAAAGGCCACTAAACGGCAATCCCACAGCGAGTAATAGTGAGCATACAGGGCCAGTTCAAGAAGACATTCCCGACAACACCATGCAAAATCAATTCCAACAGATGATGCAGGCCATGTTAGATCAACTGCGTCGGGCTAATGAGAATCAAGCCAGATTGCAATAATAGATGCTCAAGAAAGATGAAGACCATGGCAGAGAGTTGGCAGATATGCAAAGGCTATTGTTAGAGGTTTTGCAAAAAAGGCCCGAACCGGTTCACCCTCAACCTGCGATCGTCATCAATCAAAGGCAACATGACCCGAACGCATTATTTGAACGGTTCAGGAAGAAAGGTCCAAAGGAGTTTCTTGGTTCAGAAGACCCATTAGCTGTAGATGACTGGCTAGAGCATACCGGGAATATCTTCAAGATCTTCCAATGCACCAGAGGAGAGCGAGTCAAGCTTGTAACATCTCTCTTTACCGGTTCAACAGACATTTGGTGGAAGACCGTCAGGGAAGAGTACAGGCGTATGGCTGATGCAGTAGCTTGGGCTAGCTTCAAGAGGTAGTTTGGGGATAAGTATGTACCCACACATATCAAGAGGCAAAAGGCAGTGGAATTCCAGCGGCTTGTCCAAGGAAATATGACAGTCCTTGAATATCTCACTAAGTTCGAGAGATTGTCTAGATATGCTCCGGAGTTAGTGGTCACAGTGGAGAAAAGGATAGCTAAGTGTTAGATTGTATGGACTCAATCCATCAGATAATGTAATAAATTGATTAATTTCTTTATTTATCAATAATATCATGCTTTCCTTTCATGAGATGAATGGTGTTTTACTACTTAATGCACATGACCAATACATATGACATAATGGTTCATGAGATGAATTGGGTCCCATTAGTATATTAGATGTGACATATATATATAGATGAGATCCACACACAGGAGACATGTGTCACAAATCTTATACTTAAATATCTTCACAATCGGTGATGAGACTGGGCATCTCATCTGATAAGGTTGCAGCATTTTGATCACTATGAGATAGTGTGATTTGTCTCGATCATCAGAATGTAAGATTTTGGATCACGGTGTTGGTACATTGGATGTATTGAAGGACCGTGAGAAGCACCTTATGGAATACTGTCTCGAATTTAAGGTTTGCTCTCATAATTCCCTAGCAATAGGCTCTCAATCATGAGACATTGATGAACTCAAGTTTCTATCTAAGCATTTGCTTTGAGTCGCCAATGAGTGAGGCCAACTGTAGGTCAACACCTCGATGTCTTGAGTATGTGGTAGTAGGACTATGGGAACATTCAATGGTCAAGATGAAATCTATCTATATTATCCCCTTGTGCCAATTGATGGATTTGTAATTAGTAAGTGCGCACCCATCTCGATTAAGAGTTAATTGGATGGTACTGATGATCAATGTGATTAATTGGGGCTCAAGGATAATAAGATGTGGATTTAAATTGGTGGGACAGTTTTAGTCCAATTGATCCATGGATATTGATAGAGGGGCCTACTTGTGGTAATCGGGAAGTTTAGGGTCTTCATTGTAATTTATTTCTAAGATTGGAGTGCAATTGCATTTATATTGTGGTATTATTTGCAATTAACTGTGGGCCATGATTGCACATGAGATATGGGGTCGCGATGTCTCAGTTCGAGCCAGCTTTCTATGGAATCCCTAGTGGTCCCCATGCTAGCCCAAGTTATTGGAAAGATACTAATCCTACTTGAACTCTAAGATGAAGGAATTAGAAAATTACTATTTCTATTTGAAGTATGACTTCTAATAGTGGTAATAGTATGCTTACTAATTGTTGTGGAAGTAAGACTTCTATAATAATTAGAAAAGGGAGAAATTTGCTAATTTGTAATGGGAGTTGGACTTCTATTTCAAATAAGTAAAGAGGAGGTTTGCCAAGCTATAAATAGGGGATGCAAAGGGGCTGGGACGTCCAGCAATTGGAGAAGCACGCCCAACCCTCTTTTGTGTGTAAGAGTTACACATCTCTTTCTTCTCTTTCTTTTCTAGTTCCTTGTAGTTTCTAGTAGGGTTTTCTCTTGAAGCTTCCATCAGTCTTCTTGAGAAAAGAGATCTAATACGGGTCATAGCATGGAAGACTAAAAGGTCTTGGAGATCTTAAGTTGCTTACAAAGAAAGAGTTTCTTCAACTAGCAAGTCATCTTCTCCATTAGAGCACAACCACGCTCCAAAGGTATAATTTGTTTCTCTATTTGTTGTAGATTATTTTGTTGCATGGTGTTGCTTGTTTTATTGTTGTACATGATTGATGAGACGGAGGGATTACATCCTGGATGTGGTTGAATGGCCTTATGGGTACTTGATCCCTGAGTCAAGTGGGTCAAAAAGTTTTGAAAACCTATCCACGAGGCCCACCCATTTCCAACACTAAGTTCCTCGAAGGACTGAATCCCATCATTGAGAGGGATGCTACAGGGGTTGTACCACCTTCAACCTTCGAAGAGGCAGTCAAGATAGCTTACAAATTTGAGAATTTCCACCATAAGATTCTCAGACTTCAAGGAAAAGGCAACCCCAGCAGCAGAACGACCAACAAAGGAACCAGCAGCATAAGAAGCAGAGGCCAGATTAGAATGTGCAGAACCCAGTGGTCTGTATTCACTGTGGGAAGAATCACGAGAGTGCCCAATGTCGTACCATCACAAGAGCATGCTTCAGATGTGGTTCTATGAACCATCAAATGAGAGATTGTCCAAGACAGAACAGGCAGAATTAGCAGCGGCAGGGAGCCCAGCATCCAGCACCACTTCAAAATGCAGTGGTTGTATAGAACCAAGCAAGACCACTTCAGCAACAAGCACCACAGCGGCAGTATAGACCATAACAACAGCAGCAACAGGCCCGTCAGCAAGGGTAGAATCAGAATCAGCGTCCTCCACAGCAAAACAGAAATTCACAGCAAGGCAGGCCACAGTAGGCTCAGAACAGGCCACAACAGAGAGGACAAATCTATGCAGTCAACAGAGCTGATGCAGAGGCAGCAGGAGATGTTGTGGAAGGTACACTCCTTGTTTGTGGATTTCAAGCTAAGGTTTTATTTGACCCTGGATCTACACACTCTTTTATGTCTCCAAAATTTGCTAAGATGGTTGATATGTATGCTAGAGATTTGGATTTTATTTTGACTGTGGCTACCCCAATAGGTAAAGAAGTTATATGTAGGACTTTTTACCCTAGTTGTTCAGTTATGATAGGAGAGATAGAGTTACTAGCAAATCTCATTTTATTGGAGATGTACGATTTCGATGTCATCTTAGGGATGGATTGGTTAGCAGGGTATTGTGCTACAATGGATTGTTTCCATAAGACCCTCACTTTTAAATTGGAAGAGACACCAGCAGGGGTGTTGTTTCGGGGAGACAGGAGTAATCCTAGTACATGATTTATTTCAGCGTTGAAGGCTGATAGACTTTTGAAAAGTGGATGTAAGGCCTATTTGGCGTTTATCACGGAGGATAAACGGTCCCAAGGGGTGGAGGAGATCCCAATTGTTTGGGAATTCCCATATGTTTTTCCAGAGGAGATTCCAGGTTTACCACCCATAAGAGAAATGGACTTCACTATCGAGCTATTACCAGGGACCGCTCCGATCTCCATTGCACCATATAGAATGGCTCCGGCGGAATTGGGAGAATTGAAAATACAATTGCAAGAATTGTTGGACAAAGGTTTTGTAAGACCTAGTATTTCGCCATGGGGAGCTCCGGTGTTGTTCGTCAAGAAGAAAGATGGTTCGATGAGAATGTGCATTGATTACCGGAGATTGAACCAAGTGACCATCAAGAACAAGTATCATTTACCAAGAATAGATGAACTGTTTGATCAATTACAAGGTGCTTCGTATTTTTTGAAGATTGATTTGAGATTCGGTTACCATCAGCTGAGAGTCAGAGAGTCAGATGTACTGAAGACAGTTTTCCGGACAAGATATGGACACTATGAGTTTCTAGTGATATCATTTGGATTGACTAATGCACCAACAGTGTTCATGGCATTGATGAGCAAAATATTTGCACAATACTTGGATCGGTTTGTAGTGGTATTCATTGATGACATTTTGGTGTACTCTAAGACCAAGGAAGAGCATGAAGAGCATCTGAGAGTAGCCTTGCAGCTTCTGAGAGAGAACCAGCTGTATGTAAAACTCAATAACTGTGAATTCTGGCTAGAGCAAGTAGCATTTTTGGGGCACATCATCTCCAAGGAAGGATTGTCGGTAGATCCGTCCAAGATTGAAACAGTAGTGAAATGGGAAAGACCGAAGAATGTGTCAAAAATTAGAAGTTTTCTAGGATTGGTAGGATATTATCGGAGTTTCGTGCTAGGATTTTCGTCGATTGCATCACCATTGACGAAGTTGATGAGGAAGAATGTGCCATATGTGTGGACAGATAAATATTAAGATAGTTTCCAAGAGCTGAAGAAGAGATTAACCACAACACCAGTCCTTACTTTGCCATCCGGAAGCGGCGATTTCACCATTTTTACCGATGCTTCGAATGTTGGACTCAGATGTGTATTGATGCAAGATGGAAAAGTGATAGCCTATGGGTTTTGGCAGTTGAAAGATCATGAGAAGAACTATGCAACACACGATCTTGAGTTAGCAGCGGTTGTTTTTGCACTGAAGATGCTGAGACATTACCTATATGGAGAGAAATCTGAGGTTCACTCCGACCACCGCAGCTTACAGTACTTGTTTTCTCAGAAAGAATTGAATATGAGGTAGAGAAGATGGATGAAATATATCAAGGACTATGATTTTCCGATCAAATTGTTAGATTGTATGGACTCAATCCATCAGATGATGTAATAAATTGATCAATTTCTTTATTTATCAATAATATCATGCTTTCATTTCATGAGATGAATGGTGTTTTACTACTTAATGCACATGACCAATACATATGACATAATGGTTCATGAGATGAACTGGGTCCCATTAGTATATTAGATGTGATATATGTGTATGTATGAGATCCACACACGGGAGACATGTGTCACAAATCTTATACTTAAATATCTTCACAACCGATGATGAGACCGGGCATCTCATCTGATAAGGTCGCAGCACTTTGATCACTATGAGATAGTATGATTTGTCTCGATCATCAGAATGTAAGATTCTGGATCACGGTGCTGGTACATTGGATGTATTGAAGGACCATGAGAAGCACCTTATGGAATACTGTCTCGAGTCTAAGGTTTGCTCTCATAATTCCCTAGCAATAGGCTCTCAATCCTGAGACATTGATGAACTCAAGTTTCTATCTATTTATTTGCTTTGAGTCACCAATGAGTGAGGCCAACAGTAGGCCAACACCTTGGTGTCTTGGGTACGTGGTAGTAGGACTGTGGGAATATCCAATGGTCAAGATGGAATCTATCTACATTATCCCCTTGTGCCAATTAATGGATTTGTCATTAGTAAGTGCGCACCTATCTCGATTAAGAGTTAATTGGATGGTACTGATGATTACCGTGATTAAATGAGGCTCATGGATAATAAGATGTGGAATTAAATTGGTGGGACAATTTTTGTCCAATTGATCCATGGATATTGATAGAGGGGCCTACTTGTGGTAATCGGAAAGTTTAGGGTCTTCATTGTAATTTATTCGTAAGACTGGAGTGCAATTGCATTTATATAGTTGTGTTATTTGCAATTAACTGTGGGCCAAGATAGCACATGAGATGTGAGGTCGCGATGTCCCAGTTGAAGCCAGCTTTCTATGGAATCCGTAGTGGTCCCCACGCTAGCCTAAGTTATTAGAAAGATACTAATCCTACTAGAATTCTAAGATGAAGAAATTAGAAAGTTACTATTTTTATTTGAAGTGAGATTTCTAATAGTGGTAATAGTAAAGTTACTAATTTGTTAGAATCACACGATCACTGAGAGGGTGGGGGGGGGGGGGTGAATCAGTGATGTCTCAATACTTTTTAATTGAATATAAATGAGTCCAAATAATCAAAGCAGTAAAACAATAAGCAAGCAACCACAGGAACACAAGGTTTTAACGTGGTTCACCCAAAGGCTACGTCCACGGTGCAACGACTACCCGAACACCAATCCGAGGCTAGTCTTACCGATTAGTTCTGAAGCTTCAACTTCAAGGAGCACCCACCCCTGATTCAGATAGTACCCACTATTTAGGAAGCAACAACTCCCTTTACAATTCGTCTGCACCAACAGACGGGATCACCAAACCCCAACACCAAGCACCCACTTGATGTTTTACAATGATTAGAGAAGAAAACTTTACAGAAATTCCTTTTTACAATCTCTCACTCTCAATCCCATACAAATCAGATCTTTAATAAATATGAATTGAGAAATACTTATCTAAAGGAACTACTGATGAAGAACCATCTTCTTGATGCAGAGTTTCTTCCTGACTTGCTGTAAAAGAATTCACAGCAGTATCTCCTTGCAAGCTCACGCACCCTCACAAATTTCTCTCTTTTTGTGTGTCTCTTTAAAGATCCCTAGCATGCCTTTTTATAGGATTTGCCAATCCTAATTCGTGATTGCAAAAATGCTAGGAGAGGTTTTTGGAAACTCCTACAAGGATAGGAAGAGATCCCCTGTTTTTTCTCCCACAAGTTTCTGTTTTGAGAACTCCTTCAAGGATTGGAAGAGATCCCCTGCTTTTTTTTTTTTTTTCGCGCAAGTTTCTGTTTTGAGCTCTGCACTTGACCGACCTCAGTGCTTGAACGAGCTTTGCACTTGACCGAGCTCAGTGCTTGAACGAGCTATACGCTTGATTCTATTTTGAGCTCTACGCTTGATTCTACTTTGAGCTCTGCGCTTCGTCGAACTGAGCTGTCAACGCTTTTACCGAGCTCATTGTTGTCGCGACCCCGGACCGGGTCCCCACTAAGAAGGCGGGCCTAATCCGGGATCGGGACACTAATGTGATGTTGTTATATGATGTATGATTGATTGTTTCAATTTATTGAAACCAAACCAACAAAACGTATACGAGCCATCAAGAAGGATGCCACTCGTACACGCGATTTCCCACAGGTGTCCGCGGTGAGGATAACACATCGACATGAATATTTCTTTTGTGTGCGGAAGCGTGTAGCAAATCTCTATTTCATACATTCATGTCCAAGATACAAGATTAAGCATATTTCATACTAGTATCAAAATGAGCAATGATCATTAAAGCTATAACCCCAAAAATAAAGTTAAGGTTTACAACAAAGTAGTTTAATTACATTGATCCCAAAAATAGAGGCCAACAAAGGCCAATGAATACAGTATCAAGTTTCCCCAAAAGAATGGTTAGATACAACCCAAAATGTGTTACGCAACTCAAGCACCCGAATGTCTAGATGACATCATCGGCGTGCCACTCAACTAGTCGTTGCGGTTCGCCAACCGCAACCTCGAGCTCCTCCTCGGGGAGACCAACAACGGGACCTGAGTACCAAAAACAAGTGTCAAACACGACGGTTTGGCAAACGGATGAAAAGACATAACAATATATAAAAATACCTTGAAAATCATTTAAACCTGTCAAAGCATTAATTTCATAAAACAAGAGAAACATTTGATCAAATACATATGCAATATAAAAACTTGTAAGGTATCCAAGGAAACGGGAAACAGACAAGATGACAACCACACATAGCTAAGTCCTCTATCACCGAAGTGACAAGAGCATATCGGGATGTTGTCTCAGTCACCGAAGTGAGGAGATGCAACATAAGTAACATATACATAATATAATACAATACGGGACGGGACCACGGTAGCGAACCGGGTATCGGGACAAGACCACGGTAGTAACCGGGTAGCGGGATCCAAGACTGCAGCTGGCGGGACGGGAAAGGGTCTCCAAGTCGGTCGATCAAACCGGCAAGGAAAGCCAAGCTTAGTGGTGCCGACTCATAGGTCAAATCATGTAAAACAAGTCATGTACAAATCATATTTAATGCACTTTAATAAACGGGCGGGACGGGGTGCTTAAAAGCACTAATTTCATTTTCAAACGGGAAGTGCATGTCGGGGCTAGCAAAAGCTCTAGTTTCAAATCCAATGTTTTCGGGAATGATAAATCACATTTCTTGAAATTCGGGACAAGTATCGGGATTCGATATAAATCAAGTGGATAAGGACCCCGTATGTCTATTGTGATGATCACTTGGTACTCCTTGAGTTTAGAGACATTCCGGGCTCTTTATGCACCTTAGGGATTCAAACCCTAATCGTATTTTAATTAAACAAAACCTAAGAGGGATGGGATCCTAAGCACAATGTTAATCTAGTAGTACCTTACAACCTACTCATTCTTCGAAGGGAAAACGGATTCGCGATACCCAAACAGCCCAATTTCGCGTTTAGATAAAAGAAAGGATATCCCGTCATTCCGCACCGTTCAAGATTGAATTAGGTTAAGTACCGATACGACCGGATTAACCGTGAGGAAATGACGGTTCAACCATCCTCAAAAGAAGTCCAATGGGTCCACAAAAGGGTCACTAAGTTCCATCTAAAGTCCATTTAATCATAGGGAAAAAGGTCAGTTTTTCTGCAGGATTCCAGTTGGGCCGGTCGACCTGGCCCATGGCCGGTCGACCGCGTACACAGTGGCTCGATCGACCGGCCAGGGCCAGGTCAACCGGGAGTTGTAACTTAAAATGGTGAACAGTGTTTTGGTCAGGCTCCAGAGAGCCTGACCTCTGTGTCGCCGGTCGACCGTGCCCTAGGCCGGTCGACCGCGTGCTCAGCATAACTGAGACTCCCGCAGTTCTGTAGGCTGCCCAGCAGGGGGGCCTGTTCCAGTGTCGCCGATCGACCGCGCCATAGGCCGGTCGACCGCTTACACTGCGTAACAGAACCCAGGTTCTGTTACAGCAGTGCAGTGATCTTCCCATTTTTCCTATCTTTTCTACATTGTTTCCAAATCTGATGAGCAATCCAAAACATGGATAAATCAAGCTTTCAAGACTCACAAATATGCATTTATTTCAAATCTAACAAGTCATTAATACCTCAAAACATTAGGTGAAAACATAAATGCATTTCAACAAAACTCTTTCAAATGTAAAAATGTCAAAACATCCACTTGCCTCAAGTCTCAAATCACTGAAAAACAGCTCCTAGCACTCTTGCAAGTCAAGGGAATAAGCTCTACCAAAAACCCCTAAAACAAACCCTAAAATGGGTCAAAACAATGAAGGAGAAGAGAGAGCTTTCAATATTGAAAATGTAGCTTCTCTAAGTCTAGAAGAATACTAATCTAGGAGATTAGGAAGAGAGCTTACCAAATGGTGTTCCAAAAGAGCAATGCAAGCTAGAAGAAAGTCTTGGAGTGATGGGATTTCCTTCAAAGTGGTGTCAATGGAGAGCCCTTGCAATGGAGAAGAAGATTATGAAATCTTTTGAGATGATGGTGCAAGCTTGGGAGATGCTTGATGATGGAGAAGCAAGAAGAAGAGGAGAAACCCTAGGCTCTTGATGATGGAGAAGCAAGAAGAAGAGGAGAAACCCTAGGCTCAAGTCAAAGTTGCTGGAAAAGAGAGAATGAAGGAGAAGGGTTCCTTTTTATAAGCTACACAAGTGGGCTCCACCATCAAGTAACCTAGTTGGGCTGAAATAGTGATTTTCGGGGCTCCGGATGAAATCGACGAAGAAGGAAGAAATGATCGTCGAAATATCTAGTTTCTAAAAAGTTTATGTTTCGCGGGTTTCAGGATTAACACTAATTTGGTACAGATTTAGTGTAAAAGTATTGTTTTGCCCTTGGAGCTAGAAAAGTCAAGTTTCGGGGTTTCGAACGGGAACGGGATCAACATGAAAGTTGAAGGCAATAATAAAACAAGTAAATCGGGATGAAATACAAATCACGAAAACCAATATAAAATCTCAAGCACACAAAAAGCCATAAACAAGGGAACCCCCAAAGGGCCCCACTAATACCAAAGTACTCAAAATCCCCAAAGCTATTCCAAAGCTATTCTAAACCACTAAACCAAATCTACAAGACAAAACAAGACTAATACGCAACTAACTAAGCACTAATCGGGATCACTCGGGTCGGGGTCTTACAATTGTCATGGCCGAGCTCAGCGATATGTCCGAGCTCTTCATGTCTTCCTTGTTATCGAGCTCTTCATGTCTTCCTTGTTATCGAGCTCTTCATGTCTTCCTTGTTACCGTTTAGATGCCCGAGGGGCTTGTGCCACAACCAGCTTTCCTCCGTTTGGCTCATCAAGCAAGTTCTCTCCGACCCATCAGACAAGGTGTATAGATTTCTAGATGTTCTTGACCCTGTAGCCATTGTTTTGCCACTGCTTCTCTTCTTGATAGCAAAGCCATTCTTTGTGAAGGTGACCTCATGACCTTTGTCACAGATCTGACTTACGCTTAGCAGGTTGTGTCTAAGTCCAGACACGTACAACACTTCCTTCAGAACTGATCTTGCCTTCTTTCAGCTGAACAACACCTTTTCCACAGATTTTGGCGCCGTCGTTGTTACCGAATTTTACAGAGCCACCTTCGAACTGCTGTAGCTTTGTGAACTTCTCCTTATCACCGGTCGTATGGCTGGAACAACCACTATCAAGGATCCATGGCGCTGCCTTCTTTTGTGCATTGAATGTTGTTTGCACAATGAAGGATTCCTTGGGTTTTTCTGCCCTTTTCTTCACCCTCCAGACCTTGACCAATTTGGGTTCCTTCTTAACCTGAAATTGGTTAGCAATATGCAATCTACAGACCCTAGCCAAGTGTCCACAATTATAACACTTATGGCACTCAATTTTGTGGCTACTTAGGACTGAGAAAGGGTTCCTAGTTACAGTCATACTAGGTTTAACATAAAGTCTACATTCAGCTATTTTATGTCCATATTTATTACAATGGAAACAATAACCATAAAAACTGAACTTTCTTTGTTTCTTGGATGGCTGGTTAGACTTCAGAAACCTCTTCACATGTATAGACTCTTTCCTAGGCTGGGTTTGGGGCTTCACAACCTTAGGAGGTACAGTAGATTGTTTCACAAACTTAGGGGGCGCTGTTGTCTTTTCAGGAGGTGCAACCTTGGAGGATTCTCCGGTCTCAAATCCTAGACCGAATCTGACGTGGGGAGGTCTTTGGACTTTCAACAGGTTGTTTAGCTTCATTGTTCCATCGTTCGCTTGAAGCACTTTGAGCTTTTGATTAATTTTTATATTTTCAGCCCTTGCTCCAAGGATTTCATTCTCAAGTTTCACAATCTCCTCAGTTTTGGTACTGATTTGGTCTTCTAGGACTTCTATAGTCCTCTTAAATTCTTCTTCTTGAGTTCTTAAAGCAACAACCGTGCTTTCAAATTCATGGAGAAGTTTCAGATTTTTCTTACCAGACTTTCGCTCCAAGCTCAGTTCTTCAAGTGCGGCTATAAGTTCTCCTTCAAGATTGACCTCCGCCTCATCTTCCTTAGCTTCCAGTTCTTGCTCCTCTTCCTCTTCAACAGTGACCATGAAGAGGACTTCAGTTGACTCAGCTGAGTGGTCATCGTCTGAACTTTTAGACGTGTTGTCGGTGTACTGGCTGATGAAGCTTTTGGTCTTACCCTTTTTGCTGTAGCTTTTTTTCCATTGACCCTTATCAGAATTAGAGTCGTTGTCGTCATCCTTAAGCGGACACTTCGCTGCAAAGTGGCCAATACCTCCACAGTTGAAGCACTTAAAGGGTAGCTTCCCTTTGTACTTGCCTTTGCTGCCCTTTTTTAACTTTTTTACAAATTGAGCCTCAAGCTCATCATCATTAGAATCACCATCATGATTAGCAACCTCTTTTTCTTTTTTCTGTACCTTGAAGGCCACTTCTCTATCAGATGCAGATGTCTTGCCTATTAGCATCTCATAAGCAATCAAAGAACCATGAAGCTCTTCCATGGAAAACACATTCAGGTCCTTTGCTTCTTCAATGGCAGAGACTTTTGAATCGAACCGGGGATGAAGTGATCTCAGAACCTTTTTGATGATGACCGGTTCTTTGATTTCCTCCCCCAGTCTGCGGATGGCGTTGATGACTTCATTGACCCGCAGCATATAGGAGTCAACGTTCTCGCTTTCCTCCATGCGAAGAGACTCGAATTGTGAGCGATGAGTCTGCAACTTCGCCTCCTTGATTTTATCACCACCTTCATGAATATTTTGCAACTTGTCCCACACTTCTTTTGCGGTCTTGCATGTCATGACTTTGACAAGCTCACTATCGACGAGGCCGCTATAGAGAGCGTTCTGTGCCTTGGAGTCATTGTCTGCTAGCTTATTTGTTGCAGCATCAGTGGGTGTGATAGAAGCATTGTAGCCAACTTTTACAGCCTCCCAAACATCATAGCCAAGTGACTTAATGTAAGCCTGCATCCTTAGCTTCCAGAAGGAGTAGTTAGTACCATCAAACAATGGTGCTTTCGTGTTCCCAATATTCGACCCCATGTGATTCGTTTAAAGATCACCCTTAGCGTGTTAATGCTTGCTAAAGGAACCTCGCTCTGATACCAATTGTTAGAATCACACGATCACTGAGGGGAGGGGGGTGAATCAGTGATGTCTCAATACTTTTTAATTGAATATAAATGAGTCCAAATAATCAAACCAGTAAAACCATAAGCAAGCAACCACAGAAACACAAGGTTTTAACGTAGTTCACCAAAGGCTACGTCCACGGTGCAACGACTACCCGGACACCAATCCGAGGCTAGTCTTACTGATTAGTTCTGAAGCTTCAACTTCAAGGAGTACCCACCCCGGATTCAGATAGCACCCACTATCTAGGAAGCAATAACCCCCTTTACAATTCATTTGCACCAACAGACGGGATCACCAAGCCCCAACACCAAGCACCCATTTGATGTTTTACAATGATTAGAGAAGAACCCTTTACAGAAATTCCTTTATACAATCTCTCACTCTCAATCCCATACAAATCAGATCTTTAATAAATACGAATTGAGAAATATTTATCTAAAGGAACTACTGATGAAGAACCATCTTCTTGATGTAGAGTTTCTTCTTGACTTGCTGTAAAAGAATTCACAGCAGTATCTCCTTGCAAGCTCACACACCCTCACAAATTTCTCTCTTTTTGTGTGTCTCTTCAAAGATCCCTAGTATGCCTTTTTATAGGATTTGCCAACCCTAATTCGTGATTGCAAAAAGGCTAGGAGAGGTTTTTGGAAACTCCTACAAGGATAGGAAGAGATCCCCTGTTTTTTCTCGCACAAGTTTCTGTTTTGAGAACTCCTTCAAGGATTGGAAGAGATCCCCTGCTTTTTTTTTTTTTGAGCAAGTTTCTGTTTTGAGCTCTACGCTTGACCAACCTCAGTGCTTGAACGAGCTCTGCGCTTGACCGAGCTCAGTGCTTGAACGAGCTCTGCGCTTGATTCTGCTTTGAGCTCTACGCTTGATTCTGCTTTGAGCCCTGCGCTTCGTCGAACTGAGCTGTCAACGCTTTTACCGAGCTCATTGTCATGGCCGAGCTCAGCGATATGTTCGAGCTCTTCATGTCTTCCTTGTTACCGAGCTCTTCATGTCTTCCTTGTTATCGAGCTCTTCATGTCTTCCTTGTTACTGAGCTCATGTTTTCCTTGTTACCGAGCTCATGTCTTCCTTGTTACCGTAACCGAACTGAGGCATTCGGTCGAGCTGAGGCATTCGTTACCGTGCTGAGGCATTCGGTCAAGCTGAGGCATTCGGTAGAGCTGAGGCATTCGTTACCGAGCTGAGGCATTCGGTACCGAGCGGAGGCATTCGGTATTATACTTGTGTGACAATGTGTTGACAATAATTCCAACACAGTGTTGACAATAATTCCAATACAAAACCGAGCTTCAAACATCAAACTTTCTTCAAAATCCAACATAATTTGTGTGGAAGTAAGACTTCTATTTCAATTAGTACAAGAGGAGGGAAGGAGGTTGTCGCGACCCCGGACCGGGTCCCCCGATAGAGCGGGCCTAATCCGGGATCGGGACTAATATTTGTTGATTGAGTTGTGATTGTTTGTGATGGATGATTTAAATCCAAAACGTATACGAGTAGACTAAAGAGTACCACTCGTACACGTGATTTCCCACAGGTGTCCGCGGTGAGGAGATCACATCAACATGAATATTTCTTTTATGTGCGGAAGCGTGTAGCAAATCTGTTCTCATACATTCATGTCCAAAATAACAAGATTAACATACATTTGACACCAGTATCAAAATGAGCAATGATCATTAATGCTATAACCCCAAAAGAAAGTTAAGGTTTACAACAATATAGTTTAATTACATTGTCCCCAAAAATAGAGGCCAACAAAGGCCAATATCAATAAAATAACAAGTTCCCAAAATAATTGGTTAGTTTATATCGCCAAAATATTTCGCAGCTCAAGCACCCGAATGTCTAGACGACATCATCGGCGTGCCACTCAACTAAGCGATACGGTTCACCGACCACCTCCTCAAGCTCCTCCTCGGGGAGACGATAATGGGACCTGAGTACCAAAGCAAAGGGTCAAACACAACGGTTTGGCAAACAGGTGAAAAGCCATATCCATAAAGAAATTACATTGGAAAACATTTAAACCTGTCAACGCAATAGTTTCATAAAACGAGAGAATCATTTATGCAAATACATATTCAATATAAAACATATAAGGTATCCAAGGAAACGGGAAACAGACAAGATGGCAACCACACATAGCTAAGTCCTCTATCACCGAAGTGACATGAGCATATTGGGATGTTGTCTCAGTCACTGAAGTGAGGAGATGCAACATAAGTAACATATATATATATATATACATAATATAATACGGGACATGACCACGGTAGCGAACCGGGTATCGGGACAAGACTACGGTAATAACCAGGTAGCGGGATCCAAACTACAGCTGGCGGGACGGGAAGGGGTCTCCAAGTCGGTGGATCAGATCGTCAAGGAAAGCCAAGCTTAGTGGTGCCGACTCATAGGTCAAATGACAAATCAAAACATGCACAAAACATATCAAGTGCATGTATGTAAACGGGCAGGACGGGATGCTCAAAGGTACAAGTATCATTTTATTCGGGCATGTATAAACGGGCTAGCAAAATACTAAAATATACTTTCAATATTTTCGGGAACGATAAATCATAATTCGGGAAATTCGGAACAAGTGTCAGGATTCAAGATAAATCAGGTGAGTAAGGACCCCGTATGTCCATTGTAATAATGATTGGTACTCCTTGAGTTTGGAGACATTCCGGGCTCTTTATACACCTTAAGGATTTTCAAACTTTTAAATGAACTTAAAAACAAACGGGACCTCAAAAGAGATCCTAAGTATAATGTTAATCCTGAAGCATCGTACAACCTATTCAGTCATGAAGGGGATAGGATTCGCGATACCCAAACGTACAAACCTCATACATAGTTATAAAGGGGGTATCCCTTGTCCTGTACTGTTCAAGATTGAATTAGGTTAGGTTCCGATACAACCGGATTAACCTCAAAGAAGGTCGGGTCAAACAATCTCATGATAAGTCAAGTGAGTCCAATAAAAAAGGTAACCAAGTTCCACCTAAGTCCTTTAAGAAAAGAGTGAAAAATCACTTCCCAGGGGAGATTCGCAGTTGGCCCGGTCGACCCCTATCATGAGTGCTCGGTCGACCGCGTGAACGGCGTAACAGGACCCAGGTTCTGTTTCGCGCAGTGCAGTGAGTCATTCATCAGGGGACCTGATCCCGTGTGGCCGGTCGACCGAGCCCCCTGGCCGGTCGACCGGGTGAACTGCGTGACAGAACCCAGGTTCTGTTTCTACAATTCAGTGGGTCATCCACTTTCTTCATTCCTTTTCTACATTCTTAAGACCTGATTAACAGTATAAATCATGGATAAAACAAGCTAACAAGATTCACTATTGTGCATTTACTTCAAACCTAAACAAGCCATTAATATCACAAAATATTTGGTGAAATCATAAATGCATTTCATAAAACTCATTCAAAGCTAAACATATTAAATCACCCACTTGCCTTGGGTCCCAAATCAAAGGAAAACAAGCTCCTAAGCACCCTTGCAAGCCAAGAACACAATCTCTACAAAAACCCCAAAACAAACCCTAAAATGGGTCAAAACAAGCAATAAGAAGAGAGAGCTCCCAATAATGAAAATTGAGCTTCTCTAGGACCATAAGAATACAAATCTAGAAGATTAGGTAGAGAGCTTACCAATAGGTGCTCTGAATGAGCAAGGCAAGCTAAATGAGGATCTTGGAGAGAAGAGATTTTTTCACAAATGGTACCAATGGAGAGCCCTTGAAGTGGTGAAGAAGATGATGAAATCCTTTTAGATGTTGGTGCAATTTGGTAGTGTCTTGATGATGGAAAAGCAAGAAGAAGAAAGGAAAACCCTAGGCAAGAAAAGTTGCTGGAAAAAGGAGAAAGGAGGGAGATGAGTGCTTATATAGCATTTGCAAGTGGGCTCCACCTCTTTGGAAACTTGGAAGGCTGAAATAGTAGTTTTCGGGATCTCGGATGAAAATGACGAAGAAGGAAGAAATGATCATCGAAATTTCTAGTTTCTAAAAAGTATATGTTTTGTGGGTTTCGGGAATATCAATTATTTGGTCCAGATTTAGTGTAAAAAGACTGTTTTGCCCAAGAAGCTAGAAAAGTCAAGTTTCGGGATTCGGGACGGGAACGGGATCAACATGAAAGTTGAAGGGATTAACCAATTAAGTGAATCGGGATAAAACACCAAATCAAAAGAATCTCGAGTAATCCCCCAAGTACACGTAAGTCATAAAAGGAGCCCCCAAAGGGCCCCACTAAATCCAAAGGCACTCAAAATTCCTAAAGCTATTCTAAACCAACTAAACCAAAATCCACAAAACAAATACAAGACTAACACGCGACTTAATTAGTACTAATCGAGGTCACTCGGGTTGGGGTCTTACATCCTCCACCCCTTAGGATATTTGGTCCTCCAAATAAAATACCAAACTCACCTCAGGTAGGAGATGCGGGTACTTCTTCTGCACTTGGTCTCGCAATTCCCATGTTGCCTCTTCCGATCCATGATTCTCCCAAAGTACCTTTACCCACTGAATAGTCCGCGTTCTCAATTCTTGTTCTTTGGTGTCTTTGATCCAAATAGGCTTCTCGACATAAGTATCATCTTCTCTGATCTTTAACGGCTCATGCTGGAGTACATGTGAAGGATCGGGGATGTACTTCTTCAACATAGATACATGGAAGACGTTGTGTACGCCAGAAAGCTCGAGTGGTAAGGCTAATCTATAAGCCACTTCACCAATCTTGCTCACAATGACATAAGGTCCAATGTATCTCCTTGACAACTTGCCTTTCTGCCCAAATCACAAAGTTCCCCTAGTAGGTGATACCTTCAAGAAAACCTTGTCTCCTTCTTTGAACTGCAAGTCCCTTCTGAGAGAATCTGCATAACTCTTCTTCATGTTATTCCACCAAAATCTGCCCTTCAAGTTCTGATACATCTTCGTGCTGCCTGGAAGCACAGAATACCTCGTACTGTGAGCTTCGGTCATCATATCATTCCTCAAATCTTCGATGTTTGGCACACACAGACGGTCACGGAAGAACAAAACTCCATCCACAAAGCGAAAGTCGGGACGATCTGCTATCTGTTCTGAAATCTTGGCCAACTCTGGATCTTGCAGCTGACTGTCTTTAATCTTCCGAATGAAGAAAGGCTCTGACACTGACATGTTAGCTAATAAAACACCCTTCTCTAGCGGCTGTAAATCTATTCTCAACTCCTCAAATTGCTCAAAGATACATGTGCCACTGAGATTTGCCATGCCCACTGATTTCCTGCTCAAAGCATCAGCAACTAAGTTTGCTGTCCCCGGATGATATTTGATTGGAAAATCGTAATCCTTGATATACTCCATCCATCTTCTCTGCCTCATGTTCAATTCCTTCTGTGAAAACAAATACTGTAAGCTGCGGTGATCGGAGTGAACCTCAAATTTCTCTCCATAGAGATAATGTCTCCACATCTTCAATGCGAAAACAACCGCTGCTAACTCAAGATCATGTGTTGCATAGTTCTTCTCATGATCTTTCAACTGACAGGATCCATAAGCTATAACTTTCCCTTCCTGCATCAACACGCACCCAAGTCCAATGTTCGAAGTATTGGTAAAGATAGTGAAACCGCCGCTTCCGGATGGCAAAGTAAGGACTGGTGCGGTGGTTAATCTCTTATTAAGCTCTTGGAAACTAACTTCACACTTGTCTGACCACACATATGGCACATTCTTCCTTGTCAACTTCGTCAAAGGTGACGCAATCGACGAAAATCCCTGTACGAACCTCCGATAATAGCCTGCCAATACTAGAAAACTCCTGATTTTTGACGCATTCTTCGGTCTTTCCCACTATACTATTGCCTCAATCTTGGATGGATCTACTGACAAGCCTTCTCTGGAGATAATGTGCCCCAAAAAAACTACTTGTTCTAGCCAAAATTCACACTTATTGAGTTTTGCTTACAGCTGGTTCTCTCTCAGAAGCTGCATAGCTATTCTCAAGTGTTCTTCATGCTCTTCTTTGGTCTTGGAGTACACCAAAATGTCATCAATGAACACCACTATAAACTGATCTAGGTACTCTGCGAATATCTTGTTCATCAATGCCATGAACACTGTTGGTGCATTTGTCAATCCAAATGGCATCACCAAAAACTCATAGTGCCCATATCTAGTCCGGAAAGCTGTCTTCAATACATTTGACTCTCTGACTCTAAGCTGGTGGTAACCAGATCTCAAATCAATCTTCGAAAAGTAGAAAGCACCTTGTAACTGATCAAACAGTTCATCTATCCTTGGCAATATATACTTGTTCTTGATGGTCACTTCGTTCAATCTCCGGTAATCTATATACATTCTCATGGAACCATCATTCTTCTTGACAAACAAAACTGGAGCTCCCCATGGCGAAACACTAGGTTTTACAAAACCTTTGTCCAACAATTCTTGCAATTGTGTTTTCAATTCTCCCAATTCCGCCGGAGCCATTCTATAAGGTGCAATGGATATCGGAGCAGTCCCTGGTAATAGCTCGATAGTGAAATCAATCTCTCTAATGGGTGGTAGACTTGGAATCTCCTCCGGAAAAACATCCAGGAATTCCCAAACAATTGGAATATCCTCCACCCCTTGGGACCGTTTATCCTCCGTGATAAACGCCAAATAGGCCTCACATCCACCTTTCAGAAGTCTATCAGCCTTCAACGCTAAAATAAACACTGTACTAGGATTACTCCTATCTCCTCGAAACAGTACCGCTGCTGGTGTCTTTTCTAATTTGAAGGTGAGGATTTTATGGAAACAATCCATTATAGCATGGTACCCTGTTAACCAATCCATCCCTAGGATGAAATCAAAATCAAACATCTCCAATAAAATGAGGTTTGCTGGTAACTCTAACCCTCCTATCATGACTGAACAACTAGGGTAAAAAGTCCTACATATAACTTCTTTACCTATGGGAGTAGCCACAGTCAATAAGAAATCCATATCTCTAGCATGCATATCAATCATCTTTGCAAATCTCGGAGAGATAAAAGAGTGGGTAGAGCCAGGGTCAAACAAAACCCTAGCTTGGAATCCACAAACAAGAAGTGTACCTTCCACAACATCTCCTGCTGCCTCTGCATCAGCTCTATTGACCGCATAAATCTGTCCTCTCTGTTGTGGCTTATTCGGAGCCTGCTGTGGCCTGCCTTGATGTGCATTCCTGTTCTGTTGTGGAGGACGCTAATTCTGATTCTGCCGTTGCTGATGGGCTTGCTGCTGCTGCTGTAGTCTGTACTGCTGTTGCGGTGCTTGTTGGGTCTAGCTTGGTTTTGCACAACCATTGCATTTTGAGGTTGTGCTGGACGCTGTGCCCCTTGCTGGTGCTGATTCTGCCTATTCTGCCTTGGGCAGTCTCTCATCTGATGGGCCATGGAACCACATTTGAAACTTGCCCCTGTGATGGTACGACACTGGGCACTCTCATGGTTCTTCCCACAATGTGTACACACTAAGGGATTCTGCACATTCTGCTTTTGCCTCTGCCTCTTGTGCTGGTGGTTCCTTTGCCAGTTGTTCTGTTGTTGCTGTTGTCCTTTGCCTTGGAGTCTGAGGATTTTATGGTGAAAGTTCTCAAACTTGTGAGCCCTCTTGACTACATCTTCGAAGGTTGTAGGTGGTACAACCCCGATAGCATCCCTCTCAATGATGGGATTCAGTCCTTCAAGGAACTTAGCTATTTTCTTCTCAACTGTATCCACTAGTTCAGGAGCATACCTTGACAATCTCTCGAATTTTGTAAGATATTCGAGGACTGTCATATTGCCTTGGACAAGCTGCTGGAACTCTACTGCCTTCTGTCTCTTGATATGGGTGGGCACATACTTGTCTCCAAATTGCCTCTTGAAACTAGCCCATGCCACTGCATCTGCCATGTTTCTGTACTCCTCCCTAACCGTCTTCCACCAAATGTCTGCCGAACCGATGAAAAGAGATGTTGCTAGCTTGACCTTCTCTCCTCCAGTGCACTGGAAGATCTCGAAGATGTTCTCCGTATGCTCTAGCCAATCATCTGCAGCTAATGGGTCCTCTGATCCAAGAAATTCCTTTGGACCTCTCTTCCTAAACTTCTCAAACAGTGCATTAGGGTCATGCTCCCTCTGATTGATAACAATGGCTGGTTGGGTCTGTACAGGCTCTGGCCTCCTCTGTAAGACCTCTAACAACTGTCTCTGCATGTTTGCCAACTCCCTAGCATGGTCTTCATCCTTTTTTAACATCTGTTCTTGTAACTTAGCTTGATTCTCGTTAGCCTGGCGCTGTTGGTCTAACATAGCTTGCATCATTTCTTGAAATTGATTCTGCATGGTGTTCTCCGGAATGTCCTCTTGGACTGGCCCTGTGAACTCACTGTTACTAGCTGTGGGATTGCCGTTTACTGCCCTTTTTCGAGGTGGCATAATGCTGCAAAACAATTTGTTAGCAGAAGATAATACAATAAGGGTCACACAAGGCTCACACGATACTAACTAATGAAAATTCTAACGAATCCTCGCCACGTCCATAGGATTTCTAGTTTCTTTTCATTGCTTGAAACAAGTCTCGCTCTGATACCAGTCTGTCGCGACCCTGGACCGGGTCCCTCGACAGAGCGGGTCTAATCCGGGATCGGGTCTAATATTTGTTGATTGAGTTGTGATTGTTTGTGATGGATGATTTAAATCCAAAATGTATACGAGTCTACCAAAGAGTACCACTCGTACACGCGATTTCCCACAGGTGTCCGCAGTGAGGATATCACATCAACATGAATATTTCTTTTATGTGCGGAAGTGTGTAGCAAATCTGTTCTCATACATTCATGTCCAAGATAACAAGATTAACATACATTTGGCACCAGTATCAAAATGAGCAATGATCATTAAAGCTATAACCCCAAAAGAAAGTTAAGGTTTACAACAATATAGTTTAATTACATTGTCCCCCAAAATAGAGGCCAACAAAGGCCAATATCAATAAAATAACAAGTTCCCAAAATAATTGGTTAGTTTCTATCCCCAAAATATTTCGCAACTCAAGCACCCGAATGTCTAGACGACATCATCGGCTTGCCACTCAACTAAGCGATGCGGTTCACCGACCGCCTCCTCAAGCTCCTCCTCGGGGAGACGATAACGGGACCTAAGTACCAAAGCAAAGGGTCAAACACGACGGTTTGGCAAACAGGTGAAAAGACATATCCATAAAGAAATTACATTGGAAAACATTTAAACCTGTCAACGCAATAGTTTCAGAAAACGAGAGAATCATTTATGCAAATACATATACAATATAAAACATGTAAGGTATCCAAGGAAACGGGAAACAGACAAGATGGCAACCACACATAGCTAAGTCCTCTATTACCGAAGTGACGTGAGCATATTAGGATGTTGTCTCAGTCACTGAAGTGAGGAGATACAACATAAGTAACAAATACATATATATAATATAATACGGGACATGACCACGGTAGCGAATCGGGTATCGGGACAAGACCACGGTAATAACCGGGTAGCGGGATCCAAACTGCAGCTGGCGGGAAGGGAAGGGGTCTCCAATTCGGTGGATCAGACCGTCAAGGAAAGCCAAGCTTAGTGGTGCCGACTCATAGGTCAAATGACAAATCAAAACATGTGCAAAACATATCAAGTGCATGTATGTAAACGGGCAGGACGAGATACTCAAAGGCACAAGTATCATTTTATTCGGGCATGTATAAATGGGCTAGCAAAATACTAAAATATACTTTCAATATTTTCGGGAACGATAAATCATAATTCGAGAAATTCGGGACAAGTGTCGGGATTCAAGATAAATCAGGTGAGTAAGGACCCCGTATGTCCATTGTAATAAAGATTGGTACTCCTTGAGTTTGGAGACATTCCGGGCTCTTTATGCACCTTAGGGATTTTCAAACTTTTAAATGAACTTCAAAAGAAATGGGACCTCAAAAGAGATACTAAGTATAATGTTAATCCTGAAGCATCGTACAACCTATTCAGTCACGAAGGGGATAGGATTTACGATACCCAAACGTACAAACCTCGTGCATAGTTATAAAGGGGGTATCTCTTGTCCCGTACCGTTCAAGATTGAATTAGGTTAAGTTCCGATACAATCGGATTAACCTCAAAAAAGGTCGAGTCAAACAATCTCATGATAAGTCAAGTGAGTCCAATAAAAAGGTCACCAAGTTCCACCTAAGTCCATTTAAGAAAAGAGTGAAAAATCACTTCCCAGGGGAGATTCGCAGTTGGCCCGGTCGACCCGGCCCTTGGACAGTCGACCTCGCACACTGCGGTCTCGGTCGACCTGAGGAGGTCTGGTCGACCCCTATTATGAGTGCCTGGTCGACCGAGCCCTTGGCAGGTCGACCGGCAATTGTAAATAAAAGGAGTGAACAGTGTTTTGGTCAGGTTCCAGAGAACCTGACCCCTGTGTGGCCGGTCGACCGAGCTCCTGGCCGATCGACCGCGTGAACAGCGTAACAGGACCCAGGTTCTGTTTCGCGCAGTGTAGTGAGTCATTCATCAGGGGACCTGATCTCGTGTGGCCGGTCGACTGTTTCGTGGGTTTCGTGGGTTTCGGGAATATCAATTATTTGGTCCAGATTTAGTGTAAAAAGACTGTTTTGCCCAAGAAGCTAGAAAAGTCAAGTTTCGGGATTCGGGACGGGAACGGGATCAACATGAAAGTTGAAGGGATTAACCAATTAAGTGAATCGGGATAAAACACCAAATCAAAAGAATCTCGAGCAATCCCCCAAGTACACGTAAGTCATAAAAAGGAACCCCCAAAGGGCCCCACTAAATCCAAAGGCACTCAAAATTCCCAAAGCTATTCTAAACCAACTAAACCAAAATCCACAAAACAAATACAAGACTAACACGCGAATTAATTAGTACTGGTCGAGGTCACTCGGGTCGGGGTCTTATAGAGGTTACTTAAAGCTATAAAAGGAGAAGCAAGGGGGCTGTGATGACTACTCTTGGATTTCACTCCCAGCCCTCCCTTTTGTGCAAGAGTTGCACATCTCTTCTAATTCTCTTCTAGTTCTTTGAGTTTCTTGAAGGGTTTTCTCTTGAAGTTTCCACCAGTCTTCTTGAGAAGAGACATCTGATACGGGACATAGCGTGGAAGACTAAGAGGTCTTGGAGATCCTAAGTTGCTTATAAGGAAAGAGTTTCTTCAACTAGCAAGTCTTCTTCTCCATTAGAGCACAACCAGGCTCCAAAGGTATAATCTGCTTCTCTATCTGTTGTAGATTATTTTGTTGCATGGTGTTGCTTGTTTTATTGCTGTACATAATATATGAGCATGAGGGATTGCATCCTGGATATTGTTTATGGCCTTATGGGTACTTGATACCTCAGTCAAGTGGGTCAAAAGTTTTGAAATCATATCCACGAGGCCCACCTATTTCCAACACAAATATCACTTGGGGAAAGCAAATGTAGTTGCTGATACCTTGAGTAGAAAGTCAGTGGGCTTGGCGAATCTCAGTGGCACCTGTATTTTTGATCAATTTGAGGAGTTGAGAATAGATCTACAGCCACTGAAGAAGGGTGTGATACTAGCGAACATGTCAATATTAGAACCTTCCTTTATTCAGAAGATCAAGGAGAGTCAGTTGCAAGATCTAGAGTTGGCCAAGATTTCAGAACATATAGTAGATGTCTTGATTTTCGCATTGTTAATGGAGTTTTGTACTACTGTGACCGTATGTGTGTGCCAAACATTGAAGATTTGACGAACGACATCATGACAGAAGCTCACAGCATGAGGTATTCCATGCATCTAGGCAACATGGAGATGTACAAGAACTTGAAGGGTAGATTTTAGTGAACAATATGAAGAGAGAGATAGCAGCGTTTGTCTCCCGGTGTATGACATGTTATTTTATTAAGGCAGAGCACCAGAAGCCTCCAAGGTTATTGCAACCATTAGAGATTTCGGAATGGAAATGGGAACACATTACCATGGATTTCATTTTGGGACTACCAAGGACCAGCAACGGTAATGACGCTATCTGGGTCATTGTGGACCGTCTCACCAAGTCAGCTCATTTCATTCCGATGAAGACAGGAAAGAAGATGCACATGTTACCTTTGGCAGAGTTGTTTGTTAGTGAGATTGTCAGTAGACACGGTCAGCCGGTTTCCATCACATCTGACATAGACAGCAGATTCGTCTCGAGATTTTGGAAGACATTGCATGTATCTATGGGTACTACGCTATAGTTCAGTATAGCTTATCACCCTCAGAGAGATGGTCAGTCAGAGAGAACAATTCAGACTCTTGAGGATATGCTCCGTGCTTGTGTGTTAGATTTCAAGACCCAATGGGATGAGACCCTACCTTTGTGTACTGATTTCGCTTACAACAACAGCAACCACTTGAGCATTGGGATGTCGCCTTTTGAGGCGTTGTATGGCAGAAGGTGTAGGACACCTGTTTGTTGGGAAGAAGTTGGTATCCGCAGTTTCCATGGACCAACCATAGCGAGTGAACCAGTGACAAAGTCAAATAGATTCAAGAACGTCTGAAAGTTGCCCGGAGTAGACAGAAGAGCTATGCAGACTCTCACAGAAGGGATTTACAATTTAAAGAAGGAGACAATTTTATTGAAAGTGTCACCGATTAGGGGAACATTGAGATTTGGGCAGAAAGGCAAGCTATCACGGAAAAACATTGGACCATATGACATTGTGAGCAAGATTGGTGACGTGGCTTATAGGTTAGCCTTACCACTCGAGCTATTCGGCATACACAATGTTTTCCATGTGTCTATGTTGAAGAAGTATCCACATGTTCTCTGGCAAGAACCATTTGAAATTAGAGAAGGTGCTACATATGTCGAGAAGCCTATTCAGATCATCGTTATAAAGGAACAATAATTGAGGACACGGACTATTCAGTGGGTTGGGTGAAAGTGCTTTGGGAGAATCATGGACCGGAAGAAGCAACATGGGAATTACGAGACCAAGTGCAGAAGAAGTATCCACATCTACTACCTGAGGTGAGTTTTGTATTTTATTTGGAGGACCAAATATTCCAACGGGTGGAGGATGTAAGACCCCGACCCAAGAGACCTCGATCACTGTTAATTAAGTTGTGTGTTAGTTTTAAGCGTGATTAGTATGTTTTGGTTTAGTTTGGACTAGAATAGCTTTGTTATAACTTTGAGGAATTTTGAGTGCCTTTGTGATTAGTGGGGCCCTTTGGGGGTTCCCTTTATGACTTTGCTTTTACTTGGGGGATTTTTTGAAATTCCATTGATCTGTATTTTGATCCTGTTTTACTCATATTGTTAATCTCTACGACTTTCTTGTTGATCTTGTTCCCGTTCGGAATCCCGAAACTCGACTTTCCTAGCTTCAAGGGCAAAACAGTCTTTTTGCACTAAATCTGTACCCAAATTTGATATTCCCTAAAACCACGAGACATATACTTTTTGAAAACTAAAAATTTCGATGATCATTTCTCCCTTCTTCGTCGAATTCATTTGAAGCCCCGAAAACCATGATTTCAGCCCCACAAGAATTCTTAGGGGTGGAGCCCACTCCCAATTGCTTTATAAGAAAACTTTCTCTTCTCCTTTCTCCTTTTTCCAGCACAAGCACCAAGGTAGGGCTTTTTCCCTTTCTCTTCTTCTTCTTGCTCAACCTCCCTAAATCATCACCACTCTTGCATCTCTTGAGAAATGGAGATCACCATCCTCTTCCTCTCCTTGAAGGCTTCTCATTGATACTATTTTTGGAGAAAACCTCCATTTTCAAGATCCTCATTGAACTAGTCTTGCCCATTTTAAGATCATTCAAGTAAGCAATCCTCTCCATTTTCTATAATTGTGTTCTTGTAAGCCAAGAGAAGCTCCATCTTCATTATTGGAAGCTCCCTCTTTCTATTTCCTTATTTTGACCCTTTTAGGGTTTGTTTTGGGGGTTTTTGTGCAGCTATGGAGCTTGGCTTTGAGAGAGTGTTTACTGCTTGATTTTCTTGATTAGAGACCCAAGGCAAGTGGATGAAATGATAAGTTTGAATACCTAAATGTTTTTATGAAAATATGTTGGTTTTGTCTTTCATGTCCATGCTTATTGCTTGCATTAACTTGAAATAAATGTTCATTAAAGAGTTTTGCTAACTCATTTATGGTTATGGAAATATGGTTGATAGCCTCTCATTTATTGCTTGATTGTAGTATAAATGAACCCTTGTGATTTTGGGTTTTCTCTCTCTTCTATTGTGGTTTAATGTGATTAAGAATAAGATGTTTGATTTGAGATTTATGGAAGTGTTGATATGGGTTTTAGAGGATGTTCGTAAGGAGTATTAAGCCTCTCATTTTGGCATAAAATGAGGCTCAAAGGAGTTGTAAGAA